>JAMZEH010000016.1:1570000-2170000 GCA_024699665.1 Ostrea denselamellosa
CACCACAAGCATAAAACAAATTACATTAAATTTAATGGCAGATACTTGTGTCTGCCCTTTGCATCCAACATATGATGAAGATAGCTTATTTATTTTTTGAGAAAAAACACATTTTCTCACAGAAAATCATCATTTTACCAATACATTTAGAGAACAGATAGTGTATACAAGTATCCCATTCCAAAAATCACAAAGATATTTAAGTTAGTTCTTTTTTTCTTCTAGTAAATTTCACAGTAATTTGAACTTGGCCATAAATCAATATTTTTTGTAATGTCCACAAAAAAAGAAAACATCAGATGATTGTGAATTGATTATTACAGGGGGTATCAAATTGTCTTTTGTTTATCATGTAGAAATGGGACTCCCTGTTACACAGCTTCATCTGTTTGCCATTGTCACTTTGGAGGAATTTGTGCATAACATCCATCTTTTTTTTAAAAAAAAAATAAATAAATAAATAAATTCTATTATGAAATTGAATGGTATTTAGTCTTTGCACCACATTTGTTTCCAAAATTAAACATCATTGAAATGCAATAAAAATTTAATCATGGCAGCTACCAATTTTGACTTTGGTACAGTTCAATTAATCAGGGTGCAAACAAATTTAACAATGCAGGCCTTCAAGATAAAACCCAAAATGGACAACCATGCATGTTAATTAATCATGGATATTAGGAAAATCACTGAAATAGACATAAAATAGAGAAAATACCTGCATAGGAGTTATTGCCCTTGACAACTTTTTTGTAATCATGTTGATCTAGATAATTGATTATTTACAGCAAATATCAACTTTTTCACTATCAAATTATTTCGTAGATTTTTTATTGTACCCAGTGAATAAAATTCCTACAAAAGATAAAATTTTTACCATGCATGAAATTTAATAAAGACTTTTCAAAAAACCTGAGACATCACATTGAAGAAAGAGTTATTACCTTTACTGAAAGACAATCATTCCTGGCATCCTTTATTAAAGGACACAATTTAAACTGAACAGTTTCAAATTTTATTTTTCCATTCTTAAGTTGAAAATTTTCATCTCAAATTGTCTCCATGCCCCTTTAAAACCAATAATCATTAAATTAAGCACTTGCCTGGATATGAGCCTCCAAAGGTGATGAGTTTCTGCTGTTTGGATAGTAAATTATATTTCTTTTTAATGAATTGGATAAAGTATGCCAGATCTGCAAGAGCCTCCTCACTGCTTAAAAACTGCAAATTCTCCACACTTAAATCTCTACAAACCCAGTAACACTTATTGTAACAATAAGTCATAAATTCTTACCCAAAATCAAAATTCATGGTCAGTGATTTAACATCAAGTTTGAAAGAATATATGGTCTTAAATCTTTCTCTACTTACGATGTAGGATGACTTTTCCCATAATATCTATGCTCAAGTAAAAAACAAATAGCCTTGTATGTCTTGGCATATTCAATCCATGCTCCTTGCAGCATCCATGCTGGATTAGCAGTTCCTTCACCACCAATCATTACAAAGATTGGGCCATTGAGTTTATAGTATGCATCATTTACAAAATATCTCTGGAAGAAAAAGGGTTGATCAATATTAAAATGTGCAGTTATGAAAAAATTGTAGACATATGCATTTAAACAAGTGGCCCATGGGCCTTAATGGTTATCAGAGTATCAGTTGTTGATCTGCACACACACACAAACATATGCAGTATATATATATATATATATATATATATATATATATATATATATATATATATAATCCAGAAATAAGTATAGAAAATCTACACAAGTAGTAGTATAATAAAAACATCACAAAGGCAATTGAGTATATACTCAAATAGTTCCTTCAATTCTTTGGGAGTATACTGAATATTGCTTAGTTACACATGTACACTGGGATTTCAAAAAACTTTAGTATAACTATGCAATATTCAGTATACTCCTGACGAATTGAAGAAACTAGTCGAGTATATACTTATTCGGCTTTGTGATGGATGGATGGATGGATGGACGGATGTACGTATGTATGCATGCATGTATGTATGTATAATCCAGCAATCTACACAAGTAGTAGAATATTAAAAATATCATAAAGCTGATTGAGTATATATTCAACTAGTTTCTTCAATTTTTCAAGAGTATATTCCTGAAGAATTGATTAATTGATTGATTTATTGTTACTTGTTTTCCACCACACTTAACAATTTTCCAGTTATCTGGTGGCATCCAGTTTTTTAATAATGGAAGAGAGAACCCAGATACAATGTACCCGGGAAGAGACCACCGACCTTCCAAAAGTAAACTGGCAAACTTTCTCGCATATATCAGTGTGACTGAGAATCGAACCTGAAGAATTGAAGAAACTAGTTGAGTATATATTCAATTGGCTTTGTTTGTGATAATTTTATTATTATTATTATTATTATTATATATATATATATATATATATATATATATATATATATATACACACAGTAAGTAAATTGGTCATAGTTTCTTCATAATTTATTGTCAAATCAAAGATCAGTGCACAGTGAAAATACACTCAGATGCTCTGATAAATCATTCCATGTAAATTGAAAGTAAAACTCTATATGTATCTCTTCTTATCTGTTCAATTAAACCTCTTATAGCCATATTTAGTTTGCAGTCACAGAACTCTATACTTCCCACTACCCAAGAGAAATCCTTACTAATAAACAATAATGGGAGTTAAAGAAACAAATTTGCAGAATATCTTTAAGTACAGCATGTAAACTTTCAGGCATTTGTATAACTTTAAGGAAAATATGTTGGAAATCTATAAGGACAAAACTTAATTATTATCACAAAAATATCTTAGCTTGGTATACCACATCTGTGATACAAGGCACATTAATTGGAATAAAGTTGTATGAACTATTATAGCCAAGAAAATAAACAAACACTATTTCACCTAGTTTTATTGAAGAGCACATTTTTGAGTTACTGCCAGAACATGTGTTTATTCTAGATTTTATATACTGTGGTCATGTGATTTCAAGAATTGGTTAGGTTTCGATACTTCCGTTAAAATAGTCCCTGTTAGTAACAGTGTTACAAAGAAATGAAGGAATCAAAATCGAGATACTACTGCTCAGTGAAAAGCTGTATTGGGGACACAAGGAAGATAGGAAAATATGGTTATATAGAAAACATTACATTCTACTCCTTTTTGATGCAGAAAAAGAATCCATGGTCAGAAGTTGAAATTCCTTCTAGCTTCAGTTTCGGTACAAGTTTGCATAACTCAACTATATAAATTTTTCGAAAAAGGGAACATTGATACCCCTCGATCCAAAAGAAAGCACTTAAGTTCTAGCACTTTTCCTGCAAAAAAATCAATTGAAGTTATTTCCATCATTTTAAAACTTGCTGCTATATTTAGGTTTTAAACCAAAAAATGTGTAGGGCTAACCAAATCTGAGGGCGCATGTAAAATTTGGTTAAAAATGGTATTCTGGCAGTAACTCGAAAATGTGCTATTGATGACAACTCTTATAGTCTGGTCCTGATTTTCAAAAAGAAGGCTAGAAATATTTTTTTAACAACAAATAATTATTATTTCGTTCGGCATAGCTTTTAAGCATAATTAAGGTATGTTGAATCCAAAAAACATGCTAGCCATCTTGAAAATGGCATTAATTGGGTCAAAATGACAGACCTGAATTTCCCCAATTCCTTGTACGGTTCTGAGTCATTTTAAAAAGTACAAAGTACTGTTTGCAATATGAAATTAATAAAGTGATGATTTAATTAAACTATAAAATGCTTTCTTTGGTTGTTTGTATAGGAATTAGGTTTGCAGTTGTTGCGTACATGGGTGATATAACTTTTTTTCTGCAGTATCTGCAACTTTAGATTAGAAAGTTAATTTATTGTTTACATCCATGTCTGTTTGAATAATTATCTAAAGTAGGATAAGTAGGTTTAGGTATGTTTTAAATATTGTATTATTGATATGAACGATACTGTATGTCACAGCAGGTGTGGCATTATAAAGATCACGCCCTACTCAAAGGCTGCAGGTGCCGAGCACAGACCTAAATTTTGCAGCCCTTCATCCCCAAATGGTGAATTCTCCATATGGGGGAAATATTCTCTAGAGGGATGATAAACAACATACAACAAATCAACCAATTCACTGCTTAATATAAACAGCATAAACGACAAATTCGTGTTAAAGTTAACCAAATTTCTGAAACATCATGAAAATATGTCAAGAATAAAAGTTATACGTAGATGATCAATACATTGTTTAACCAGTGTTTAAGACAGTTCATTGATGGAAGTTCAATATGACTAAATCATTTGCACATAATTGAAAACATACAATTATTTGTGCAAGGACAAACAGGAGGCCCACAGGCCTTATTAGTCACCTAAGTATACTGGACAAAAAAAGTTAAGGATCATAATTTTGACCTCAAAAATTTTTATTAACCAAATAATTATTTTGACAAATTTTAACATGTATAGTTTCTCCAATGTGTCCTTAACACAATAGATTTACCTGGTTTCATATTGACTTCATAAGTGCACGATTTTTTCGCCCAAACACAAGCAAGGGGTCAAAATCAAAGTGTGCCAACGTGTATATTGAAATTGAAAAATTGTGATTTTCATTTTATTGTGGGTATTTATTGCTCTAATCGACTCTTAGGTGAACACTTATTGACATTAAAAGCCATGAGGCACCATTTAACTGTTCTGGAAGCTGGTCAGGCAGTAGGTATGCTTCAAGCTGGCCAAGTCCAGAGAACTGTCTCTAGACATTTTAATGTGTCCCAAAGTGTGATTTCAAGGTTGTGGAATCGTTTTAGGCAGACAGGTAATGTTTCTGAGAGACCGAGATCAGGTCATCCAAGGTTCACAACCGCTCGCCAGGATCGCTATATGTCACTTATGGCTCGTAGAAACAGGTTTCAGAGTGCTGTCCAACTCAATACTGACTTTCATGCAGCAAGTGGGGTGTGCATAACACCACAAACTCTCAGACAGAGACTTCATTCTGCTAATCTTTGGGTTCATCGACCTGCTGTTCATCCCATTTTGAGGAGAAGACATCGTGTAGCATGACTCAATTGGGCTCAAAATCACATAAACTGGCAACTGCGTCATTGGACGCCTGTTCTTTTCACAGACGAGTCACGGTTCTGCGTGGACTTTCATGACGGTGGTAGGCGTGTATGGCGCATGCGTGGAGAGCGGTACGCTGATTGCTGTGTAGCAGAGCATGATCGTTTTGAAGGTGGCTCTGTGATGATTTGGGCCGGAATCAGTATTGGTGGATGTACTGACTTGCACGTGATTAATGGCAATCTTACCGGTACAATTTACAGGGACGAGATACTGCATCCAATTGTGAGACCTTATGCGGGAGCTATAGGCAACGACTTTGTGCTAATGGATGATAATGCTCGTCCCCACAGAGCACGTATAGTGACAGACTACCTTGCTACAGAGACAATTGAACGTATGGATTGGCCGAGTTGTTCTCCGGATTTAAATCCAACAGAACATGCCTGGGACATGTTGCAGCAAGCTGTTTCCAGACGCCCTGTACTTCCGACAAACCGTCAGGAGCTTACGTTAGCTTTACAGCAGGAATGGGCAAGGTTGCCACAAACTGCGTTCTGCAGGCTCATCAGAAGTATGCAGAGGCATTGTCGTGCCGTTATACAGGCTCAGGGTGGACATACACCCTATTGATATTGCCTTTATAAAGATGCGATCATTTGTAATGAAATTTGTTATTGTTGCTCATACCGATTTTCAAACTGTTTTGGGGGGTTACCTGACAATGGTTGCTCTGGCTGCTTAACGTATTGATGAATTTGTAAAAACAGCTTTAAAATGTATTGTTTCATTGCCGTTGAGCATTTTAAGTATATATTTAACATAATTTATTTGGTTTCGTTATGAATAAAATAATTCTGAAATCATGATCCTTAACTTTTTTTGTCCGGTATACCATGGCCCATACATAGACCTGTCAGGGAGTCTCATATTTTAAATTAAGCCTCTTTCTGGAGTCTTGTTCACAGCTTTGTGATATTTCTAAATATGATTGATTGATTGATTGTTTATTGCCACACTCAACAATTTTTAAGTTATCTGGTGGTGTCCAGTTTTTATTGGTGAAAGATAGAGCACAGATACAATGTCCCCGGGAAGACCACCAACCTTCTGAAAGTAAACTGGCAAACTTTCTCACATACATTGGCGCAAGCGAGAATCAAACCTGCGCCAACTAGAGGTGAGAGGCCTTGTGATTTTAGTGCAATGCTCTAACCACTCAGCCACAGAGGCCCCTAAAAGATGATGTTTGAACCATATTTCCTTGGCCTCCAAGGTGCAATGAATTTCACAATTTTGGTAAAGAGCTTCCACTTGGACATAATAAACATGCATTTGGTTTATTTTTAAAACTTTCCCTTTTTAAACATTTTTGGCCCCAACCATGAGGGCCTGAGCGAGTTATGATCATCATTTCACAATTTATGTTCCTCTTATCCAACCGTTTTTGCACCATCCCTAAGGCCACAGGAGAGTAGGAGTCCTGAAATTTACAATTTGTGTCCCCCTTGTCCTAAAGATGCTTCATACAAACTTTTGGAGGAATTGGAATGGTAGTTATCAAGAAGTTTAAAATGTTCAATTATTAACACATTTAGTCTCTGATCATTTTTGTCTCCACCCTCATACCAATACCTCTACCCCTGGAATCACAAAATTTTCAATTTTGGTAAAGGGCTACCTGCTCATTCTAAATATCCATTTAGTTTCAATTTGGTATTAACAGCATTAAAGAAGATGTTTTCTAATTGTTTTACTCCTGAAAACCATTTACCATATTTGGCCCTGCCCTGGGGTCAGAACCTTTACCGTGGGGATTATGAAATTTACAATTTTGATAGAGGCCTTTGCCAGTTTTGGCCTTGCCCTTAAGGCCCCAGGGGAACAGGAATCTTTAAATTAACAGTTTTTGTTTGCCTTGTCCAAAATATTTCTCATACTACATCTGAAAAGAATTGGAATGGTAGTAACAGTCCCTGAAATGTTCTACTTTACCATTTTTCCATTTGCTCACCATGCGTTCGCCTGTTCTGCAGTCACAACCTCTATCCTAGGGATCATGGAATTTACAATTTTGATAGAGGTCTTCATCCTCTACATTATTATGCATTTAGTTTTTCTTATAAATGTGCAGTTCTAGAGAGGAACATTTTTGAAAATTGGTCACTTTTTGGCACTTTTAACCTTGCCCCTAAGACCCCAGGGGAGCAGGAGTCCTGAAAATTACAATATTTCTCTGCCTTGTCCCAAAAATGCTTCATAATATGTATTTCTTTGTGCTATGTAATTTTCTCTCATTCCATATAAAGATTTTGCATTCAGTGTATGGCCTCAGGGTCTTTACATACATATTACCTTCTTATACATAACATTTTCCTAATGACATCACAGTAAATAACGTCAATGTCATCGTAAACATGTAGTAAACTTTATCAATTTTGAATGACTGTCAAAAGAAAACTAGAAAAGATATTAATAAAAAATAAAATGTTTTATAACCTATAAATCTTAAAGTATTATTTGAGTGAGTTTCACTTATTTTGGCGACAGGGCCGATTTTGGCACTTCATGGCTTTAGTTCTTTGAAAAGAATTGGAGTATTAGTTATCAAGAAGAAGTTAAAGATGTTCACACATTTAATCAACAACCATATTGGCCCCATCCTCGTACCAAAAGCCTTACCTCCAGAATCATGAAATTTACAATTTGGCCCTAAGCACCGAGCATAGGCCTAAATTTTGCAGCCCTTCACTGCCAATGGTGACATCTCCAAATGATTGAAAAATTCTCCAGTGGGATGTTAAACAATCACAACCTTTACCCTGGGAATCATGAAATGTACAATTTTGATAGAGGTCTTCATCCTCTACATTATTATGCATTTAGTTTTTCTTTTTTCTTACAAATGTGCAGTTCTAGAGAAGAATATTTTTGAAAATTGATCACTTTTTGGCACTTCTGGCCCCACTTCTAAGGCTCCAGGGGAGCAGGAGTTCTGAAAATTACAATATTTCTCTACCTTGTCCCAAAAATGCTTCATACCAAATTTGGAAAGAATTGGAATGGTAGTTATCAATGACCATATTGACCCCATCCTCGTACCAAAAGCCTTACCCCCAGGATCATGAAATTTGCAATTTTGGTAAAGGGCTACCTGCTCTATATATATAATAATCCATTTAGTTTCCATTCAGTTTTGCCCTGTCCTGGAGTCAGAGCCTCTATCCCGGGGATCATGAAATTTACAATCTTGGTAGAGGCCTTCCTGCTCTACATTGCTATGCATTTAGTTTTACTTACAAATATGCAGGTCTAGAGAAGAAAATTTACAATTTATGTCCACCTTGTCCCAAAGATTATTCATACCAAATTTGAAAATAATTGGAATGGTAGTTATCAAGAAGTTAAAAATGTTCAATTGTTAACGCACAACGGATGCAAACCAATTGCGATAGGTCACATAAGTTTACTAAAAACCAGATGTTTTAGAGTTGAAAGGCAGGCAGTCAATACAAACATTAATGGAGAGGGCATCTCATCGTAGAAATGTTAAATATGCTAAAATCTATGAAGCTATTGATAAAACAGAGCAGCCGAGTTCAGCTAACAGAGTACTGTGTCACGGGAAATGTCACAGTGAATTTATACATCCCAAATCTATAAAACCAATAGAAACAAAAGCTAGTGTCCTTGAACATACTCCAAGGCCAAATACAGATGCATTAAATTTACCATCTACATCTTCAGTTGAAACTCCCTCTTCTTGAATGAAAAAGTCATTTTCTCCTGTTGATTGGGAGTTATATGTGTGTTTTGTCAAAAAGCTTTTTAACATTACAACCTTTTCTGTTAGTGACATGGTCTTACAGAGTGTCAAATATGACAACACATTGCATGTTAAATTAGGAAATGTAAGCGATTTGATTACTGCAGGGGGTAAAAACCATTTAAAGTGTATGAATGCATTCAAGTATAAAATGCACTTGGAAAAAAAAAAAAAAAGGAAAGAAGTGACCAAATGACAAGATCAAAACATCTCTTGAATTCATTCTATTATTATTATAGTGCCAGTCATACAAGTTATAGGGTTGTGCAATTGACACAAGTCTAGCAGAATGAAGCCTCCAGTCTATGGATGAAAGAAGTGGTTATATTCTATCACTAAATATAAAACCTACTGTTTCCACACTTCTCACTGCTAATAGTATAGACATTAGTGATTCGACAGTGGATGGCAAGAAAACATTTCATGAAACACAAATTGCTTGTTGGCAACGTGGGTCAGGAAATGACACTGACCTTTAACATATATTTCCATCTACAAAAGAGACTTTACAGGTACCTTCTCAGATGGACAAGATCATAGAAACCACAATTACAGAAGGGAAATCACAAGTTGTATATCCAAAAGCAGTTACTCTAGATGTTTATAAAAATCCTGATATAGGAGATCATAATCCTGTAATCCGTTTGCAACCGGTTGCGGTAGCTCAGTGGTTAGAGCGTTCGCTTTGTGACGTGGAGGTCGTGAGTTCAAGCCCCGCTGGCGCCATGTAGTGATTTCTCCTTCACCAAATGCTCGGCACTTAGGAGTGAGAATCACAGGTCTTTTGGATATGACCTTAAAAACGGAGGTCCCGCTTCACGGCTTCATGGCCCTGAGCGCTAAGCATAGGTCTAAATTTGTGGTATTTCACCTACAGCTGGTGATGTCTCAATCTGAGTGAAAAATTCTTGACAGGACGTAAAACAAACAAATAACCAATCGACTATGTAATCCGTTTGCAAAGAACTGGTGTTTCATTTGAAAAGAATCAAACTAGATGTTCCAATAAATTGGTCTGCTTTTAATCAGTCAGTTAGCAGCATAAACCCAAATCTCACTATTGTTGGTTACATGCCAATTGTACTGCACCTGCTCATGAAATAGATATGCTTAACATGGTTGTCCAGAAATGCATGTACATACCTGATTGTATTGGTCAACAGCAGACTGTATTAACAGTTGATCAAGTTCTGTACTTCAAGTTAATGGATTTAAAATGGTCAGTTCTAGAGTACAAATAGAGACTTGTGCCATGAATGGGTCGCTTACATATTGCTATGAACTTTATGAAATGTACAGGAGATCATGATTGGTTCTGGTCTGCATGAACTATGGATGAAATGTAAATTACTTGGACCTGTTGCTGCTCAAAATGTTCTAGGAAGAAAGCATTATCATCGTGGCATGAGAGCCCACAAAATCACTGCCCAAGTCTCTTGAAGATTTTACTTCCCAGTTTCTTGTCATTCATAGCTACCAAGGATGTAGATCATTCACAACTATTGAGTATTATGAATGAGCAGACAGATATAGGGTCTAGTTTAAAGCACTTGCAGAATCCCATGTTCAAACAATATTTTTTAAATTTCAGAGAGGAAATTGACAATCAAAATGTACTGTTTTGGTGTTCATACCTGGACTTAGTGTCCACTCTCTTGGAATTTACTAAATCTGAAAGAGAAGGTTTGTGGGATTTATATTTAAATTCTTTCTGTTCAATACTCCTATGGTTTTTCTGATATGATCATATGAATTATGCTAAATGGGGTAGTGTTTATCTTGCCAATTATCACCAATTGCCACATGAAGTTCTTGGAGAGTTCCAGCAAGGCAACTATGTTATCAAAAGAAGTGGATCCAGATCAAAGTCAAGAATGGCTAAATGCTACAGGTAAGAAAGGTGGCAGAATAGTGGGAATCACAAGGACTCCTTCTGCCTTTAGTAGGTGGTCTCTTTCCAACAACTTAAGATAACATACAAGTCTTCTAACCAGAAATATGTACAATGTGAATCCAGATGATATAATATAACCACAAAGAGGCATAAAAGAGTCGTCTGGTCCTTGATTCACGGTTTGAGAATTCACTTGTTGATGCAATGAAAAGGTTTTAATTAGAGTAATTAACCCTTCCTACAAATGAGATCAGTTACAATGTGGTCCACAAAAGACCAAACTACTGATCTCATCAGAGGATCTTTACTTTCTCTAGCGCAAATACAGTTGGAGGGTTTGCTGCAGATCGTTTTTAATTCTGAACAAAGAAACAGGTACATTAAACATTTCTTTGTATCACATTTTGAAAAAAAATAATCCATTAACATTTGAATACTTATACAAGGTACACGTTATCCCTAAAGCTGTTGAAAAAAGTAATATACTTAAGGCTGACAGAAACATATTGCAAAAACTTGTCATTGCATATAAAGCAGTAAGAAAGATCAATTTGGGGTGTATACTGAAGCATGAAATCCTACCAGTGCCTATTTCAATTGCTGATACAAATGGGTCTTTAAGATCTGGAAACAATTCAGTTATACAGAATGAAGTTCTAAGGATGTTGAAGTTGGGGTGCAAGATGAAAATGAAAGTGATTCATCAGCTTTGACAATAGATGGCCAGGCTTTGATTCAGAGCCTAGAACACATGGAATTAAAACATTTGGACACTTTGCAGAAAATTCATTTCAACTGTTTTCCGGAAAGGAAGCAATTTTTCCAGAATTGATGTTCTGTTTGATCACTATATGGACCAGATCGCATAATTGCAAAGCAAAAGGGCAACAACCAGTTAGAAGGATTATAGAAAATAGAGACATCCCTCTTCCAACTAACCTCACTACTTTCCTTCTTTGAACAAAAACAAACACCTTGCAGCTCTTCTATCTAGGAAATAATTCTTCAAGTGCCTATTGGGAAAACCATTGTTACTGCTGGTGTGTTTGTGAAATGCAATGCTGATATGTTAGACCTATCTATGCTACAGGCGACACTTGAAGAGGCAGACACTGGAAAGTTCTTCATGCCATACACTGTTCTCAAGTATCCATGGGCACTTCTATTATCATACTAGCATCTGACACTGATGTCTTACTGCTACTTATATCATTCTTTTCAGAAATAAATAGACACTTGTGGATGATTGCTGGAACCTTTTCAAAGTCTATAAACATTCCTTTGCATGTTGTCATGGAAAAAAATTTCTCATCTTCAGGGTTTGGTAGCATTTCATGCACAGACAGGATGCAATACAACATCTTATTTCTATGGTATATCAAAAATATCTTCCCAAAGGTTGTTCAGGGATAACTTATGATGAGCTACTGAAGGGCTTGGGAGAGGAAGAATTAACTGATCAAAAATGAAAGAGTATGAAAAGTTCATCTGTAAGTTGTATAACAAAGAATCAGTGTCAGCTGACACAGTTTGGAATGCATTATTTGGGAAATCAAAAAGCCCCAATATCCTTCTGACTATTGATGCCTTACACATGCATATAAAGAGAGCACACTACCAGGCATTGATATGGAGACAGGACTGAAATGGGGTGGGTGTTGAATGAGAGTGTTTGCTGTCTAAACTTATAACCTTAGACCCAGTTCCAGAGGCTTCAATGTCTAGATTTGATAGCTTGCACAAATGCACCACTGTACAGGTTGTAAAACAGAAAGATGTGGATGCAAATGTGCTAATCTACAATGTATGGACCTTTGCAAATCCTGAACAAAGAAGAATGTAAAAATTATAGGTAAAACAAGAGGCCCATGGGACACATCACCCACCTGAATCACCTTGACTTATGACCTTAGATCCAATTCCAAAGGCTTGTCTAGATTTGATAGTTTGCAAATGCACCACTGTACTGTTGTTGGTTGGTTGTATATTGTTTAATGTCCCTCTCGAGAATCTTTCACTCATATGGAGACGTCACCAACAGAAAAATGTGGATGCAAACATGCTAATATACAATGTATGGACCTTTGCAAATCCTGAACAAAGAAGAATGTAGAAATTATAGGTAAACAAGAGGCCCATGTGTCACATCACTCATGACTCGGTCTGTTTTGTCATTTTGGGTCTTCAACATCCCCTCTCCCCATTCTTTCTGGGTGGAGCTCAACTCCAAAAAGGTTAATTGCTAATGTTTCTGCCTTCAATATCTTTACCAATTGTAATGATACATATACTACTTTCTTCATGAATATATAGTACATCCACAGAAGCTGGCAGTTTTATCTGTAAAGGTGTACAATGCAAACAACAACCACTGAGCTTCGTGAGCATATGCTACGCCTGAGAAGCTCTGTGCAGTGGTTGTTGTTTACATAGTACATCTTTTCATAACAAAAAAATTTTTTTTTTTAAATTTGGAGGTTGACAAAATTTAGAAACTGTTGACAGAAAATAAAGAATTTTGCAAACACTGTCAAACCATACTTAGATATTGGCTCGGCATTGCTTATGTTATTTTTGTCAGTTCTGATTCGATTATTGGTCATTTCTGCATTAACCTTCTCCACCAAATTTGTCAACCAATAAGTGTTCAAACCAGCACTTCAAACTATTGGTAAGAAGCGCATTGAATAAAAGACTTGCAATGGCACAGATTAAGCTGGTTTGCACATTTTCAAGTTAAATAATGTACTATGATTTACATGTATTTTCAATTTCATTCCATATGTACAACATTACAGACTGTATCTTATATTTTTTTTAGTCACTTGCCTGTGGGCAAGTGGTTATTAGATATTCACTTAGCCAAACAGAAAATCTACTCGCCCCAGGCATCGGGCAATCGAATTTGTCAGCCCATGCAGAAGTCATGAATTTAACAACTTAGGTAGAAAGCTTCATGGACATCATTATCATGCATTTAGTTTCTCAATTATATAGGGGTAGAGAAGACTTTCTAAGATTAATGCTTTTTCACTAAATGGCCATATTGGCCCCACCCTAAGGCCCAGGAGCAATGAATTTCACAATTTTGGTCAAGAGCTTCATGGACATCATTGCAGGCATACAGTTTTTCTCAAATATATATGGAAGTCTTAAGACAAGAAAATTTTCTAAGATTAAATACATTTTCACAATATGGCCATAGTGGTCCCACCCTAAACCTGAACCTTTGACCCAAGGCCCATGAATTTCAAAATTTTGACATAGGACTTCATGGACATCATAACCATGAATTTAGTTTCCCACATGTGTGGGAGTAGAGAATAAAATTTGTGAAAATATAGCCTTTTTCGCCATATTTGGCTCTGTCCTTGGGGCCCCAGGGGTAGTAAGGTCATAAATTTCATCATTTATATTCCTCTTATTCTAGAGATGCTTCACACCAAAAATTGTAACAAATGGCAAGCTTGTAGTTTTCAAGAATAATGTTAAAAATGTAAAATTGTTAACAGATGATGCAAGAAGACAGATGAAGACCAACAACAATAGATCACCTGAGTTGACCTAATAAAGGTCATGATCTTTTTTGAAGCTACTTTGTGAATTATAATGATCATTATCAGATTCTATTATTTTCATACACAAATGAAAATATATTGGGTCCTTCCACTGGTTTTAGTAGTAGTGAATGAGAAGAATGTAAGCTTGAAAGATATGAATTGAAGTCATATACCAAAGAATGATCTTTCCCCCTCCACCCACCCATCCCAAAATTCTAAATCAAAGGACTAAAGGGCCACAAAGGCATCAATTGTAATATCACATACATGTACATCAGGGTTCTCCATAAATTTAGAGGGCTGGTGAAAGTAGAGAAAGTAGGAGAAGATTAGTTACAAGACTGGTTACTTTACAAAAGCTATATCAAATAACTTCAAACTGCAGGCAAAAAATGCTGAAAATAGTGTCACTGCTTCAGAGTGAGACTACCAGTTTATAAAAGTTATATCTTCTGTTCATGTATGATATAACAATTATATAATATTAACTCTCTGTTTTCAATAATGTCTAAAATTCAAATTCAAAATAATATGTAGAAAGGTTATTGGAAATCTGAACAAGATTCAATTCCCAGTGAATGCTACGTAGCCTGGGTTTCTTCGCAAAATAACCTGTTATTTGCATTGTGATGCACACGCTACTTTCAGTTTGCTTAATAGAAAACCAGGATTGAGATTACTGAAAACAAAACAGGAAATAGTCTTTGTGTTTTTGGAATAGCAACCGAAATGTGACATTGCACAATTTTACCACTTTAGCGTTTATCTGTTTCTCAGGGGTAGACAAATAGATTTTTGAAGTACTTGCCCAAGGACAGGTAGAAATGCCAAATTCACTTGCTCTACCACAAAATTTACTTGCCCCACCTTAAATTAAGAAATATATAAAATGAAACTATTTCAAATTGTTTATCTTGTTGTATTTTATTAAATCAATATATTTGTAACGTACTTGATTTTGTTTAATTTGTTTTGAATTTCCCGCAATTTAAAATGCTGACACTACCAGTTTGTCTGCTTACACGGCTGGGTTGACGTGTCTTTGTTCTCATATAAATACCTGAGTTCAGTCCGTGCAGTCAGAAAGAACAGACACAGTAGATCGGTGTTACCGAAATTTAGAGCGGGCCGAATTCTTCCCCAGTTTAGGTAGACTAAGACCAATTTCAAGGTATTTATGCTTTTATTTTATGTATTTTGTTTCTTAAATTGTGTTAAATAGGACTTTATAAAACTACGCGGAATTTTCTCTGTTTAGTAACACGTGTTTGTTAGGTAAACTTGTATTGTTCTGTTGATAAACTTACGCTAAGTTGTAATATGAACTCACGCTATTGTATGTTGCACATTACATGTACATGTATATGCTTATTATTTTCTTCCTATGTAAATTATCATAGGGGATGAGGGCTTCAGTGTAAACTTTACTAGCTCAGGAGGGAAAAACGGAGACTTGGTAGCGTGGCGAAAGTTATGGTGGCCCGTTACAGTCGAGGAACCTCCGGGTAAAGGACAACGCCCTGTCTAACATCAAGACGACAGGTGTAGTTGAGGTCACATCTACAAGAACTCTTTCGTGGCATTGTCGTTCCGACATCATCGTTAGCAGGACCAGAAAATTCCAGAAACAGATGTGCACTTGGTAACCACGTGTTTGGACATTTCAAAATGACTTATTAAATTTACAAATGTTTGAATGTCAAATTATAGATACATGTAAAATTTAGTTAAAAATTAAGTTTCAGCATAAGTTTATACCGGGAAATAGTGAAATAATTGAGTCGACTCTAGCTTTAGGTTAAAATTATTTTCTCTTTATTTTCTTTGTAGATATTTTTTTATTATTATTATTATTATTATTAAATTTTTTTGTGTATTGAAATTGGACTTAGTTGTGATTAAGTAAGTAAACGGCGATTTCCGAACTCGTCAGGAGGTATTGGTAAGGTCAGTACCTTACTTCATGACAATATTCAATATATTTCTGTTTGTTCATCGTAACAGTGCATCAACCAAATTTCTTGTCATAGTCCGAGATATTCTTGGATTCTCTTCTATTTGCCATACTTTGTAGATACAGATAGCAGATAGTTGTTATTGCTACATTCTGGGTCTTTCTATGTACGTCTGCTAAATGTCACAAATTTGTCCATGTTTCAATTCATTAAAGGTATTGCGCATTCACCTTGACATTGCGTCTAAGTAGATTCTGCACTTTACAATAATTTTTAACTTCTCTGAACATTTAAGCGTTTTAGTGACCGTGTCATTTCTCACTAGAGGGTCTATGATGTCATATTTTCGGTATGTCGACAATCGACGTTGTTAACATCTACATTTGGTACTAATACCATATAATTTTATTTTAAAAATTTACTTGCCCACGGATAGGTTCTTGTAATTTTACCTCCCTTACACTAAAATGTGGTTGCCCCTGGTGTTGGGCAGTGCTATTTGTTTACCCCTCTGTTGATCTGAAATAAAGATTCTTGATGAAACTACAAGACTATATAAATGAAAACTAAATTTGAGCAGGTTAATTTGAAAGTATTGAAAGATATCATGCAGCAAAAATTTCATGGGAAAATTGTTTTGCAGTAAATCCCATCTGTAAATAATGAACTTCTTTTACCACACAATTGTTATTTAACTATTGGACAATGATGTAAAAATAAACAATGACATCAACAATGGAGAGGGTCATGAATTTAACAAACTTGAATCTGCACAGTCAGAAATCTGCCATGTAATTTTCAACTTTTCTGGCTTATTGGCTCTTCTTCAAAAGATTTTTTCCTTATATTTCCACATAAAAAACATTGATCCCCTATTGTAGCCCCACCCTACCCTGGGGACCATGATTAAAAACAACTTGAATCTGCACTATGTCAGGAAGCTTCAGTGTAAATTGGAACTTTTCTGGCCCAGTGGTTCTTGAGAACAAGACTTTTAAATTACCTCATCTTATTTTAGTGATTATCTCCCCTTTGAAGATGGTATGATCCTTCTTTTGAACATACTTGAATCCCCTCCACCTAAGGATGATTTGTACCAAATTTGGTTAAAACTGGGCCTGTAGTTCTGGAGAAGATTTTTTCTCTATATTTTCACATATAAAACTTTGATCCCTAATTGTGGCCCCACCCTACCCCCGGGGGGCCATGAGTTTAACAAACTTGAATCTACACTATGTAAGAAAGCTTCAATGTACATTTGAACTTTACTGGCCCAGTGATTTTTGTGAAGAGGATTTTTAAATGACCTCACCGTATTTTTGCATTTTTGTGATCATTACCCTTTTAAAGAGGGCATGGCCCTTCATTTGAACAAACATGAATGTCCCTTCCCAAGGATGATTTGTACCAACTTTGATTGAAATTGGGCCTGTAGTTCTGGAGATTTTTAAAGATTTTTTCTTATATTTTCACATGTAAAACTTTGATCCCCTAATGTGGCCCAGCCATACCCCTGGGGACCATGATTTTATCAAGCTTGAATCTGCACTCTGTAAGAAAGCTTCAATGTAAATTTGAACTTTACTGGCCCAGTGGTCCTTGAGATTTTTGAATGATCCCACCCTATTTTTGCATTTTTGTGATTATCTGTAGCTCTCTGATCTATCCAAATCTGAGAGCAATAGTTCTGCAGCTAAAAAAAGAAATGTAGTGGGGAAATATGTTTGGTATGGTTTTCTTTGATCAGGACCAGTACAATCTCGGTATTTAGCTATATAACTTAATTAAAGACATACACAATATTTCTCTACTCTCAATAATACATAATTTTTTGTGAAATTTTACTTGCATTCTATTTCAATTCTACAAAAAGACTGGGGTATGTTACCATGTCTGTTTTAGAGTTAGCATATTTTGATAGTTCCTGCTTTTTGCAAGTAAAAATGATAAGTCAGATCTAATGTATAAATGAGCATTATCATGCTAAAGAAGGAGAGAAAAATCTTTGGAATAATGGAGTATCAAACCCAGACCCTTACATTATGAGCTAAGTGATCTTACCACTGAACTACCCAGGCTGATATCAAACATTTGGTAAATATTTATACTGCATTACAATATACAAGAACTTTTCATATTGAGGAGAAGAAAAATAATTTTAGAGAAAATGTCAGAATGTTGCAAGCTTCCTTAAGCAACAGATGTATATACATGCAGCTTTATAAAGCTATTTGAAATAAATGATTGAATTAGAATGATTTTTTTCCAGTGCACTGGCATTAGTCAAAAAAATGTATAATAATTATTGAACATGTTGATACTTTGAAATAACCACAACACTGTTCTTATTGGAATTCATAACAACTACGTCTAGTGATGGGAACATTGGTTAATTTTCATAATCAATCATCAGTTGGAATCGGTTGCTGCTTCCGATGCGATTTTACTGATTATAATTGGAAAATGATTTTATCTCAAAAAGTATAATCTTACAAAGTATTTCATTTGCATATGTATATTTATACATAAATATAATTACATGTATATATATAAAGTTATGTTTGTTCAAGTGTTCCTAGCAATCTTGTGCTTTATGTAAAATTTTTCAAATGCAGCATGCATCTAAATTCATGTCAAATATCCATTCTCAATCACCATGTAGTAAGAGACAGTGTGGCAAGAATGCAATCATCAAAGAATTTGCCTAAATGGTCTACCACACTAATCACATGCTGCTAAGAGATTTGGTTCTGTAGGTTGAGGCCTAAATTTGCAGCCCTTCACCCTTCACCAGCAATGGTGACGTCTCCACATGAGTGAAAGATTCTCCAGTGGGACGTTAAACAATATTTAATCAATCAATCTTCACTTAGGACAGTTATGTTTGTTTAGTTCATATTGCAGTCTTTCTATAAGAAATGTATATACATCTGATGATCAATTACGGAAAAAAACAATCAATCATCAAAATTGGCAGCTTTTTTGTCATTAAGCGATGTTTTCTGACTATAAGTACAACATTAACTGCGTCATTTTCAGAATTTTCATGAAAAGAGAATTTTTTTTTTATTGATAACTGTCCACTACCCTCTGTGCCTTTACATTGTGGAATCTTATTGCCTATCCATTATTCTATTGATCCTCATTGCCTTTTATTCTATGCTGGAGATAGGATAACTGTTGCTTAACAACTAAACAATCCTAGTAAATATTTTAGAATTTTGAATTAATTTCAATTTTATTTCTTATGGGTGGGAGGGAGGTTGCAATGTGTTGTACAAAGATGAATTTTTCTCACTTGAAGTGAAATTCAAATTTTATGTTTATGAAAATTTTACTGGACTCTGTAATTTTACTGCAGATCTGTAGCTCTCTGAGAAAATATTGGGACAGATCAGAGAATTACAGATCCACCCCTTATCAAATCCTTTAATTTACAATGCAGAAAAAAAATGTGTATGTTTGATATCACTGTATTCTCATAAACTTCTTATCAAAAACTTTTGTAAATCAATTAAAGATTATTATGAGGGGTGAATCTGTAGCTCTCTGATGCATCCCAATATTTTCTCAGAGAGGTACAGAACTACAGTTAGTATTGCAATCTGGACCTTTTGATATCAAAAGTTTGAAGAGTTTATTTAAAAATACAGAGGTACGAAACATGAATAATGCACAGATAATGTTATATGGCGTTGGTGGCCTAGTGGTTAGGCTGTTAGACTCTTGACCGAAAGGTTGTGGGTTCGAGTCCTGGCCACGGCAGGACCGACGTTGTGTCCTTGGGAGAGGCACTTTACACGAATTTCCTCACTCCACCCAAGTGTAAAAGGGGTACCTGGCTATAGACAGTGAACGATATTGTTAGAATGTTAATGCTCTATCATCTTAACTGCAGCTTGCACTAAGAAAGCTCTGGAATGTTCTAAGGTCTGCTGGGGTAATATTGTATTATGAAGGGCTTTGAGCAGCATATGCTGGAAAAAGCACTAAATAAAAACCAATCATTATTATTATTATATGCAGTAAATTGGTGGATTTTTAAAACGTAGATATGTACCATTCTAGTCTATCCAAAATTTTTGTTTTCTCCACAACCAATTTCTCCCTTTTCTTTCAACACACACACAACACTTCACTGTTAGTATTTTATCACACATGCAACACTTTTGTTGCGATTTTCAACATTAAACCTACAGATACTAGACTTCCTAAGTTCCTTTGGATTAATTCACAAATAACTTGCCTGTTGCCAAGCTCTTGTGTCGGCATTGTTGAAATGCGTTAGTCTCTGATTAAGCCACATATCTGATGGAAGCACTGACCCTGGGGGTAGTTTTGGGGCCCCAAGTATTCCATGCTTTGGCCGTCCATGAAAGAAAGTCGGAAGACAGCTGACAATAGTTATAAAAACCAAATATAAAGCAAGATACATTGCACTTCTCATGGACGCGGCCATTTTGTACAAATTTTATCATATGATTTCTTACGAACTCATGTGATTCATGTGTAACTTTTAAACCGATATCATTCCCCAGTAGGAGGAGCCTATTAGACGAAAACAGTGAAAGAGACAGCGGTCTCATCCGATCACGTGGTAATACTTTCAGTTTATATTGACCTTCACCCCCATATCTCAATGAATTAATATTCCGAATTGTGGAAAATAAAATGATCAATTAAAAATAGGAATACTCTTTGAAATCATTTCAAAAGTAGTTTTGACATCGATGTGCATATATAATTACCTTAACACAAATACATCGTTTATATTGTAACGTGGTAGTGTCCAAGGATAAAGGAAGATGTTATAGTTAACAGTTTATTTACATATATGTACAAAATATTACACACAACATTTAAGTTGTACAACTTCAAATACATGAAGTTAATTAAACGCATCAGTCCGTCTGCTTTCACTGCAGAACTGACGTCCGCGCCAGTCAGTCAGAACAAACCACACTTTGAAGGGACGCAACGCTTTATTACTACTTGTAATAATAAGGCGGGCAAAACAGAATACACAAATCGTGATAACCGGATGTCGAGCCCGATCACTAAACCTAACTACATACAATACTGGCGTGGTCTCTTTTTTTTTTTTTCTTTTTTTTTTTTTTTTGAAATGTAAATAAATGGTTATCACATGGTGGACTGCCTTCAAACCATGTGGGGATTATTCTGCCCCTTACAAAACAAATATGAAACATGAGTAACAGTAAACTAGTAAAGTTCATAGTCCCTTAAATGTGAGGGAAGTGTTTTCCTTCGAACTGGACGAGAAGGCACTATCGCAAGGTCCTCCTCTGGGGGTAATCGTATCTCATCCGGTATGTCTGGAGGGCTTGGAGGTTGAGGGTTGTCAGGCGTTTTCTGATAAGTGTAGGTATCTTCCTGTGGGGGTAAGCATATCTCATCAGGTATGTCTGGAGGGCCAGGGGGTTATGGGTTGTCCGGAGTCTGTGGGGTTTTCTCATCTTCTTCATCTGAGGAGTGCGACCTGTCTGTAAATTGGTTGGTATCAATGCCTGCGGGGATGACGCTATAACTAGGAACCTTGTAACATTCATTCTTTTTGACACGGTAAGATGCTTTTCTCAGTTGATTACCTTTGAATTTACGCACGTTACACCATGATTGGTCACAGGAAACCACAATGTATCTGTCACGTCCTTGCGTTTTGTTACGGTCACTGTGAATATACACCAGGTCACCGACACGCAATTCTGGTTCAGGCCTGTATCCGGACGAGGGAGCTTTGCAAGCTTCACTGTGTGCGTGGTTTTCAAGACGGTTCAAATGCTGCTGTTCAATGAGTTGTCTGTCCATTATTGGTAACTGTATGTTGTTGAACTGATCTCTCTGGGTCAGCATTTCTCTCGCTGAGAGGCCTCGGTTTCTTATGCGGGAATTGAGTGTGGCTACAGAGAGTGCCAATAATAATGGGGTTATGTAGCCTGGCATAGGATCCTGGCGAAGGATTTCTTCTTGTAGTTCTTGAATTGCCTTTTCCGCAACAGGATTCTTGTTTTTGTTTTTGATGCGGCCAATTTCAATCACGATGCGATGTTTCTTTAGTAGTGCATCGTCGATAAGAGCTTGGAATCCTGGTGAGGGGTCTGTGCGTACCACGGCAACTGGGCCATCTAGGGGGCGGAGCTCAATACACAGACGTAGGAGGCCGTCACGGAGGGTGTCCTTTCTCTCGTTATCTATAATGATGGCAGATGTATACGATGTAACGCATTCACGCAAGACTAATATGTATTGCCTTTCTCGTCGCATTACGTCTGCGGCAAATGAGACACCAATAGCGACTTGTGGCTCTGATGTTGTCTCTTCAGTTGCTGTGTGGGGTGTTCTACGCAGGGCAGCACACTGGAAGCAGTTTTCTGAGATTATTTCGACAGCCTTGTCCATGTCCAAAGCAAAGAAATATCGCTGTACCACTGTTCGCAGCTGATGACATGAAGGGTGATTCAGCTGAACATGTAACGAGGTCAGTATGCCATGTAATACATTTCTTGGAATGACAATACAATCACGTGTAGGAGAAAACGGTGAGTCTCTTTTCACAACAAGAAGGCCGTCTCTGGCAATAGTGGCTACCTGTAGGTAACGTTTCACGTCACGGATGTTGGTTAACTTCTTTGATGGTCTGGTACCCTGTCTTAGGTGAGCACAAACACGACGCAAGTCTGGGCATTCAGTCTGAATTGCTAACCACGTAGATCGTCCAGTGAAGGGAAGTTTGGAGGTACCATTAAGGACTCCATCAATGGAGGTCTGGCGGACGACACTATCCTCTGATTCTCGAATAAATGCACATAGTTGACAATTGGCTTCGACACAGTCTGGTGCATTACGGCTTGCAAAATCCGATGGTAGGATTGCAGCACCTTTCACGTGGCGTATAGATAATTGGTACCTACTGATCACAGAGAGGAACGTAAAAACGCGAGGGCTGACAGAGAATTCACCTCGACACAGTTTTTCAAATGCCATGACGCAAGGTTTGCTGTCTGTTAGTACACATACTTTCTTACTGGACTGGATTATGTAGGGACTGAAGTGTTTCACGGCGATGGCTATGGAGAGTGCTTCTATTTCGCAAGGTATCCAAGAAGCTTGTCTTCCTCTGAGCTTTGCACTAAAGAATCCACAGAGAAGAAGCTTGTTGTCTCTTGTTGCATACAGGGTAGCACCGACACCATGGTTTTTCACTGCACCATCAGTAACAATCCAAAGAGTATCACCGGAGCATGGTAGGTGAATTGTTTCGTGGGAGGAAACGGCTTCTTGCACACGTTTGAAAGCGGCTAGTAGTTCATCGGTCCACCGGACGCTACTGGTTGAGTCCAATCCAGCGATGGCATCATCTAGGGGAGCTATGAGCGATGCACAACTAGGGATGACTCGACTAAGGACTTTTACAGCGCCTATGAATGACTTAAGTCCTGACACTTTTTCAGGAGGGCAGCAACTGGATAATGTGGCTATCCGGTGTGGGCTGGCTTTAAGCGTGTCCATTTCCCATATCCATCCAAGAATGTTGGTTGTTTTTGGAGCTATGATGGTTTTCGATGGGGATAGTTTAAGATTACATTTTTGCAGGGCAGCAAGGATTCTTTTCCAAATGTAGAGGAGGTCCTCAGGTGAGTCACCACCACAGTACAAGTCGTCCGCTAGTTTCACAACAACTCCTTCTTCAAGTAGGTCCCCGAGCACACGGCACATTAGTTCTTCTAGTGCTGTCTCTGATCCGGGCATGCCCATTGCTGACCTAGTATACACGCGTACTCCTCGAAACGGGGTTACGACGCCGCAGTATTTCATGGATGACTTGGACAACGGGATTTGGTAGAAGGATTTTGTCAGATCTGATACGGTTATGTACTTCCACTGGGCTATATGGCGTAAAATACTGTCTACATTAGGCATCAGAGATGGTTGTGGCTTTGTATATCTACCCACATCTGCGAAGGCTGTTACTAAGCGAAATCCACCATTCGGTTTCTTTACCAGGAATGATGGGTTCAAGTATTCAACGGTTACTCCAAGGTCTTCTGGAGGTTTAAAGACACCCTGTTCCTCTAGTAGGTTGAATTGGTCTTGGAGTTCGGAAAGTTGGTTGCGTGAGTACTGGGGAAGTCTGCCTTTGCGTTGTGGAGGCAACACAGGTCCCATGTTAACCACTGCTTGGAATGGTCCAGCTTTGCCGTTGTAACCTGGTAATGATGGACGGAAAACATCATCAAATTCTGATTACGTGTCACAGAAAGCCTGCCTGTCATCCTTGGTAAGTATACCATGTGGGTCCAACTGTACAGTAGAGGAGTAAGGTACATTGTTCTTCACTGCTGTGGGCTTTGTAGGGCACGGTTGTCGCTGTGTACTGTAAGGGCTGATGTCGGGCTCAGTAACTTCTGATGTGACGCTGTCTGAAATCGTGACGGGTCGGATTTGACAAAAGTGTTCATGGCGTTTGACTGTAAGTGGTTCTGATGTTAGATTAGGAATCCTAACTTTGTTTGACACGCTATGTAATATCTCAGGGCAAGGCCACAGATGACCGGTTTTGAGAGTTGACATTGGGTGATGTGGTTCGATAGCGTAGCATTGGTCAGGTGGAGAAAACTCGTTTGGAATATTAACCTCTATGTTCTCTCCTGGCCAAATAGTGGTGGTGGAAGGAGCACGCATCGCAACAGCACGGCGGATTGAGTGTTGAGATGCTAACGTGGAGTTGGAACCATATGGGTAGTTGTGCATCCCTCCAATTACAAGTTGTCGCTTAGCCGGGCGTACGGATATGTCGTTATGTTCCATAAACGGAATTCCAGCTAGTACGTCGACATCAAGATTGTCAACAACAAGGCCTTCGAAGTACAGTGAGTGGTCATCTCGTGTGAAGGACAGTCTTGTTTCACCGACGACATTTAATGGCGATGAGCCGTCGGCCTGATGGGCTGACTGTGATGTGTTCTGAATTTTTGCATCAAGTAACACAGCTGTGGACAGGCGTATCATATTGCCTGTAGCGCCTGAGTCTATAGTAAGGCGTACATGGTGATGTTTATGAAATGTGTCCAAATAAGGAGACTGTCTGATCTGTACACGGAACGCCTGGGTAGGTGTTTGTTGAACACTGCAAGCTGTAGACGGCAGATCTTCGTTGTACTGCGGGTCTTCCTCGTCGTCTGAGTCAGAGCCTATGATTTGTCTGGCTTTTGCAAGGTAATTTCTATCGTTTTCAGGTAGAAATTTACATTTACTTAGGAAGTGGTTGTCGGGTCGTCCAGCTTCTTTGCAGAGAGGACATTTCTTAGGTTGAGGGGGACGAGAGGTGCGCTGTTTGTACCTAGCAGAATGGATGAACGGTTGAAGACGCGAGGCCGCTGCTCTCATCACTTTTGCATCATTTATGGAGTGAATTTCTTCCAAAAGGGGACGTAACGCCTGTGAGATTTCGGGTTTGATGGAGGTGAGAGATCTTGACCGTAATTCGGTGCCATACCTTTGCTTGACAAGTCCAGGTAGGTCGGAGTGAAGGAGCCTCAGCCATGTTAGTACAATGAAATTCTCAAGAGTAGGAGTCAGTTCTTCATCCTCCTCGATAGGGTCGCCGTTATGTGTGATACCACCCCCATGCTTCAGGAAACTGTCTTCCACAAAGGATACTAGTCTCTGATATAAGTCTTCTGGTCTTTCCTCGGGCTCCATTTTGATATTCGCGAAGTCAATGAAATGGCCCCCAGTAGACTGGAATCCGTTATGTAACCGAATGGTCTGCCATACTTGTTCAATGGACGTTGATTTTTCAACAATAGAATTCCGGGAGATGAGGGGGCAGTAATTTGCTATTTGCCCTAACATAAGTTCTAATAAACTGGCTTTTTGTTCTTTAGTCTTACGGTTTCTTTCTGCAACTTCCTGTCCATCGTCGGTGAAACCGCGGAATGGGGAGGTCTTTGTTTTCTTTTGCCATTGGATGTTGCCCATCAAGAATGGTGCGAAGTTTGGGTCTAGGGATAATGTGTACAAAATGTTCTGCCTCCTGTTTTGAAATGTATTAATTGTTTCATCCTTGCCGAGCGGCCATTGTTTTGGCGCGCGAACAGTGGCCATTTTCACGTATACGTAGTTGGTAGAGATCCTTCAGAGTTTATAGAAACACCTTTTGGCTTCTCGGTTGCAGGAATAATTCCTATCTGGAGACGAGACGTAGGACGTAAGTCGCTGCCACCACACCAGTCAGTCAGAACAAACCACACTTTGAAGGGACGCAACGTTTTATTACTACTTGTAATAATAAGGCGGGCAAAACAGAATACACAAATCGTGATAACCGGATGTCGAGCCCGATCACTAAACCTAACTACATACAATACTGGCGCCGTTCATCTCCCACTCAAAAACAGAACTCTCTCAATCCTTCAAGGTTACTAGTCAAACTTATAAAACACCGATAATCGCCAACCTTAATCAGGAATATAAACAATGAACCCCATATTCGCATGAAAACATCGGCGACCACAAGTGTAGGACGCTGACAGACATATCCCGTAACCATTATGATAACAGTAAATAGCGAGAAATGCTGAGCATGCAATCATTCAAGATAAAGTAATAAACAGATTTAGTGAAACTCTAAAATTATCACAATAACAGTATCATCGTATATAACGAATCTTAAAATGACTTAATGATTTTAAAGATGATTCATAGTTTTAATTTATTTCTTTTATTTTCCACAATCTGGAAGACACTCACCTGTGCATACTACATCCTTTACCTGTACTTAGCTAATTTATTTATTCATTTATTTTAATAACGATTTGTCATGGTCTCTTCTACAGAATTCATACATGAAACCTTTTTCGATGTTCAGAAACACAGATTAACCAAATATCGCTCGTGGTTTCATCTGCAGAATATTGTATGAGACAATTCAGTCACAGTCATTCAGGAACCACAAATTAGCCAGATAACTTTCATGGTCTCGTCTACACAATTCTTGCATGAGACCATTCAGTCTTTTTTGAGGTTCAGAAGCCACAGATTAGCTAGATATCGCTTATGGTTTCATCTACAGAATTCACACAAAAGACCATTCAGTCACATTCAGTTTACGAGTCACAGATTAGCTAGATATCTCTCATGGTCTCATCTACAGAATTCATGCATGAAACCATTTAGTCTTTTTTGAGGTTCAGAAGCCATAGATTATCAAGATCTCTCATGGTCTCATCTACAGAATTCGTACATGAGATCATTCCGTTATTGTCAGTGTATGAGCCACATATTAGCCAAATATCTGTCATGCTCTCATCCATAGAATTCATGCATGAAACCACTCAGTCTTTTTTGAGATTCAGAAGTCACGGATTATCTAGATATCTCGCATAGTCTCATCTACAGAATTGATGCATGAAATTCATTTAATCCCTTTTGAGGTTCAGAAGCCAAAGCTTATCTAGATATCTCTTATGACCTCATCTACAGAATTCCCGCATGAGATCATTCAGTTGCAGTCAATTTATGAACCACAGATTAGGCAGATATCTGTCATGCTCTCATCTATAGAATTCAATCATGAGACCATTCAGTCTTTTTGAGATTCGGAAGCCACAGATTAGCCCGATATCTCTCATGGCTTCATCTATTTCATCTGCAGAATTCATAAATGAAACCACTTAATCTTTTTTGAGGTTCAGAAGCCACAGATTATCCAGATACCTCTCATGGTCTCATCCATAGACTTCATCGATGAGACCATTTAGTCTTTTTGAGATTCGGAAGCCATATATTAGCCAGATATCTGTCGTGGTCTCATCTACAGAATTTATACACGAGACCATTCATTCACATTCACTTCAGGAGCCACAGAATATCCAGATATCCTTCATGGCCTCATCCATAGAATTCATGCATGAGATTATTCCGTCAAAGTCAGTTTAGGAGCCACAGATTAGCTAGATATCTCTCTTGGTCTCATCCACAGAATACATGCATGAGACCATTCAGTTTTTTGTTTTGTTTTTTTTTTGGGGGGGGGGGGGGTTGTTTGTTTGTTTTTTTGTTTTGTTGGGGTTTTTTTTTGGTTTTTTGGGGGGTTTTTTTTTTGAAGTTCGGGAGGCACAGATTAGCCAGATAGCTCTCGGGGCCTCATGTACAGAATTCATACATTACACAATTCCGTCATAGTCAGTTCATGAGCTACAGATTAGCTAGATATCTCTCATAGTCTCATCTACAGAATTCATACATGAAACCATTTAGTCTTTTTTGAGGTTCAGAAGCCACATATTATCCAGATCTCTCATGGTCTCATCTACGGAATTCGTACATGAGATCATTCCGACATTGTCAGTTCATGAGCCACAGATTAGCCAGATATCTCTCATGGTTTCATTAACAGAATTCATGCATGAAATCATTCAGATACAGTTAGGTTATGAGCCACAGATTAGGCCGATATCTGTCATGCTCTCATCTATAGAATTCATGCATGAAACCATTTGGTCTTTTTTGAGGTTCAGAAGCCACAAATTATCCAGATCTCTCATGGTCTCATTTACAGAATTCGTACCAGAGATCATTCCGTCATACTCAGTTCATGAGCCACAGATTAACTAGATATCTCTCATGGCCTCATCTACAGAATTCATGCATGAGATCTTTCAGTCTTTTTTGAGATTCGAAAGCCACGGATTATCCAGATATCTCTCATGGTCTCATCTACAGAATTGATGCATGAAACCATATAGTCTTTTTGAGGTTCAGAAGCCACAGATTATCCAGATATCTTATGATCTCACCTACGGAATTCGTACATGAGACCATCTGGTCATCAAAATTTCTACCGTATATGTTTTATATTACAACCACTGGGCCGATGCCTCTGCTGGTGGACTGTTAGTCCCCGAGGGTATTTACCAGTCCAGTTGCTAAGTACTTCGGTACTAGCATGAATTACGCATAAAAAGTTGCTGTGATAAAATTAAGAAATTCATTTCAAAATTACGGATTATCTCCCTCGTGCATAGCTCTGATCCTTTGCCGGATTTGGTTCTACTATTAGGTATTTTTAGTTCTTTCAGCTCTTCCAAGTTTGTTTCCAACATTTTTGATCTGAGCATCACTGAAGAGACGTTATTTGTCGAAATACGCATCTGGTGCATCAAAATTTGTACCGTATATGTTTTATATATCATTCCGTCACAGTAAGTTTAGGAGCTATAGATTAGCTAGATATCTCTCATGGTCTCATCCAAAGAATACATGCGTGAGACCTTCAGTCTTTTTTGAAGTCCGGGAGGCACAGATTAGCCAGATACCTCACATGGCCTCATCTATAGAATTCATGCATGAGATCATTCAGTTACAGTCAGTTTAGGAGCCACAGATTAGCTAGTTTTCTCTCATGGTCTCATCTACAGAATTCATGCATGAGACCATTCAGTCACATTCAGTTCAGGAGCCACAGATTATCCATATATATTTCATTGTTTTATCCATAGAATTCATGCATAAGATCAGGAGCCACAGATTAGTTAGATATCTCTCATGATCTCATCTACAGAACCCATGCATTCATGCATGAGCCCATTCGTCTTTTTCCAGAATTTATACACAAGATCAGTATTTTAAGAGATAATTAATAGGTCAGGTTTTCGTTAAAGTAGGTTAACTTCAGGGTTAAAAGTAATGTACCAAATGAAAATATTTTGACAAAAGATGTGCACATTTGAAATATGAAAGGCCAGTCACTCGTGTCTCAAATCTTACCAGTTTACTTTCGGAAGGTCGGTGGTCTCTTCCCAGGTACATTGTATCTGGGTTCTCTCCTCCACCAACAAAAACTGGACGCAACCAGATAACTGAAAAATTGTTGAATGTGGCGGAAAGCAATAAATAATCAATCAATCAATAATCAAATCTTACGAGGACGGCTAAACATTCGGACAGATAATACAAAACAATATGCTCTCGATTATGGTCGAGGGGACATAGAAAACCCATTGAATCCACACAACGTGTGAACGTTTACATTTGGATATGATGTAGTCTGTCATAAGATCGATTTTCTCATAGAGCTACAGATCTGCAGCTAGTGTGACCCTGTTACTCTTAAAAATATTTCCTTTATATTCCCATACAAAACTTTGATATCCCACTGTGGTCCCATCCTACCTCCGGGGCCCCTGAATTGATCAAACTTTAATTTGAACTACCTGAAGATACTTGTAAATCTACATGACTAATCATAGCCCCAATAATGTAGACAAAAATTCGTAAAGATGCTTCAGATTTATTTCCATGTAAATTTGATATGCTTTGTGGCCCACTCTACTAATCTAAAATTCCTCTACCCAAGGACGATTTCTACCAAGTGTTGTTAAAACTGGCCCAGTGGTTCTGAAGAAGATGACAATATGAGAAGTTTAAAGACAGGCAGACAGTGATAAGAAAAGCTCACGTTGGTTTTCGGTGCAGGTGAGCTATAAACGGTGTGCCAACCACAAGAACGTATTTGTAAACGTCTCCGTTTGCGCTACGCTTCTACCACGTCCATAAAGTTCCTTGTAGGTGCTTGTTACGTCATTATTGCGTCAATCCCTTTATTCGGTTCCTACTGTGTCCTAATTTGAACACATCCTCGCTACGTTTTTAATGAACATGTTCAAAGTTTGTCCACGTCCTTCAGGACCATGAAGACCATACCACGTCCTGATCGGTTCACTGCGCTCTTGCAACGACCTACAAGTTCCTAAAGCGTTTTCACTGCGTTCTCCAAAATTTTCCAGGTCGTGATTGGACATAGTGAGAACTTGGCCTAGTGTGAATCAAATGGTTAATTTCCAAAAAGTGCAATTATCTACGATTTATCTACAAAATGTAGACATTGAACTTAACTTCCTGAAATTCTTGACTTTAATCTGCAAAGCAATAAATCCTTAAAGAAATAATGACGAAAATATAAAAACATACATTGTATATTTTCTTTGGTTTTAGAAAGGGTTTTTCTAATCTTTAAAGCTTTAGCTATTCTTAGAAACTTTTTCGAGAAAATGAATGTCATTTTAAGTTAAATGCTAAATTAAGCCAGGTTTTATTCCAGTGAACATAATTGTTATGAACGAATATCTCCAGATAAAAGTGAAATACATTATCCACTTATCTATGACGGATAAATGGTTTCATATTTTTATATTTCTTAAGCTTCAGCTTCATCTGCAACATCCCCGTGTGGATCCGGGATAGAATAGATCCTCAGTACCCCCTTGCTTGTCGTAAGAGGCGACTAAATGGGGCGGACCTTCGAATGAGACCGCAAAAACCGAGGCCCCGTGTCAAAGCAGGTGTGGCACAATAAAAATCCCTTTCTTCTCAAAGGCCATAAGCGCCGAGCATAGGCCAAGATTTTGCAGCCCTTCACCGGTAATGGTGACGTCTTCATATGAGTGAAAAATTCTCAAGCGGGACGTAAAACAATATATAAACAATCAATCAATCATCTGCAACATGCATAGTTAGATGTATTACTACGAGTCCAATGAAATTTGCAATTTTATAAATCTTTGTGAAGAACAGTGTATAACCTTTTGAAAAAAACAATTTTTATCATTTTTATTGTATAACTTTCCCTAAATAAATTCACACAAAGTTCAGCTGTGTTTAGAAGTTTTGCGTAAATCCTGCATTAGTAACTTTTAAAAAAAAAATCCATGGCATAAATTATGTTTATATATCAATACTATACGAACTTGTAACTTTTGAAACATCTTGTTTGTCGAATAAAACATTTGAGGATATAATACATTTCACTGTTTGACTGATATTAAAATCAGTGTTGGTCTTCATAGGGCGTCAATTTGACTTAAAGTTAAAAATTGAAAATATCTTTTAATTATTTAAAATCATAAATGCTTTTAATGCTCGCAACAAAATCAATTCAAGCAATGATCTCTTCATGTACTAATAATCATTGATATCTTTAGTTTTGATTTACTGCGAGCATTAAATCAATTGTTTATATCATTGATTAATAAGCAGAAAGTATGACCGCAGCAAATGAATTGTTACTCTATTCAAATGAATTAGTGATATCAACAATGGAACTGATGCGTGTAATAAGCAATCATTCAATTAATACGCCTAGTAATTTTCCTCATTGAATTAATACGTCCATCACTACATTTCATGTACACAGTTGTGAAATCATAGTGCCCTCTTCCATTGAATTAATGATATAATCGATTTAATTAAAGATACATGTATCTTCAACTTCTTGACCTTATATTAATTGGATACCCCGTAGATATATTTCTACCGTAAAGAGGAAAAGTTTTTAGATATATATGTAACATATAGAAAAAGGTTCTTGGATATATTTATATTATACGGAGAAAGGTTCTTAGATATATGTCTACCGTACTGGGGAAGGTTCTTGGATATATGTGTAACATACAGAGAAAGGTTCGAAGACACATGATTGATTGATTGATTGATTGATATTGTATATTGTTTAACACCCCGCTCGAGACTTTTTCACCCATATGGAGACGTCACCTTAGTTCTTCAATTAACATTCACCCCGTGGGGATCCGGGTTGTTAGAATAGATCCTCAGTACCCCTTGCTTGTCGTAAGAGGCGACTAAATGGGGCGGTCTTTCGGTTGAGACCGCAATAACCGAGGTCCCGTGTCACAGTAGGTGTGGCACGATAAAGATCCCTCCCTGCTCAAAGGCCATAAGCGCCGAGCATAGGCCTAAATTTGCAGACCTTCACCGGCGATAGTGACATTTCCATATGAGTGAAAGATTCTCGAGCGGGACGTATTGGAAAATTGAAGTTGCTAAAGGAAAATAGATTGTGAAATTTCAAAATAAATATTTTGTAGTAGGTGCATTTTTCTTACACTTTTTCTATATAATGAAATGACAAAATATAGTGAAATTCATCAGCTACTGATGAATTCAAACATAGCATTGCAGAAAAGGCACAATTAAATTTGATAAATGGTATAAAGCAAAAACATAATATCTTTCTTTTACATTAGAAAATGACACGTATGACTTCATCTTTATTTCTGATCAGGGGCAAATAACTCATGAATAATCTGCTTTTCACGGGTACCATCTAGTCATAACCTCTGATCGCGTAGGCCATGATTCTATTGACTGCTTTTAAATCGTCGACAAAAATTTGGTGTTCTGTCCTGCATATTAATTTTGTCACTAGCTATTCTTACCGTATTGAGCATTTTGAGCACTTGTAATTCAACGTCACTATTCTCAGCGCCCTTGTTCTTTGGCCTACATCTTCTTTAGGGCCAAATTTTAGGAAATAGTTTAGGTTTCTTGTTTATTGTTTTACGCCACACTCAACAATTTTTCAGTTATCTGGTGGCGTCCAGTTTTTATTGGTGGAGGAAAGAACCCAGATACAATCTACCTGGGAAGAGACTACCGACCTTCCGAAAGTAAACTGGTAAACTTTCTCGCATATATCGGAGCGAGCGAGAATCGAACCCTGCTGCTGTGATAAATGGTACGGTGTACCATGGAGCAATTTGAAGTAAACAAAGCCAATTTTCAAAGCCAGAAAGATATATTGTATATATTTTGTCAGGATATTTTATTTAAAAAAAATGATTCTTCGGGTTTATTCAAGGAATTTTAAGGAACAAATAGCAGACGTTTATATCTGCTATGTCAGAATAGTTAGGCCTATAGACTACATAATGCTAAATCAATAAACATATTTATATTATCTTATTTTTCAATAGATAATGATATTCTCATCCAACATTGTACAAAGTATTTGTCAAAAACGTATCTGTCCAAAATAATAATAATAATAATAATAAAATAATAAAAAGGGGGGAGGGGAAGAATCACGAATGTAAACATCGCGTTTGACGTTCTTTCTTTCTTTATTTCCTCCGGTAAGAGATTGTATCAGCAATACAGAAATTACATCATTACAATAACATACACACACATATACACATTACAAATTTATACAAAAAAGAGGGGGGAAATATATGTGTCTAATTAGACACCAGAAACTGGAAAACATCTGCTGCCATATATGACGTAACTGTTTATTGTACCATGCTGCTGCATCCCTCAGGAAGCGAAAGTTAAGAAGATGCAGACCGGCTTCGTCATAATGAGATAGATTGCTTGTAAGCATTCTGCCACCCAACAGAAAAAGATGCAGATCCTGATCACAAAGGCCGCAAAGTTCAGCACTAAGTGCAATATCAAAGTCGATCACTATGTTCCACCAAACACCTCGGATAGCAACTGTTCCAGAGCAAGTGGTCGCAACATGTTCGAAAATGTTTGTGAAATTCTTATTGCAAATGGGACAAGAGGTCGGAGGGGAGTAGGGAAAACAGCATAGGTTAATGATAAATTTACAAATCTCTATTTCATGGATGTTAGACGGAATTTTCCAAAGAATTTGTGGAGGTCGTCCTGCTGTTATTTTATTGAACTGTTGAACGAATACCATCCGTTGGCGCCTTGAATCAAGATGAAAATGATTTATTGCTTTTTTCACATTTAACTTCCATAGACACTTAGAAGGAAAGTTACCATCTTGCAGATATTGTAGCAAATGGCAATGGAGGTTGTACTTGTAGAGTAGGCGGAGAACATCATGAATAAAGCTAAGACGTTTGAGTTCCGGGAACTGTATGTAAGTAAAAAGTCGGTGTAGAAATATTTTCTAGGTAAATGTTTTAGTTTCTAGGTTGCATAATCGACCAAAGAATAAAAGTTTTCTTTTGTCTATTTCAGCGGAAATTGAAAGAAGTCCAAGTAAGGCTTCGCAAATATCGGATCGGGTGTGTCTTGGTAACCCCATCGCATGCTTGCAAATGAAATGCTGTAAAGTATTTAGGGCTTGTAAATCTCGTTGGCGTAAATCGCACCAAAGTTCATATCCGTATAGAGTGGAGGGGAGAACAATTCTATTGTACAAACGCGATATAGTGTCAGGGTTAAGGTGTTCCTGCATTTTTAGTGCAAAATATGCTTGTCGACCTTTCCTACATGCGTTGGCGATTTTCTCAGTGTGAACAAGTTTGGATTGTAGAAAAATTCCAAGGTGGTTGTACATTTTGGATAGGTAGACTGGTTCAGTTCCCAGAAACAGAATAATGCATTGTTTTTTGCCTTTAATGGGGAAAATCGAAGAACACCAGATTTGTCGGCATTAAATTTGAATTTCCAGTTTTAGAATAAGTAAATGCTGCATTGAGAATCCACTCTGTATAGCTGAGGGTGCTATTGCAATACAAGATATGTCATCCGCGAGAGCAGGATTAGAGCTAGCGATGTTGTAAATGCCCATGAAGCAGATCATTGATGAACACTAGATAGAGAAAAGTGGAAAATATTCCTCCTTGTCGCACTCCTTGAGAGACTGGAAACCAGCACGAGTTTGTGTGGTTCACCATAACGGAACAAGAGGTATTTGTATGACAGTCGTCAATCAAGGTCCATAGACGACCAGAAATACCCAGACGGTTAAGTTTATACATGAGATCATGTCTCCACACAGTAGTCCAGTCAAATTAGCCCAAAAAAGGGTCAAACTTGCAACTAATTGCAAAAGAATTGTTTTCAATGATTTTGACCTCGCTAATATGTGTACTAAAACATATAAAAAATCTAATGTTTCAGTTGAAGTGGAAATACCATTTTCTAGGGGTCAAAAACAGAGAAAAAGAGAAAAAACGACAAAAACTGGAAATTAGCTTTCCATCATTACCTATCAAATAAGAATGCAGTTTCTTGATTGGCATTTATAAATTTTTGTAAGAAATAGAAATTGTAAAATTTCCATTTTTGGAAAAGGGGGAGGGTGTAATTTCAGTGAACAGACCATGGAAATCAGTTTGTTTCTTCTTCTTCCTCCGTGTTCTTGTTGAATTGGAACAACTTGTTCCTCTACAATGGCCACATCCAATAGTACATTCTAGGCCATGTTTTCGGCACGTACACCTCTTTGTGTCACAATTTACCTTGCAATTACAGTGGATAATATTCAGAAGACGATTGGGAGCAGGCGGCAAAGTGTTTTTAAGCGGCATGCATTTGCTATCATCAGTGACTGTCCATTCCCAATCAAGTGGGTTCAGATCAGTGCCATCTAGTGTTATCCACTGCTGACACTGATAGTATGACCTTCTAGAATGCAGAGCCGCAGAATCAGATGTTGGCGGGAGACTCTGTACCTGAACGCACTTATTGTTAGTGATAGCCTTATTTGTGTATAAGCGCAGTCTCAGAAGACCCAGTCCTTCGCACAATACTCCCCCATATAGGCTAGCAATAATCTGTTCGCCGTTCGTTACAACAGTTTCCAGATGGTTTCCAGGCTTTAAGAATTCCTCTATTGCCATTGTAACATTGTTTGTTTTCGAAAGCTTCTTTAAAGCAACACCTTTTCCTATCCCAAATAGGCGGGAGGTTGTATCGCATCCCGTGATTGCGTGTACTACTGGCAGAATTTTGCACTTGTGTATACCAAGCATCCGCTTTGTTTTTTGTATGTCCCAGTGCCTGCACTTATTAGAAAGTTCAGATCGGAAGTAAATGTTGTATGCATCCAGTGATGCATGGTAGCAGAGGAGAACAAGAAGATCAGTGTCTTCGCCAATGACAACGACTTGTGTTGACTGAGCACATGCTACAGCTGTTGAAATGATGAGACAATCTGCATCTTCCTCTGCAAGGATGACCGTGCATTCATTTTCCCGAAGTCTTTGGGCAAGAAGACTAATGAAACGAGACTTGTTGTTATTTGTGAGAAAAATTTCTTTTTTAGATTTGAAGGTCATATCTGAAGTAAATGTTACATCAGGGGAGATGATGCCCTTTGAAGTTTGAAGACTTTCAGGAACGTACTGAAGATTCTTTTCAAGTGATTCAATATCTGACGACAAAGGGTACAGATCAGAAGCTAGATGAAGGGACAGGATATCAGATTTTATCAACTTAGCAGCAGTTGTAATGATGTTGAGCTTCTCCAATGTCTGGTCCACTGTTTTAGGCCGATTGTAGAAGCTCTGAAGAATTGATCTTGCCGTTTTTCGTACCGTTATTACAGTTGATTTTCCTTGTTCTTCTGTCATGATGATTTCATCCCCAAAACGCTCATACAATTTCTTTTTCAAGTAAACAGGCGAGTATGCATCATCACCACAGTGGTCCTTCATTTTAGCAACAAGATCTAACAGTTGGTGTTGTTTGTCATCATTCTCCTGCAGATAATTCACCACTTTAAGAAATGCGTCAGTAATATCACTGTCAACAGGTCTGCCTCTCTTGGCTTCCGTCGAAGAGGGTGAGAATATTTTAGGTATGTGTTTGCCTGTGCGAAAATTTACGTTACAAGTTTGATGATAGATGGCATCAGCAGCATGCAAATCATTTACAGCTTCTAGTCTACCATAAATTTGGTTTGCCCAAGCGTCTTGTCTTGTAGAACAGACGGATTTTATACAAGCCTGAAAATCATGAGTTCGCACAGGAAAAACATCATGTCCTCTTTTACTTTGATTAAGTTTGGCAGTTTGTCCACAAAAGAGGCAGTGGTCACGGAATGAAAAGGTCTGTTTTTATCTAAGAATTGGTGTACTATCAGCAGGAGGAATTGGCTTGCTTTGTTCTTTTTCCCTCAGATATTTGCTAATTTCAATCGCATTTGTAAATAGACGCCTACATTCGGTGTGCACATATTGCCCAGGATGCGTGCGAAGATTGCTACCCCTTTTCTCAGCAGCAGTATTGATACCTGTGCTACCCTTCCCACGAAGACAAACTAGACCATTCTTGTCCCCCGATTCACAAATTACAGAAGTCTTGTAATCTTTCCATATTCAAAACAAGGTTAGAACAGATATAATTGAAATGGAAGAAATTTTCTACTAACACAACATAAAAGGTTAAATTAAATTGGTATCGTATTAGTTTTGCATATTACAGAAACCGCATTCAAGTTGCAACAAATAGCGTCACTTCAGGAGAAAGATTTACTCCGTCGGATGGGACGTTAAAAGGCGCCCCGTGTACCCGAATCAATAACGAGAAAGATGGCTTTGTAACGCGAATGGGTGTCCTTACATAGAAAATAGAAATAAGCAGTGCAGTATAGAAAAAAACCTTTTCACTTTCTTATTAATTTTTACCTTGAAGAAATGATGCTCTGCGACTATTTAGTTTTAAAAAATGTTATTTTCCGTTACATTACGGCACCTTTCCCAAATTTTGAATGAACCCAGTAGGCCTATACGTCTACATGACGACACGTGTTGTGACATTACCAACCTGTTTTTTTTTTCTAAACTTTTGAGAAGCTTTAGAACGTCTCGTTTGTAAATAAAATTATAGTATTACACCTAGGCTATATTGATTCAAGCGCTTACACGCTTGTATGAACATATGTCATAAAATTCGAGCAAAGACTTTGATCAATGTCTACGTAATGATAATGTATACGTCACGATTTCGGTGAAAGCACGCTATGATAGCGCGGCGGTGACATAAAACAAAGGGAGCTATCAGCAAATTTGATGCATCAAAATATATTATTTCTGCACATTAGATAAAATTTGATTTTTTATATGTTGTTTTACTGATACTAAGGAATACTTTGCAAAAAAAAATATTTCTTTTGCAATTAGTTGCATGCGAAATCGTAAATTGACTGGACTACAGTGTCAAAAGCCTTTTGAGTGTCCAGGATAGCTACATATACGGGACTACCAAGTTCAGTATTATGGTGTATAGTTTCTTGAGGGTTGAAGGATGCTGTAAGACAACCAAGTTTTGGTTGAAATCCTTGCTGCTGTGTATTGGGGAATTCGATGGTTGATAGAATGTAGAACTTTATTCTGCTTAGAAGCAATTTCTCAAAAATTTTAAACAAACATGGAAGCAAAGCTATTGGTCGGTAGATGTTGGGTGATTTCTTTGGTTTGTTGAGTCCTTTGTTTATGGGGACAATGATGTCTTATCCAAGAAGATGTGATTTCACCGATTTTTACAACTGAGTTAAATAGATGTTGTATGCACAGTTTGAGACCTCTGCCACTATATATCATATGTTCACTCTGTATACGATCGGTACCGGGAGCTTTTCTGCGTTTTAAATCGTTAATGATTGTAGAAATTTCATCAATAGAGATGTCTCCACCCGGAAGAGATTTATCTGGCAGGATTGATATTGTTTTTAATTCGATATATGCATTTTCAACAGAACGGAAAAAGTCGGCGTCGAAGGTTCCATCGTCCTGTGGATTATAGATACTTTCGAAGTGTTGCACCGGGTTTGAATAAGTAACGTTATCTAGTTCAATTTCTGGATAGATTCGAGAACTCTCTGTCGTTTAATCAACCTCCAAAAGAGTCTAACATCACATTCGGAAGCTTCATCAATGTCTCTGAATACACCTGTCATGAATTCGTCATGTGCAGATTGAAGTCCATTACGGAATTCACGTTTGGCTCGCTTATAATTTCTATAAGATTCATGGCACATTCCACGAGGACGACCTTCGCTTAACCAGATACTGCGTTTCTGTCGTTCCATGTTATGAAGTTGTTTTACATTTGGTGTCCATTCCGGTTTTTAATATGGTTTATATTTTGATACAGGAATAAACTGGGATGCAGCATCAGGTAACAGACAGTTAAGATCTGAACAGAAAACATCAATATCATTTACACACTCAAGACATTTCCCTAAAAGTGTAGCAGATTCTGTAGAAACAAAACTTTCAACTCTCCGATTTTACAGGAATCAGCTTTATGCCAAGCTGGTAAGTATTTGAAATCACTGTCTAGTATGCGGTTCTTAACATCGAAATCTAGAACCATGAACACAGGAAGGTGATCAAATGTACAACTAAATGTACCTTCCTCAAAAACGTAAAGTATATAATCAAGAGTGGAATTTGTTTGAATAAAAGTATATTGCGAACCAGTTGACCTAAAATCGATTCGGGGACAACCTATGTAATTACGCATGACAAAATCTTTCAGCAAACTCGACTTGTACCTGTTAACTCGTCCACAGTCGGTGTCAAAACAGCTAGCGTTAAGATCACCGCCTACAATAACATCTCCTATAGATGAACAATGAGCAACAAGATCTCCAAGTAGACTAACCTCAGCAGCATATGTCTGAAATGCATTGTCTGCAGGAAGATATGCACCAAAAATATACAGGGAGCGGTCACTTGACCTTTTGATTTCTACCCCAATAATGCGTGATGATTCAATGTCTGTAAACTCACATATAATTTAGAAAGTGTGAGTTCTTTTTTATATAAAATGCCGATACCACCCTTTCCTAAATAACGCAAGTAATGCGTGCAGGAATTAGTATTTTCAGAACTCGATGTAGTTTCTGTGTGTATAATACTTAGGTAGTTAGGGTGGATTGAATCCATAAAGTAATTTACACCCGTAGATTTGAACTTGTGCTCACATATTATAGCAATATCACAATTGGTCTGAACAAGAATATCACACAAATATAATGATGATGATATTACGCCCCGTACATTCCAAAACAATATACTGATGTTTTGAGGCATGTTATGGATCATAAGGGTCTGAGTAAGGAACAATACAAACATTACAAGGATCATGGTTAGCCTACATTATGTTCTGACCCCCAGTTTTCACTCACTGCGCGATCATGATTTTCTGCCTCTGTCTCTGTACGGGTTATTTTGCTCTCCCATTCTCTTTCACTCAACCATGGTCGACAGGATATACCGCTAGGTCAGAATCCTGGAGCCTCCACAATTTGGGCATCAGAGGGTGCTACGTTTATATTACCATTGCGACGAGAGCCTGGGTATTTAGGCTAGAAGAACACAAAGTGAGATACTGAAATTCCTTTCCGCTTGAGGAAATTCACCATTCCGAGTCGCGTGGATCTATGACCTATCCCGGATATGTAGTATCTCGCATTCCTTTTGTACGTCACACCTTCAAAGATATCCTCGTCATCGGAAGCGTAATTCGGCTGATCAGATTGGAATTCCATTGAGCGCTTATCTTTATTATTTGCACTAGTGGTTTCAAATTCAAGGGGTTGTGAGTCAACAGTGTTTATGATAGGAGAATATCTGGTCAGTCGATCGTTAACTGTACCTTGTATTTGCTTACTATACGTGTTATTCACTTTGTGACTTTTGTCCGTGTTCGATTTACCGGTCGCGGTAGCTCAGTGGTTAGAGCGTTCGCTTCGTAACCGGGAGGTCGTGAGTTTGAGCCCCGCTCGTGCCATGGCCGCGTCAAACCTAAGACGAAAAATAGGTAGTGATTGCTCCTTCGCCAAACGCTCGGCATTTAGCAGTAAGAATCACGGGTCTTTCGGATATGACCTTAAAAACGGAGGTCCCGTGTCACGGTAGGCGTTGGCACGTTAAAGAATCCTCACTGCTACGGCCCTGAGCGCTAAGTATAGGTCTAAAATTTGTGGTACTTCACCTACAGCTGGTGACGTCTCAATATGAGTGAAAAATTCTCGATGGGACGTAAAACAAACAAACAATCAATCGATTTATTTGCTTCATTTTCGATCGTGGTTTCGCCTTTGGTTGTATTTAGCACGTGACGGGTGTACATCAGGCGATCAAAAGGCTGGGTGCGCTTACTTTCAATTGAGTAGGTGCATGGTTGATCGGTCATGTCGGTCTACAAAATTTCTCCTTTATTTGCTTGTCTTCCTCCATGCGTGACGGGTCGATGCAGTCTATCAATGAATTGTCGGGGGTTCCCAAGGTTGAATGGGTTTTATCTTGCCTTGTTTCGTATAAAACTGCTTCGTTAGGTCTGATTCATTTATAACACTTGCATAAGATTTCAGAGTTGAGTGTGATAGATTGGATTTGCTTTTGGATGTATTGAGTAACTTTTTGTTTCGTCATTTGCTTTGCGATGTTGTTTGTTGATTTCCTGAATTTCGTACTCGCTTTGTTTGAGTCTGTCGTTTGCAAGTTTGTAAAGTGAGTCATATTTGGAGAACCTGGAGGTGGCCCCTGCGTCAGTACACTCGTATTTTGATTTCAGTGCATTGTGGTCTGAGCGTATCGATTTGTTTTCCTCGATGTAGTATGATAAGGATTTTTCTAACCATCATATACGTTCTAGTAAAGTTTGCAGTACTACTCTTGTTTCAATGCGTTTGACTTTTGACGCATCTGTGGGAATACATGTACTGATGTTTTTGTGTTTGTCAAATACCTCTTCTATGCCTGTATTTTCACCATTAATGAACATATATAATATAAAACAGTCCCATGCATATCTTTCGGCGCAAGAAGCTTGTTTTGTACTTTTTCTGTTCATGATATTTTCCTTCGGACAATCACCAACATCCCTTGCACGTTAACATAAAACATTTCTATAGCGAGAAATCAGGGACTCACTACTCGAACACAGCTCTAAAAGCTTGGAAATATACAATTCTCTAGGTAAAATAATCAGATTTGCGTCTAGATTTTGAATGTCTGACTGATTTGACTGATTTAAAGCTGTGTCATTGGAATCTGGTTGTTGTGAGGCGTTGAGACTCACGCTAGTACAGCCTTGGGTATTACTATTCACGTAAGTGTCCTTCATGAATAAATACACAAAATCATCGTTTTCGTGAAGATTGTCGCAATTTAACAAATCTATCAGAAGTACATCAGATTCAGGATTGGTACTCACGGTGTGTGTACTATCGTTGTGTCTATCAGTTCCACCGATCGTCGATGATCCCATGAAATCTATATCAGTCGTAGAAACACATCCACCACTCTCGGTCGCCATTGGGGTTTTTTTGGGTTTTTTGCTTTTGTTTTTGTTTTTTTATTTTGTTTTTGGTTTTTTTGTTGTTTTTGGGGGGTTTTTTTGTTTGTTTTGTTTTGTTGTTGTTTTTTTTTTGTATTTTTTTTTTTTGTTTTGTTTTTGTTTGTTTTTTTTTTTGTTTTTTTTCTTTTTCTTTTTTTTTTTAGAAATCGGACGACTTATGCATTGACAATTAATTTGGTATCCCTGAAAGGTAGGTCTGTTATATTGTTTGTTGTATAGGAAAGCTTAGTTAGAATCCCTGAAAAGCAGGTCAGTATAGTAGCATAGAATTCGGACTATTCATAGGTTAATAATTAACTCGATATCCCTAAATGACAGGTCTGGTACATGACTCTTTGTGTAGGAAAGCTTAGTTGGTATCCCTATAAGGCAGGTGGTTACAGTAGCATCGAAGTCGGACTAGTTATGATTGATTGATTGATGATTATTATTTAACATCCCGCTCGAGAATCTTTGACTCATATGGAGACATCACCATTGTCGGTGAAAGGTTGCAAAATTCAGGCCTATGCTCGGCGCCCATGGCCTTTGAGAAGGGATGGATCTTTAACGTGCTACACCTGCTGTGACATGGGGCCTCGGTTTTTGCGGTCTCATCCGAAGGACGGCCCCATCCAGTCGCCTCCTACGACAAGCATTGGGTACTGAGGATCTATTCTAACAACCCGGATCCCCACGGGGCCGGACTACTTATGCGTTGATAATTAACTTGGTATCCCTAGTTTTTTTTAGTCACGTGACTGAAAAAAACTAGGGATACCAAGTTAATTATCAACGCATAAGTAGTCAATTTTGACTCATTTTGGACTGTTTCTGTGGTTATTTGGACTCAAAAAATTTTTTGCCATTTCGAAACTCTCTTTTACAACACCTGAGAGTATTTTTGTGAGGAAAACGACTTTTGAAAGGTGTTATTTTGGATCCATAACATAAACAGTCCGGCTGTATGATGAGTAGGTATTCACCTGTTTACCTGTACATAACTTTCGTGAACTATTACACAAACACTTTCCCAAGATGGAAACATTATCTAAGCCAGTATATCTTAAAAACAGTGAAATTCAAAAGAATAGAAACAACAGATTTCAGACTTTGAACTTATGGAAATTGTTATTCAGTTGGTTGGAGACACGGTACGATGCATTCAGTTCGACCGTGATCTTTGGCGAATCTACCTGACCGAAGATGACAGTAAACAAAAACTTATTGAACAAGGAGTTGATATTGATGACCAAAACTTCAATGTGTATGATCAAAACCCCTACACTACTGGGTCAAAATCACCTGTAGATAGGGCTCTTAAAGTTACTGTGTCAGGCGTGCCGCTATCTGTAGATGACCATGAAAATTTGGTTATGCTCAAAAAACTAGGTGCTAATCCTAAGTGATCTGCAGTATGAGAAAATAAGGAATCCAGTCACAAAAAAGATGACCGGTGTATTAAATGGGAACAGGTACATTTACATTGAGCCTTTGCCGGTAGATAAATTTCTTCCGCGCTCGAGCTTCTGCGCCGGGATTCAGTGCCGTATTTACCACTTTGGCCAACCTAAACCTCCGAAAAGAAAATGTCACACTTGCTGAAGTTCAGATCACCCCACCAGCAAATGCAAAGAAGAAGCAAAATGCAAAGTGTGCCTTCAGTCAGGTCACTCCCCGGGGGATGAACAATGCTCATCTTACGCAAAAAAATCCCCGAATTCTTATACTCTGTTCCACGGTGATGAAGATATACTGTCTAACTTTTACCCGTGTGAAATCTCTGTCTTCGGAGAAAATTATAACTCTGCAGAGCAGGCATTCCAATGCGTAAAAGCCGTTAGATCCGGTGATCTATTAGCCGCAGACAAAATCCGTGCAGCCAAATCCGCTCTTGAAGCGAAAAAAATCGGAAACCTCGTCACTCCATCTGAAAGTTGGATTTCATCACAGGTCAAGGTCATGTTCCAAATAATCTCAGTAAAAGCAGAACAAGTAGAGGCCTTTCGAGAGACCCTTGAAAACTCGACAAGAAATGTTGTCTTCGCGGAAACCACGTATGACGATTTCTGGGCCACAGGACTTAACTTTGATCAGTCCGAGCACACTAAACCCGCAGCTTGGCCTGGTAAAAATGTACTTGGCCAGATACTCGGTCGTGCAGCCACGGAAGTAAAAAAAAAAGCAGAAAAACAAATCTAAGTCTGGTCAACTCGATACTATTCAGTAAGATAAATGCCTGTTTACAATGACACAATTGCATTTCTTTGTTGATTGTTGTATTCAGTATGGAGCATATGAAATGTATTACCCTAAATGTAAGGGGTTTAAATGGTTATGACAAAAGAAATACATTATATCAATGGTTTAATGATAACAATATAGATGTTATTTTCCTACAAGAAACGCATTTTTGTGAAAAAAAATAATTTTAAATACTATTCAAGATGGTATGGTACTTCCATACACTCTAATACTGACTCCACTCATAGCAGGGGAGTATCTATTCTATTTCATAAAAAGTTTAACTTCGAAATGATAAACATTCATTGATCTACTGATGGTCGTAAAATTTTGGTTAATATTAAAGTCAATGACTTGATTGTTACGCTAGTAAATATTTATGCACCTAATGATGATAAAAGTAGAATAGAACTCTTTAAAAAATTAAAAACATGGATTTATAGAAATGCTATGAATGAAAATAATATTATACCCGCTGGAGATTTCAATACCACTCTCAGCAATAAAGATCGGCACCATTCACAATCAACATATAATGATAAAAGCTCAAAACAACCAAAAGATTTGTTATCATATCTAAATTTAGTGGATACATGGAACATTAAACATAAAGAAAAAAAAGGGTTTACATGGTGCGACGGAAATGGAATACCTAAAAGTAGAATAGATTTTATATTCATATCTGAAAATTTTGAATTAGATTTGTCAAACATCTTCCTTAGAAAACCTCCAAATACACAAGGTAATAGAAGTTCGGATCATTTATCAATAAGGCGACTATAAATAAAAAACAAACAAACAAACAAATCAATAAGATTAAATTATATTGAATAAAGAAAAAAGAGGTCAGGGTTACTGGAAATTAAATACGTCGCTGTTAACAGATTCAAAGTATATATCCGAGCTGAAACAAATGTTCGATGAAAAACGTGAATTCTTGCAAAATATCAATGATAAACAAGTAAGATGGGAGAAAATTAAAAGTATCATCAAAGATTTTTCGGTAAATTTTTCTAAACAAAAAAGCCTTGACAGAAAGCAAAAAATAGCAACTATAGAGAAAGAAATAGAAATTATAGAAATGTCACCGCACTATTTAATTGATATGAATAGGAAAAAATATCTCGAAGCTGAATTAGACGAATTATATGCTAAAACCATTAAAGGTGCATTTATTAGATCCAAAGCAAATTGGATAGAAAATGGGGAAAGAAACACATCTTACTTTTTAAGACTAGAAAGAAAAATCAGTCTGCAAATACAATAAATGAGATAAAAGAAAACAATAAAATCATAAATAAAACAGGTGATATTATGAGCTCACTTTGTAATTTTTATGAAAATTTGTATTCAACAAAGCATATCTCTGATGAAAGTATAAAAACATATTTAGAGAATTGCGAATGTCCTCACTTAGATAATCAAGAGAAAAAAATGTGATGAACTCCCAACAATTTCTGAATGTGCGCAAGCAGTAAAACAGATGAAAAACAACAAATCCCCAGGATCGGATGGGTTACCTATTGAATTCTATAAAATATTTTGGAATGACATCAAAAACTACTTTTATGAATCACTTATTACTACATTTGAAAAAGAAGAAATGACTTTTTCTCAAAAATTATCAATTATTTCTTTAATACATAAAAAGGGCGAAAAAAATGATCTTAGAAATTACAGGCCAATAAGTCTTACAAACTGTGATTATAAAATTCTAGCGCATGTTTTGGCAATTAGATTACAAAAAGTTATAAATAAACCAATAAACAAAGACCAATCCGCATACATCAAAGGAAGATATATTGGTGAAAATGCTAGACGTTTACTTGACATCTTTGAATATTGTGAAACTAAACAAAAAGAAGGGGCTATTTTACTTCTCGATTTTCAAAAAGCTTTTGACTCAGTAGAATGGAACTTTATGTTCAACACCCTTGAGAAATTTAACTTTGGAGAACAATTCATAAAATGGATGAAAATCTTACACACCAATCCTATATTTCGCATAAAAAATAATGGGTGGATGTCTAGGACCTGTCAAATGACTAAAGGAATTCGACGAGGATGTCGTATATCAGCACTACTTTTTTTATTTATTGTAGAAACAATGTCAAAAAAAATTAATAATTCATCAGATGTTAAAGGTTTCAGCAGTGAATTCATGATAGAAGAAATTAAAATCCTTCAACATGCAGATGACACACCACTTTTTTTAAAAGACATCAAATCTCTTGAAAACGCAATAAAAATAATTGAACAATTTGGCCAAGTATCAGGAATGACACTCAATAAAAGTAAATCGGAAGGAATACTTTTAGGTCCTTTAAAAGACAGGTACGATAAATTATATGATATTAATATCACCAATGCACCAGTGAAATGCTTAGGAATATATATAGGTCACGATGCCAATCAATGTTATATTAAAAACTGGACGGAAAAGATTGATAAACTAGAGAAAAAACTAATAATATGAAATACAAGAAAATTAACTCTATACGGAAAATGTACTGCAATCAATACTTTAGCATTAACACAATTATACTACACAGCAGCTATTTTACAATATCCTAAAAAAGAAACTGTAAAGAAGTTGAAGAAAACAATTTTTAATTTCCTCTGGGGCAAACGAGAACGGACAAAAGCTGCCCGCGTGGCGCAGTGGTTAGAGCGTCGGGCTCAAAGATCTGATGATCCTTGAGTCGGGGGTTCGAATCCCACTGTGGGACGTGGGTGCCGGTCTTTCGGATGAGACCGTATAAACCGAGGTCCCGTGTCGCAGTAGGTGTGGCACGATAAAGATCCCTCCCTGCTCAAAGGCCCTGAGTGCCGAGCATAGGCCTAAATTTGCAGCCCTGTCACCGGTAATGGTGACAGCCGCCGGATAGCTGAAAAATTGCTCAGGCGGCTATAAACAAACAAACAAAAACAAAAAAAAGAACGGATAAAAAGAAATACTTTGATTGGAAAACAAAAAGAGGGAGGTATAGGTATTGTTGATATTGACTGTAAATTAAAAGCGCTCAAGGCCGCCTGGGTAACACGAATTTTCAATAATAAACAATCATCCTTAAAATCTTTTTTTAATTCATGTATTCTCGGAAAATTTATAACACCAGAATATCTCATTAAAACAAACATAAAAAATGCCGATGAAGTTAAACAAATATTCAAATCATTACCCTTATTCTACTGTGAAGTTTTCAGTGCGTTGAATGAATGTAAACACAAAACATTGGTAACAGACTTTAAAATATTATCCCAACCAATATGGCTAAACGACCTAATTAGATTCAATGGTAAGCTTCTTTTCTACACAAATTGGATTAAAAGTGGAATTTTATATATAAAAGACCTGTTTGATAAAAATGGAAATTTCCATGATATAAATTACTTTTCTAACATTCTTGTATACAAATCTAACTGGCTCTGTGAATATAACACATTGAAAAAAGTTATTAAACCTATAAAAGAATGTCAAGACACTTCAAAAGCCGCCTTCATCAATGTAGATAAACAAACCACCAGCCACTTAAAAAATCAAACTAAAATCCCTTTAAACATGATAAGTAGTAAAATACTGTATGATATTCTGATAAATAAAATTTTCATAAAACCCTACAGTGAAAGATTTTGGTCAAAAAGCTTCAATTTAAATTTTGAAGAATACAAAACAAATATTTATCAGTCAAAAACAATAAAAATCAGAGACAGGCAATTAGCAGAATTTAACAATAAATTGTTACAAAATTTACTAAACAATAATAAATCTGTACACAAATGGAATAAAAACGTTTCTAACCATTGTCCTTCCTGTCAAACAATAGAAGATACAAAGCATTTGATATTTGATTGCAAAAACGTGCAACTGATATGGAAAAGTTTAGAAATCTATTTGAAATTCAAAATAAAGTGGAAAAATGTAATTCTAGGATTTTTCCATGAGGAAAATAAGACTACAATTTCTCTAAATTATTTACTATCCTACACAGCTTTTTACATCTATAGAATAAAAATGAAGCTAAGATTTGAAAATAAAGAAGAAAACACCAATGATATCTTACATTTTGTAAAGTCAAATTTAATGTACCAATATGAAATTTATAAAAGATTGAATTATGATTTTAATTATAAATGGTTCTATGATATTTCTATTAATATGTAATGAAAAAAAAATGACCAACTGAAGGGGTCTGTCCTTCAGTGGTGCTGCCTGGAGGGGAAATATGGACACTGGGTTAGAACTATTCTCCTCCGACAGCGAGACTAAATATGTAACAAATATGTATAATTTATATTTATTATTATCTTACATATTCATATTATGTATCTATATGAATTCAGATTTCAATTGTAAATTATATTTCTATTAATATGTAATGAAAACAAAAAATTGTCGACTATCTGAAGGGGTCTGTCCTTCAGTGGTGCTGCCTAGAGGGAAAACATAGACACTGGTTAGAGCTATTCTCCTGTGACAGCGAGAATAAGTATGAATTATACTGTATATATATTTATTATTATCTTACATATTCACATTATGTATCTATATCATCTAATCCAATGGGCCCCTGGCACTATTGGTGAAGATTACATGGGAATATCTTAGGATATTTTATCCCAAATACTTTTGTACAATTCGAAATAAATACATATTACCGTTAAAAAAAACCAAAAAACAAAAAACAAAAAAAACCAACTTGGTATCCCTGAAAAGTAGGTCTGGCATACTGCTCTTTTTGTAGGAAAGCTTAGTTTATATCTCTGTCAGTATAGTAGCCTACAAGTCGGACTATTTATACATTGACAATTAACTTGGTAATCCTGAAAGGCAGCTCTATTGTATTGCTCCTTGTATATGAGATGATAATAAACTCGATATCGCAGAAAGACAAGTCATGGGTGTATTGTTGTTTTGTATAGCATGATCAAACTTGGATGCCTGAAAATAAGTGATAAAAAAATTATATATTGACAGATACTGCATAATTTAAACATTGTCGAAAAAAGAGTTTAAAAAAATCAGAAACCATTATCTGAATATACAGTTGGTTTTTCAGACAATATTTAAAAAAAAAGAAGTGGAAATACACCCCCCCCCCCCCACTCTGTTGTTGTTTATGTTTTGATAAAAAAAATACGACCAGTGAATTCAATTTATTGCGGTTTTTTTCTCTCTCTATTTTTTTAGGGGGAGGGGGATTTAAAACAAGGTCAATGGGTATCCCTCCCGGTTGTGTGTATTTTAATATAAAACTACGTCGAATGAATTCAATTTATTGAGTTCTTTTGGGGGGAAGTGGTGAGGAGGGAATATAAAATAAGGTCATCCGTTATTGCCTCGGGTTTGTAAATGTATTGTCCCAGGACTGTATTTGAGATATATGTGATAATTAGGCTCTAAATGGTCCAAATAAAGATTCAATTATAATTATTCGTATATCCGATTAAATCCTCTCTTCGCATAAGTCAATAAAGATAACACAGAAAATTACATCTATATTCACAATAAACTGGTATATGCCTGCGTGTTGGCGTACATACATAACAGTAAATCGTATGTCCGTATCGTATGGCGTACATACAAATTTAATATGCAAATTTAATATTTTAGAAAAGTGTAGAAAATTGAAGTTGCACTTGGGTCACTTGACCTTTTGATTTCTACCCCAATAATGCGTGATGATTCAATGTCTGTAAACTCACATATAATTTAGAAAGTGTGAGTTCTTTTTTATATAAAATGCCGATACCACCCTTTCCTAAATAACGCAAGTAATGCGTGCAGGAATTAGTATTTTCAGAACTCGATGTAGTTTCTGTGTGTATAATACTTAGGTAGTTAGGGTGGATTGAATCCATAAAGTAATTTACACCCGTAGATTTGAACTTGTGCTCACATATTATAGCAATATCACAATTGGTCTGAACAAGCATATCACACAAATATAATGATGATGATATTACGCCCCGTACATTCCAAAACAATATACTGATGTTTTGAGGCATGTTATGGATCATAAGGGTCTGAGTAAGGAACAATACAAACATTACAAGGATCATGGTTAGCCTACATTATGTTCTGACCCCCAGTTTTCACTCACTGCGCGATCATGATTTTCTGCCTCTGTCTCTGTACGGGTTATTTTGCTCTCCCATTCTCTTTCACTCAACCATGGTCGACAGGATATACCGCTAGGTCAGAATCCTGGAGCCTCCACAATTTGGGCATCAGAGGGTGCTACGTTTATATTACCATTGCGACGAGAGCCTGGGTATTTAGGCTAGAAGAACACAAAGTGAGATACTGAAATTCCTTTCCGCTTGAGGAAATTCACCATTCCGAGTCGCGTGGATCTATGACCTATCCCGGATATGTAGTATCTCGCATTCCTTTTGTACGTCACACCTTCAAAGATATCCTCGTCATCGGAAGCGTAATTCGGCTGATCAGATTGGAATTCCATTGAGCGCTTATCTTTATTATTTGCACTAGTGGTTTCAAATTCAAGGGGTTGTGAGTCAACAGTGTTTATGATAGGAGAATATCTGGTCAGTCGATCGTTAACTGTACCTTGTATTTGCTTACTATACGTGTTATTCACTTTGTGACTTTTGTCCGTGTTCGATTTACCGGTCGCGGTAGCTCAGTGGTTAGAGCGTTCGCTTCGTAACCGGGAGGTCGTGAGTTTGAGCCCCGCTCGTGCCATGGCCGCGTCAAACCTAAGACGAAAAATAGGTAGTGATTGCTCCTTCGCCAAACGCTCGGCATTTAGCAGTAAGAATCACGGGTCTTTCGGATATGACCTTAAAAACGGAGGTCCCGTGTCACGGTAGGCGTTGGCACGTTAAAGAATCCTCACTGCTACGGCCCTGAGCGCTAAGTATAGGTCTAAAATTTGTGGTACTTCACCTACAGCTGGTGACGTCTCAATATGAGTGAAAAATTCTCGATGGGACGTAAAACAAACAAACAATCAATCGATTTATTTGCTTCATTTTCGATCGTGGTTTCGCCTTTGGTTGTATTTAGCACGTGACGGGTGTACATCAGGCGATCAAAAGGCTGGGTGCGCTTACTTTCAATTGAGTAGGTGCATGGTTGATCGGTCATGTCGGTCTACAAAATTTCTCCTTTATTTGCTTGTCTTCCTCCATGCGTGACGGGTCGATGCAGTCTATCAATGAATTGTCGGGGGTTCCCAAGGTTGAATGGGTTTTATCTTGCCTTGTTTCGTATAAAACTGCTTCGTTAGGTCTGATTCATTTATAACACTTGCATAAGATTTCAGAGTTGAGTGTGATAGATTGGATTTGCTTTTGGATGTATTGAGTAACTTTTTGTTTCGTCATTTGCTTTGCGATGTTGTTTGTTGATTTCCTGAATTTCGTACTCGCTTTGTTTGAGTCTGTCGTTTGCAAGTTTGTAAAGTGAGTCATATTTGGAGAACCTGGAGGTGGCCCCTGCGTCAGTACACTCGTATTTTGATTTCAGTGCATTGTGGTCTGAGCGTATCGATTTGTTTTCCTCGATGTAGTATGATAAGGATTTTTCTAACCATCATATACGTTCTAGTAAAGTTTGCAGTACTACTCTTGTTTCAATGCGTTTGACTTTTGACGCATCTGTGGGAATACATGTACTGATGTTTTTGTGTTTGTCAAATACCTCTTCTATGCCTGTATTTTCACCATTAATGAACATATATAATATAAAACAGTCCCATGCATATCTTTCGGCGCAAGAAGCTTGTTTTGTACTTTTTCTGTTCATGATATTTTCCTTCGGACAATCACCAACATCCCTTGCACGTTAACATAAAACATTTCTATAGCGAGAAATCAGGGACTCACTACTCGAACACAGCTCTAAAAGCTTGGAAATATACAATTCTCTAGGTAAAATAATCAGATTTGCGTCTAGATTTTGAATGTCTGACTGATTTGACTGATTTAAAGCTGTGTCATTGGAATCTGGTTGTTGTGAGGCGTTGAGACTCACGCTAGTACAGCCTTGGGTATTACTATTCACGTAAGTGTCCTTCATGAATAAATACACAAAATCATCGTTTTCGTGAAGATTGTCGCAATTTAACAAATCTATCAGAAGTACATCAGATTCAGGATTGGTACTCACGGTGTGTGTACTATCGTTGTGTCTATCAGTTCCACCGATCGTCGATGATCCCATGAAATCTATATCAGTCGTAGAAACACATCCACCACTCTCGGTCGCCATTGGGGTTTTTTTGGGTTTTTTGTTTTTGTTTTTGTTTTTTTATTTTGTTTTTGTTTTTTTTGTTGTTTTGGGGGGTTTTTTTTGTTTGTTTTGTTTTGTTGTTGTTTTTTTTTGTATTTTTTTTTTTTTGTTTTGTTTTCGTTTTTTTTGTTTTTTTGTTTTTTTTCTTTTTCTTTTTTTTTTTAGAAATCGGACGACTTATGCATTGACAATTAATTTGGTATCCCTGAAAGGTAGGTCTGTTATATTGTTTGTTGTATAGGAAAGCTTAGTTAGAATCCCTGAAAAGCAGGTCAGTATAGTAGCATAGAATTCGGACTATTCATAGGTTAATAATTAACTCGATATCCCTAAATGACAGGTCTGGTACATGACTCTTTGTGTAGGAAAGCTTAGTTGGTATCCCTATAAGGCAGGTGGTTACAGTAGCATCGAAGTCGGACTAGTTATGATTGATTGATTGATGATTATTATTTAACATCCCGCTCGAGAATCTTTGACTCATATGGAGACATCACCATTGTCGGTGAAAGGTTGCAAAATTCAGGCCTATGCTCGGCGCCCATGGCCTTTGAGAAGGGATGGATCTTTAACGTGCTACACCTGCTGTGACATGGGGCCTCGGTTTTTGCGGTCTCATCCGAAGGACGGCCCCATCCAGTCGCCTCCTACGACAAGCATTGGGTACTGAGGATCTATTCTAACAACCCGGATCCCCACGGGGCCGGACTACTTATGCGTTGATAATTAACTTGGTATCCCTAGTTTTTTTTAGTCACGTGACTGAAAAAAACTAGGGATACCAAGTTAATTATCAACGCATAAGTAGTCAATTTTGACTCATTTTGGACTGTTTCTGTGGTTATTTGGACTCAAAAATTTTTTTGCCATTTCGAAACTCTCTTTTACAACACCTGAGAGTATTTTTGTGAGGAAAACGACTTTTGAAAGGTGTTATTTTGGATCCATAACATAAACAGTCCGGCTGTATGATGAGTAGGTATTCACCTGTTTACCTGTACATAACTTTCGTGAACTATTACACAAACACTTTCCCAAGATGGAAACATTATCTAAGCCAGTATATCTTAAAAACAGTGAAATTCAAAAGAATAGAAACAACAGATTTCAGACTTTGAACTTATGGAAATTGTTATTCAGTTGGTTGGAGACACGGTACGATGCATTCAGTTCGACCGTGATCTTTGGCGAATCTACCTGACCGAAGATGACAGTAAACAAAAACTTATTGAACAAGGAGTTGATATTGATGACCAAAACTTCAATGTGTATGATCAAAACCCCTACACTACTGGGTCAAAATCACCTGTAGATAGGGCTCTTAAAGTTACTGTGTCAGGCGTGCCGCTATCTGTAGATGACCATGAAAATTTGGTTATGCTCAAAAAACTAGGTGCTAATCCTAAGTGATCTGCAGTATGAGAAAATAAGGAATCCAGTCACAAAAAAGATGACCGGTGTATTAAATGGGAACAGGTACATTTACATTGAGCCTTTGCCGGTAGATAAATTTCTTCCGCGCTCGAGCTTCTGCGCCGGGATTCAGTGCCGTATTTACCACTTTGGCCAACCTAAACCTCCGAAAAGAAAATGTCACACTTGCTGAAGTTCAGATCACCCCACCAGCAAATGCAAAGAAGAAGCAAAATGCAAAGTGTGCCTTCAGTCACTCCCCGGGGGATGAACAATGCTCATCTTACGCAAAAAAATCCCCGAATTCTTATACTCTGTTCCACGGTGATGAAGATATACTGTCTAACTTTTACCCGTGTGAAATCTCTGTCTTCGGAGAAAATTATAACTCTGCAGAGCAGGCATTCCAATGCGTAAAAGCCGTTAGATCCGGTGATCTATTAGCCGCAGACAAAATCCGTGCAGCCAAATCCGCTCTTGAAGCGAAAAAAATCGGAAACCTCGTCACTCCATCTGAAAGTTGGATTTCATCACAGGTCAAGGTCATGTTCCAAATAATCTCAGTAAAAGCAGAACAAGTAGAGGCCTTTCGAGAGACCCTTGAAAACTCGACAAGAAATGTTGTCTTCGCGGAAACCACGTATGACGATTTCTGGGCCACAGGACTTAACTTTGATCAGTCCGAGCACACTAAACCCGCAGCTTGGCCTGGTAAAAATGTACTTGGCCAGATACTCGGTCGTGCAGCCACGGAAGTAAAAAAAAAAGCAGAAAAACAAATCTAAGTCTGGTCAACTCGATACTATTCAGTAAGATAAATGCCTGTTTACAATGACACAATTGCATTTCTTTGTTGATTGTTGTATTCAGTATGGAGCATATGAAATGTATTACCCTAAATGTAAGGGGTTTAAATGGTTATGACAAAAGAAATACATTATATCAATGGTTTAATGATAACAATATAGATGTTATTTTCCTACAAGAAACGCATTTTTGTGAAAAAAAATAATTTTAAATACTATTCAAGATGGTATGGTACTTCCATACACTCTAATACTGACTCCACTCATAGCAGGGGAGTATCTATTCTATTTCATAAAAAGTTTAACTTCGAAATGATAAACATTCATTGATCTACTGATGGTCGTAAAATTTTGGTTAATATTAAAGTCAATGACTTGATTGTTACGCTAGTAAATATTTATGCACCTAATGATGATAAAAGTAGAATAGAACTCTTTAAAAAATTAAAAACATGGATTTATAGAAATGCTATGAATGAAAATAATATTATACCCGCTGGAGATTTCAATACCACTCTCAGCAATAAAGATCGGCACCATTCACAATCAACATATAATGATAAAAGCTCAAAACAACCAAAAGATTTGTTATCATATCTAAATTTAGTGGATACATGGAACATTAAACATAAAGAAAAAAAAGGGTTTACATGGTGCGACGGAAATGGAATACCTAAAAGTAGAATAGATTTTATATTCATATCTGAAAATTTTGAATTAGATTTGTCAAACATCTTCCTTAGAAAACCTCCAAATACACAAGGTAATAGAAGTTCGGATCATTTATCAATAAGGCGACTATAAATAAAAAACAAACAAACAAACAAATCAATAAGATTAAACCTTATATTGAATAAAGAAAAAAGAGGTCAGGGTTACTGGAAATTAAATACGTCGCTGTTAACAGATTCAAAGTATATATCCGAGCTGAAACAAATGTTCGATGAAAAACGTGAATTCTTGCAAAATATCAATGATAAACAAGTAAGATGGGAGAAAATTAAAAGTATCATCAAAGATTTTTCGGTAAATTTTTCTAAACAAAAAAGCCTTGACAGAAAGCAAAAAATAGCAACTATAGAGAAAGAAATAGAAATTATAGAAATGTCACCGCACTATTTAATTGATATGAATAGGAAAAAATATCTCGAAGCTGAATTAGACGAATTATATGCTAAAACCATTAAAGGTGCATTTATTAGATCCAAAGCAAATTGGATAGAAAATGGGGAAAGAAACACATCTTACTTTTTAAGACTAGAAAGAAAAATCAGTCTGCAAATACAATAAATGAGATAAAAGAAAACAATAAAATCATAAATAAAACAGGTGATATTATGAGCTCACTTTGTAATTTTTATGAAAATTTGTATTCAACAAAGCATATCTCTGATGAAAGTATAAAAACATATTTAGAGAATTGCGAATGTCCTCACTTAGATAATCAAGAGAAAAAAATGTGATGAACTCCCAACAATTTCTGAATGTGCGCAAGCAGTAAAACAGATGAAAAACAACAAATCCCCAGGATCGGATGGGTTACCTATTGAATTCTATAAAATATTTTGGAATGACATCAAAAACTACTTTTATGAATCACTTATTACTACATTTGAAAAAGAAGAAATGACTTTTTCTCAAAAATTATCAATTATTTCTTTAATACATAAAAAGGGCGAAAAAAATGATCTTAGAAATTACAGGCCAATAAGTCTTACAAACTGTGATTATAAAATTCTAGCGCATGTTTTGGCAATTAGATTACAAAAAGTTATAAATAAACCAATAAACAAAGACCAATCCGCATACATCAAAGGAAGATATATTGGTGAAAATGCTAGACGTTTACTTGACATCTTTGAATATTGTGAAACTAAACAAAAAGAAGGGGCTATTTTACTTCTCGATTTTCAAAAAGCTTTTGACTCAGTAGAATGGAACTTTATGTTCAACACCCTTGAGAAATTTAACTTTGGAGAACAATTCATAAAATGGATGAAAATCTTACACACCAATCCTATATTTCGCATAAAAAATAATGGGTGGATGTCTAGGACCTGTCAAATGACTAAAGGAATTCGACGAGGATGTCGTATATCAGCACTACTTTTTTTATTTATTGTAGAAACAATGTCAAAAAAAATTAATAATTCATCAGATGTTAAAGGTTTCAGCAGTGAATTCATGATAGAAGAAATTAAAATCCTTCAACATGCAGATGACACACCACTTTTTTTAAAAGACATCAAATCTCTTGAAAACGCAATAAAAATAATTGAACAATTTGGCCAAGTATCAGGAATGACACTCAATAAAAGTAAATCGGAAGGAATACTTTTAGGTCCTTTAAAAGACAGGTACGATAAATTATTTGATATTAATATCACCAATGCACCAGTGAAATGCTTAGGAATATATATAGGTCACGATGCCAATCAATGTTATATTAAAAACTGGACGGAAAAGATTGATAAACTAGAGAAAAAACTAATAATATGAAATACAAGAAAATTAACTCTATACGGAAAATGTACTGCAATCAATACTTTAGCATTAACACAATTATACTACACAGCAGCTATTTTACAATATCCTAAAAAAGAAACTGTAAAGAAGTTGAAGAAAACAATTTTTAATTTCCTCTGGGGCAAACGAGAACGGACAAAAGCTGCCCGCGTGGCGCAGTGGTTAGAGCGTCGGGCTCAAAGATCTGATGATCCTTGAGTCGGGGGTTCGAATCCCACTGTGGGACGTGGGTGCCGGTCTTTCGGATGAGACCGTATAAACCGAGGTCCCGTGTCGCAGTAGGTGTGGCACGATAAAGATCCCTCCCTGCTCAAAGGCCCTGAGTGCCGAGCATAGGCCTAAATTTGCAGCCCTGTCACCGGTAATGGTGACAGCCGCCGGATAGCTGAAAAATTGCTCAGGCGGCTATAAACAAACAAACAAAAACAAAAAAAAGAACGGATAAAAAGAAATACTTTGATTGGAAAACAAAAAGAGGGAGGTATAGGTATTGTTGATATTGACTGTAAATTAAAAGCGCTCAAGGCCGCCTGGGTAACACGAATTTTCAATAATAAACAATCATCCTTAAAATCTTTTTTTAATTCATGTATTCTCGGAAAATTTATAACACCAGAATATCTCATTAAAACAAACATAAAAAATGCCGATGAAGTTAAACAAATATTCAAATCATTACCCTTATTCTACTGTGAAGTTTTCAGTGCGTTGAATGAATGTAAACACAAAACATTGGTAACAGACTTTAAAATATTATCCCAACCAATATGGCTAAACGACCTAATTAGATTCAATGGTAAGCTTCTTTTCTACACAAATTGGATTAAAAGTGGAATTTTATATATAAAAGACCTGTTTGATAAAAATGGAAATTTCCATGATATAAATTACTTTTCTAACATTCTTGTATACAAATCTAACTGGCTCTGTGAATATAACACATTGAAAAAAGTTATTAAACCTATAAAAGAATGTCAAGACACTTCAAAAGCCGCCTTCATCAATGTAGATAAACAAACCACCAGCCACTTAAAAAAATCAAACTAAAATCCCTTTAAACATGATAAGTAGTAAAATACTGTATGATATTCTGATAAATAAAATTTTCATAAAACCCTACAGTGAAAGATTTTGGTCAAAAAGCTTCAATTTAAATTTTGAAGAATACAAAACAAATATTTATCAGTCAAAAACAATAAAAATCAGAGACAGGCAATTAGCAGAATTTAACAATAAATTGTTACAAAATTTACTAAACAATAATAAATCTGTACACAAATGGAATAAAAACGTTTCTAACCATTGTCCTTCCTGTCAAACAATAGAAGATACAAAGCATTTGATATTTGATTGCAAAAACGTGCAACTGATATGGAAAAGTTTAGAAATCTATTTGAAATTCAAAATAAAGTGGAAAAATGTAATTCTAGGATTTTTCCATGAGGAAAATAAGACTACAATTTCTCTAAATTATTTACTATCCTACACAGCTTTTTACATCTATAGAATAAAAATGAAGCTAAGATTTGAAAATAAAGAAGAAAACACCAATGATATCTTACATTTTGTAAAGTCAAATTTAATGTACCAATATGAAATTTATAAAAGATTGAATTATGATTTTAATTATAAATGGTTCTATGATATTTCTATTAATATGTAATGAAAAAAAAATGACCAACTGAAGGGGTCTGTCCTTCAGTGGTGCTGCCTGGAGGGGAAATATGGACACTGGGTTAGAACTATTCTCCTCCGACAGCGAGACTAAATATGTAACAAATATGTATAATTTATATTTATTATTATCTTACATATTCATATTATGTATCTATATGAATTCAGATTTCAATTGTAAATTATATTTCTATTAATATGTAATGAAAACAAAAAATTGTCGACTATCTGAAGGGGTCTGTCCTTCAGTGGTGCTGCCTAGAGGGAAAACATAGACACTGGTTAGAGCTATTCTCCTGTGACAGCGAGAATAAGTATGAATTATACTGTATATATATTTATTATTATCTTACATATTCACATTATGTATCTATATCATCTAATCCAATGGGCCCCTGGCACTATTGGTGAAGATTACATGGGAATATCTTAGGATATTTTATCCCAAATACTTTTGTACAATTCGAAATAAATACATATTACCGTTAAAAAAAACCAAAAAACAAAAAACAAAAAAAACCAACTTGGTATCCCTGAAAAGTAGGTCTGGCATACTGCTCTTTTTGTAGGAAAGCTTAGTTTATATCTCTGTCAGTATAGTAGCCTACAAGTCGGACTATTTATACATTGACAATTAACTTGGTAATCCTGAAAGGCAGCTCTATTGTATTGCTCCTTGTATATGAGATGATAATAAACTCGATATCGCAGAAAGACAAGTCATGGGTGTATTGTTGTTTTGTATAGCATGATCAAACTTGGATGCCTGAAAATAAGTGGTAAAAAAATTATATATTGACAGATACTGCATAATTTAAACATTGTCGAAAAAAGAGTTTAAAAAAATCAGAAACCATTATCTGAATATACAGTTGGTTTTTCAGACAATATTTAAAAAAAAAGAAGTGGAAATACACCCCACCCCCCCCACTCTGTTGTTGTTTATGTTTTGATAAAAAAAATACGACCAGTGAATTCAATTTATTGCGGTTTTTTTCTCTCTCTATTTTTTTAGGGGGAGGGGGATTTAAAACAATGTCAATGGGTATCCCTCCCGGTTGTGTGTATTTTAATATAAAACTACGTCGAATGAATTCAATTTATTGAGTTCTTTTGGGGGGAAGTGGTGAGGAGGGAATATAAAATAAGGTCATCCGTTATTGCCTCGGGTTTGTAAATGTATTGTCCCAGGACTGTATTTGAGATATATGTGATAATTAGGCTCTAAATGGTCCAAATAAAGATTCAATTATAATTATTCGTATATCCGATTAAATCCTCTCTTCGCATAAGTCAATAAAGATAACACAGAAAATTACATCTATATTCACAATAAACTGGTATATGCCTGCGTGTTGGCGTACATACATAACAGTAAATCGTATGTCCGTATCGTATGGCGTACATACAAATTTAATATGCAAATTTAATATTTTAGAAAAGTGTAGAAAATTGAAGTTGCTAAAGGAAAATAGATTGTGAAATTTCAAAATAAATATTTTGTAGTATGTGCATTTTTCTTACACTTTTTTTATATAATGAAATGACAAAATATAGTGAAATTCATCAGCTATTATGCGACATGCATATGCCTGCTTGATGCCCTATTTCAAAAAGAAGAAAAAAATAAGAGAAATAAATAGATTTAAACATTTATAGTAAAACTTACATTAAAAATAAAATTTATCAAGTCTTTATATTCTTTTTATTAGATATGAATATGTCCAAACTTTACACGGACGATGCTCTGTCGGCTGCAGTCGCTGATGTCCAAAATAACAACATGTCTATCAGAAAAGCGGCTGAAAAGTATAAGGTTCCAAAATCTACGTTGAGTGATAGGGTTTCTGGAAGAGTGCGGGAAGGCGCCCAATGGGGATCTAAGCCCATGTTCTCTGCCCGTGACGAAGCCGAAATGGTTGATTGCGCCATTAAGAGGGCAGAGATGGGTATAGGCTTTTCTAAAGCAAACTTCCTAAGATTTGCTGGAGCCATGGCTAAGGCTAAAGGCGTGGCGCTTAAAAACAACAAACCCTCCGATATGTGGTGGCGAAGATTGAAGTCCCGCCATGCAAACTTCTCCCTTCGGACACCTGAGCCAACAGGTACGGCTAGACACGATGCGATGTCAAGGCAAAGAATAGCCAGATATTTTCAGTCTCTAGGAGAGGTTGTAATGTCTCCAGATTTCCACAACCAACCTTGCAAAATCTGGAACATGGACGAGACGGGCATTACTCTCGCCCACAAGCCCAGTAAGGTAATTGCAAAGAAAGGCAGCAAATCAATCCATGGGAAGACTTCTACATCCCGTGAATTGATAACGGTGATTGCGTGTGGCAATGCTGTAGGCACTAGCCTCCCCCCTCACTTCATTTTTCCAGGTAAAACTAAGCGGAAACTGGAGGGATATGATATAGATGCAACTCAGGAGGAAGCTTCCTCAATCAAAGGGGCTAATTTTTCCCTGTCTGACTCTGGTTGGACGAAAGATGGCATAGCTAAATTATGGTTTACAGAAACCTTTCTTAAGAACATCGGTCCATCAAGACCACAGCTATTGATATGTGACGGGCATGGTTCTCACAACAACGTAGAATTTTTGGAGCTTGCGCAACAAAACCAAATCATCGTTGTAGAACTGCCCAGTCACACAAGCAATTGGACCCAACCTTTTGATAGAGCAGTGTTCAAGTCTTTGAAAAGTCACTGGAACATTGCTGTTGACGATTTTATAAAAACCACTGGTGTTGCGGTTGGGCACAGGCAATTTCTCCGTCTTTTTAACATTGCTTGGCAATCTTCCGTAACTCCGCCAACAATTAGAAATGGATTTAAAGCAACGGGGATTTTTCCATTTAACCCGGACGCAATTCCAGAGGAAGCCTTTGCCCCCAATCTAACCGAGTCGTCTGGTCACAGTCTCCCAACTATCCTCTCTCCGGAAATGGATTCCATCCAGGCACCAAATGCACCTTCCTCTACATCTTGCAACATCCAGCAATCTCTCGACATACCAGTAGCTACTTGCATTCTTGACTTACCTCAAGCTCAAGAGTTATCAGAAAATGACCCACTCCTTGAGATCATATATGGTCCTGACACCGATATCGATCAAACAAATGAAAACTTTGTTTGCACTGCTGAGAATGCGCTTGGTATTATTGAAAGTACTTTGTCTTCAGAACAAAAATTGAAATTCCAAGCAGCTTTGATTTCTGGGGGACATACCAAACTTGAGCAGGATCCTCTTTTCCAAACTTGGAAATATTACATAGTCAATACGAATGGTCCTGACACCGTCAATACGAGTACTACCGGTAGCATTGCCACTAGCAGTCAGAAAACACCCCATTGTTTGAAAGAGGACCAATCCTTGGATAGCAATTTATTAAGGGAGCCATCCGTTCCACCCGCTTCGTCTGCATTATATGTCGCTAATGAAATGTTTCCTGTTCCCAAGACGAAGATATCAAAGTCTGTGAAAAAAAGTGATGAATATTTTGTCATCACGGCAGAGGAATTCCTTAGTGAAAAAAGGAAAGCAGCCGAGTTAAAAGTTCAAAAGGAGGAAATCAAAGAAAAAAGAAAAATTCAAAGGCTAGAATAAAAGGCAAAAAAAAAAGAACAAAAACAGAACCACAAAAGTTCCAACAACAGCAACAATTTGTTAGACGTTTTGTAATTGCTGTCCATATACTACATATCTGAAAATTCAAATGATTTGTCATTAAATGCTAGATCAAACAATAAAAACTAATAAGTGATGTTTCATGGAACTTGCAACGAAAGAAAAAAAAATCCATTTTTAATTTTATTAAGATGACTAACCTGCTGAGCTTTAATGGGATGATAATTTTAGACGTTAAATTTGTAAATGTGTTTTAGTCTCGTACTTGAATAAAATTCAGTTCACGCGGTGTGGAGGAACCTTACACTGCAATTTTCATTTTTTTTTTCAGACCTCTGCTGGATTTTCCCTCAATTTCTAGTGTTAGGCTGAATAAATAATTATCATAACAACTAGCGATTACTGTATTTACTTGTTATATATACTCTGCAAAAAAAGAAACGCATAGCCCTTTTGAAATTTTAAAAATGCAAATTATGTATTTTACCAGGTAAACTGAAATGGTCAATTGAGTAATTGATTTTTTACAGGTAAGTATGAAACTTTAAAGGTCTGTTCATTTGATTTGGCTCTCTGCCAAATTAGCTCGGCGACTCTCTAAAATTGCACATCACCTCTATCGCCATGGAATTTGGCTTACGTTTTTCACGAGAACTTTGTGCTTAATTCAACCACTATATTAAAGCGTATAAAAGGACGAAGTTTGAAGCTTGAATTCATCATAACGTTAAAATGCTGCCATGCCAAGGTTGGACCCTGCTACTCGAAATATCGTCATTGGCCGTCTCCAGGCCGGAGTATCCCAAAGTGATATTGCACGAACTGAAAACGTAAATCAGAGCACAATTTCTCGGCTGTGGAACAGATTCCAGCAGACTGGCTCTACTAATGACCGACCGAGGAGTGGGCGACCTCGCATTACGACTCCTGGACAAGATCGCTACATCCGGGTCTTTCATCTACGGAATCGAACCGTTGCTGCATTAGCTACTGCAGTCGGAATACCTGGATTGAGAAGAATCAGCTCGCAGACAGTCCGCAACCGACTTCGACAATATGGCATTAGACCCAGAAGACCGTATTTTGGAGCAGTTTTGACACCGTTACACAGACGAGAAAGAGTCCGATGGTGCAACAGATTGAGGGGCTGGACATTCCGCAACTGGCGTAGAATCTGGTTCAGCGATGAGTCCCGTTTTCTGCTACAGAAACGTGATGGAAGAATCCGTGTATACCGGCGCAGGAATGAACGTTTCTCTCCCTCGTGTGTCCAAGAATTGGATAGCTTCGGTGGAGGTAGCGTCATAATGTGGGCGGCGATCTCTAATGACCGTAAAACAGAACTGGTACATGTCCCGGGCAATTTAAACGGCTCAAAGGTACAGAGACGAAATTCTCCAACCTCACCTGATGCGCGTAATTGACCGACAGAGGGAGTTATTCCAACATGACAATGCTAGGCCTCACACAGCCCGCTTAACAATTGACTACCTTCAGCAGAACAACATTAATGTGCTACCATGGCCTTCCAAATCACCGGATTTGAATCCGATTGAACACTTATGGGACCAACTGGATAAACGTGTGCGCCTGCGCCAACCTCCGCCTCAGACCCTCGATCAGCTCCGTCAAATGTTACAACAGGAATGGCGAACAATTCCACGCAATAACGTAAGAACATTGATTGACTCTATGCCAAGGAGATGCAGAACTGTGTTGGCAGCTCGAGGTGGTCATACACGGTACTAACTTAAACGTGACAGGAAGTGTTCTTAACTGTAATGATCTGACTTTTTTTTCACCAATATCTAAGGTTTGGACTGTAATTTTTTTCAATTGAAACAATTCTAGTGAATATCTACATTTTTTATTGTAAAATCATAATCCAAAATACATCTACTAAATCTTAAAAAATCCATTATGCGTTTCTTTTTTTGCAGAGTATATATGCATGTGTGAAGTGAGAGGGTTTGGGATCGTTGGAAAAATAAATAGCCATCCTAATCTTAATTATAGTTATTTATTTTTTATGAGGCGTATTAAACCTAAATTAGCGTTTACTTAATTTTTCATTTCATTGACTGGCAAGAATATTTCCGGGTCCCACATCCCTACAATATAAGAATTAAAAAATAGCGTAAACAAACACCCACCCCCCCCGCGCCTTTCTTAATGTCAGGAATTTTTTTATTTTTTATTTAAGCAATATTTTATTTCAAAATTGAAATTGGATCGAACAGCAGGCTAAAAGCCTATGTTTGTTCTCTCCATACAATGTCAGGAATTTTGCTGCATGAGTAAACTTATTTGAGATAAATACATGCAAAATTACTTTATTTAACAAATCATACAGTTCATAAGGAAAAGGCGTTTGGGGAAGTTGGAATAATCATGATTGTAGTTGGCATTGAACGAAAAATAAAAATATTAAGTGGCACAAATACGCTTCCGTATCTATGGCGTCAAATTGTCCGACTCCATATCAGATGTGTCCGACTTACGATCAAATTTGAGAAATGGTCTTGTTTTGCTTTCATTTCGATCAGTGTGATAAATACAGAGGTGTTCCAAACAGATATACAAAGAAAAGTGTAAAAACTATCATTTGATACCAATTAAAGGGGAATAACCCCTAAAACAAACATGAAGTGAACTGTGAAAGAGAGTACCTGTCCGACTCACGATCGATTTACCCTATTTAATTGAATGTGTGGGAAAATAAAAACCATAAAATTGTTTACTTATGGGGTGAGTAATGTAATAGACTAAATTCATTTGAAATCATTATTGAAAATCAGATAAATAATATATATATAATCCAGAAATAAGTATAGAAAATCTACACAAGTAGTAGTTTAATAAAAATATCACAAAGCCGATTGAGTTTTGACCTATACTCAACTATTTCAATCGGGATCGATCTTCGAAAATGATATCGCGCGAATGAGTACGCAACATTTGGAATTCAAGGATAGAAGGAAGAGCAACATCCGGGAGTAAATATTATGTCACACCCACTGTAGACAGTGACTATCCATTGGTATGGGTTGTTTTAGCAATGAAAGAACTTTAGTCAGCCCCTGCGTGAAGTACACTCTATTTTTCTTCAATTTTGCATGCTGGGTAAGTACAAGACAACGATAGGCTAGAGTAGGACTTTCCGATCGAAATGTTTTACAGGTTGGGAACACTACCCTTATATATAGAGAGGTCTTTTCACTACAAATGTGAGTTAGCGATTCCGGTTCCTCCATTATGCAATTATAGATATAGATGGTGATAATTTTAATAAGATAAAAAGTTCGTGACGAACCCCTGTGATACTACTGCAAATATATAAATTGAAACAAAAACACTCACGATATGCATTGGATTACAGCATCAAGAATTTTTCATCCATATTGCGACATTGCCAGCTATAGGTGAAATACCACAAAATTAGACCTATGCTTAGCACTCAGGGCCTTAACATTGAGGCTTCTTTAACGTGCTAACACCTGCCATGACACGAGACCTCTGTCATATCTGAAAGACCCGTGATTCTCACTTCTAAATGTCGAGCATTTGGTGAAGGAGCAATCACTACCTATTTTTATGTCTTAGGTTTGATGCGGTCATGGCATTAGTGGGGCTCGAACACATGACCTCCCGGTTCAAAGCGAATGGTCTAACCACTGAGCTACCATGACCGATAACATGACGTCGTTGCAAACATACTGAAAGATCTCGCCTTCCACTCCGTATCTTTAGAATTGTGTACTTTTGGGTCACTTTTTGTGTGATGTTCCCTTTTTTGACAAGCACAAAGTGAAAAAAAAGAACCAAAAAATAAAATTATATGTCAAATTCATTTGTTGTCACAATGTGATGTTTTTTTTTGGGGGAGGGGGTACAAATTCTTATCCCCCACCAATAAATAATAATAAAAAAAATTGATAATAAAGCCCAACCTAAAACTCATAATTCTTTTCCTTCCATATAGACACAAATGTATTATTTCTGATGATGTGATACTAATGAGCTACTTTGCAGCCTTGATGTTTTTTAAAAAAATTAATTTATTTGATATATTTATTTTTGATTTATTTATTTATTTTTGCAATCACACTATGTGTAATTTGGTTTTAAGAAAATCTTGGTGCAGTCGATATGTCTAACAGCACTATCAGGAAATTTCTTGATTGAGAAGGGGGCAGCTTTTGTCTAATTATTTCCACAGGGGAATTGAACACAAGGGATCATATCACTTATGACAAAATTTTTTCCCATGTAGACTACTCTGAGTAGTGAAAATAGATTTAAAGGTATAAAAGAGGCGCAGAATTAGTAATCCATCAACAACCTGTAATAGAAATTAACATCCATCTTACACAGTAATTTGCTAAAATGAATTAATGAATTTTAAACACTGATTTGGGTATTTTGATACATGCAAATGATCTTTTAGAAACAATTGATTTCATAATAGGTTTTTGTCATAACGACACTACAGTAAGTATCTATGTCAATCTTTTATTTGGTTCGCGTATGTAGCATTCATAGAAAACTTGAAAATTTATTGCATAATAAAATAGCTTGATAATGAAACCAGAAGTGGCTTTTAACAGATTAGGAAAGATAACTTTTATAAAAAATATGGATATGTCTATTCATGCCATGTTGTGTGTGTCGCACTTATTCAGTGTTGCATGGGATTTGCCATTTTTTTCAATCTAAACACCAAAACACCCATTTATGATAATGTTTATTTGCTTGCTAAAGAGGGATAATCACATTTTAGTGAGAATATCTCGCTATAGGGAAAGTGTTCCCAACCTGTTTTAGGCTTCCTATCAAGTCAGGTTGAATTTCATTGATTGAGATTCAATTTAGTTTTAACTCTTGAATCAGGTGTTTAGTCATAATCAAATAATTTTGACTTGATTTTATACTGGCTTCTAAGATTTTACATTTTCCTTGTACATTGTACATTCTTTATAAAAACTTGTTTGGAGTTTTTATTTTTAGTGGGGAAGGGGAGAGGGATTACATGGGCATACCGATTTCAAGACATACAAGTAATTGAAGACCTACAGAAGACTTACAAAGACAGACAAATCTATGGGCTATATACATCAAAACTAATATGTTTTTCTGACAAAGCTTGTTTAAAATATTTAATAAACACAAAAAAGTTTGATAAAAATAAGTTTTAAAGTGTAAGCTAAGTATGAAGTACTTGGGGGACCCATTGCAACAGGTCTGCATCAGATGCTGTGTGACGTCCGTCATGTGTTGACAATTGAACATTTTTAATTTCTTGGTAACTACCATTCCAATTCTCTTCATATTTAGGATAAAGCATTTTTGGGACAAGGAGACATAAATTGTATATTTCCGGACTCCTGTCCCTCTGAGGCCCTAGGGATGGGACCCAGGTTAGAATAGATCCTCATTACTCCTTGCTTGTCATAAGAGGCGACTAAATGGGGCAGTCCTTCAGATGAGACCTCAAAAATCGAGGCCCAGTGTCACAGCATGTGTGACATTTTAAAGAACCCTCCCTGCTCAAAGGCCATAAGTGCCAAGCATAGGCCTAAATTTTGCAGCCCTTCACCAGCAATGGTGACATCTCAATATGAGTGAAAATTTCTTGAGCGGGTTGTTAAACAATGCATAATCAATCTTCTCTAGAACTGCACATTTATAAGTAAAACTAAATGCATGGTAATGTAGAGCAGGAGAGCCTCTACCAAAATTGTAAATATCATGATCCCCAGGTAGAGGTCTTATCCCCAGAGTGGGGGCCAAACTTGGTATTTAGTTTTTATGTATAAAACATGAAAAAAAAAACCAAAATCTTGTTTATTGCTGTTAATACCAAATTGAAGCTAAATGGATATTTAGAATGAATAGGTAGCCCTTAACCAAAATTGTAATGGTCATGATTCCAGGGGAAGGGGTTTTGGTATGAGGGTAAAAATTGAACATTTTTTATCTTCTTAATTATTATCATTCCAATTCCTGCAAAATTTTGTATGACCTTGGGAGAAGTTGGACAGAAATTTTGAATTTAAGTACTCCTGGCTCCCTAGGAGCAGGGCCAAAATTGCCAAAAAGTGACCAATTATCAAAAATATTCTTCTCTAGAACTGCATATTTATAAGAAAAACTAATGCAAAGTAAAGTAGAGCACAAAGGCCTCTACCAAAATTGTAAATTTCATGATCCCTGGGGTAGTGGTTCTGACCCCAAGCTGGGGCTGAACTTGCTATATGGGATTTATGGGTAAAACATTAAAAAACATCTTCTTTATTGCTATAAGTACCAAATTGTACGAGACAATAAGTACATCACATGTAAAGCAAAGTAATGGTCTGCCCAAAGCCTAAAGTTGGGGAGGGGGGGTGGGGTATCCTTCAGTACACTAGGACTGAAATGATATGCCCCCTTCACTATACGATATGTAATGCAATACTTCTGCCACGATTCAATATTTTCAATACGATACATTTTACAGAAGAAACCAATAATAACATTGAAGAAAAAATTAATTACGGAAGATTCACAATCACAATTTTATACACAAAATGTTTCCAGACTCCCGAACGGTTAGATGTCTGTTGGCTGTGTAGTTTAAACTGATTAAGTTCATTATTGTTTTCATCAGACTCGAGACTAACAACAGTCTGACCATTAACAGACACTCATGCATATAAAAATAATAAGCCCAATGTATTTTACAGAACCCAATATTAAAAAACATATCGAACCGAGATCAATGCAATGAATGAAGCATTAAATCGAGCGTTTATATGAACAGTATCAATATTTTGGTGGATCGTTTCAACCCTACAGTTCACAAGTTCAATCGGTTCAAATCTTGCATTTTTATTACCATTATCACAACTATAAAAAGTGAGCAGCTAATGAAATGAAGTTTGCATTTAAAAATGGTGAGCTTTGTGTGAGACAATAAGTACATCACATGTAAAGCAAAGTAATGGTCCCTCCTCCTTCTCCTTCCTTTCCTCTCTCTCCCTCCCAGTTGCTGTGTGTCTGGAGATCAAACCGATGCACTTGCACAAAATGTGATTTTGTACGATATTATTACCTAGCAGTCATTTGTTGTATGTATTAACTCAAGAAAATCTAACAAACTAAGTAAATATTCGCATACCATACAGCAGAGGAAATACACTGTCGATGCTGTGAGCTATTATTGAATCACCTTCCGCAACCAAACATCAAAAATTTAATCTAATAGCTTTTGTTTTTAGTACAGGGATATTCACTTGCTACATTTCTGAAAAATAATCTTTGAATCAGGCAGATATTTTTGCATTAGAAATGAATTGATTTTGGCCATCACTGATTTGTACACAAGAGTTGCCCAAGTGAAGCATAATTTTCGTAACTTCTTTTTCGGAAGAGTTCCAATTTTTCTTAGTTCTGATGTCCTGTATTCTTATATAAAGCCCTGCATATGGTAAATTTACAATAATTAAAAATTAACACCACCAATTTGCACACTTCAAAAATCATTTTTAATAATTGGATTAAGGTTAAAGCTTTGCTCTGGGGGAGTTGTTTTGCATGGGAAATGTTTGCACTAGACTCGGGTAACCAGCAGTGTTATCAAAGGGATTGGATGAAGTTAATCATATATTGTTTATTTCCAAAATAGATTGTGTAATGTGTACTAAAAATATTATTAGTTTAAATTTCTAAAGATACTTCTGATTTCATTATCAAAATACAGGAAAACACAGGAGCTTCATACTCTGGACCCCACCAGGGGTTTGTCCTAGACCAACTGGGGACCAAAAGGTGGCCCCTAGATCCCCTTTAATGTATACATATGTGTGTGTGTGTGTGTGTGTGAATATTAATACATATATAATTACTGTTGATATTTATCACAAAAGATGTGGTTGAATGTACCACAGGACAGTCCTATTGCAGTATAAATACTCAAGTGTATAAGCCTAGAGGAGCTTCAAAATGTTATAGTACGTTTCTGATATACATGTATTACTCTGTCATCATAATGAGACACTACAGCTTACAAATGTTCAATTTATAATATTTACATTTGCCAATGTTTTGCCTTATATGATACTACTAACAAAATTGATATTCAATTTCATATAACACAAAGTCAGTCACGTGATCAGACTTTTTCCTTGCGTATGAATACATTCACCACTTCAAAAGTATTTGGGTCAAGTGCACTACCTTCACCTACTTCCTTGCTTACTCAATTACATTAAAACAGAAACAAAACAAAAGAAACACATACTAAGATGTTCAAATAGAGTTTATTTTGCAAACAGACAAGAATTTCATCAATTAATAAAATTTCAGAGACTTTAAACATACAGTCAGTTGTTTAATAAGTACTGTCTGCAATTAAACCTGCAACTTCTGCAACATGGAGAATTCATACGGTGATTTTAATGTTGGCAGTGAAGAAATGGAGGCAGAATTATATTTACTTTATGATGATGAAATATTGGCTTCTCTTGACCTCTCATCTTTGGCTCCTGCAAGTGAACAGGACACTGAAACCATAATTAAGGATCTAAAATCATCTGATATGGATTGCCTTCCTGCACCAGAGACACCTATCAGTGTCACCATGTCTGACAACAGACCATCAGCACCCAAGAGATTCAGATCCATTACAGATTCTGAATTACAACAGTTTCAGGATGTCAGACAGCCAAAGTCAATACAAAATGGGGCATTCAGCTGTTTCAAGGTAGGCCAGAAATGGAGGCAACCCTGTCCCCCCCCCCCCCCCCCCCCAAAAAAAAAAAAACAAAACAAAAAACAACAAAAACCCAAAACAAATTAATAAATAAACTGAACAAACTGTCAATGAAAGGAAGCTAGAAATAAAGGTAATTCTAAATTGCAAGGTAGAAAAATTATGAAAAATGACAAAATAAAAATTATAAATTGAAAAATGAGAAATTATTAAGAAACAATAAAAATTATTTAATTGTTGAATAAAATAAAGACTATAAGAACCCCTCCATGCAATAGTAAAGGTTGCAAAGAAAAATAATTTTTTTATGATTTTAGAATGGCACATAGAGGTTTATGGTACTCCCCTGGATTTTCAAATGGTGAAAACTGATGATCTTGTCAAGAAACTACGAAATTTCTTCTTTTGAGGCAAAACCAAAAGATTCAAATAAATCCAGGTACTTGATGGAAGCACAAAGCGGCTATTACCACAAGAACACATTAAAAAAATCTCAGGTCAGCTATAAATAGGCATCTTCATGACATATGTCGCTCCATTGATATTGTGAGGGATAAAGAATTCAAGTCAACAAATCACACGGATGGCATGTTGAAAATTATAACAAAAATTGGTGCGTCAAGGCCCACTAAACACAAAGAAAACATAAATCCTCAAGATCTTAATAAAATATCCTCATATCTACGAGCAGTCCCTTTCTCTCCACTTGTCCTCCGTCAGTGTGTTTGGTATCATCTTTCAATTCATTTTGTTACACGCGGCCTGGAGTTCCATCACCAGTTGCGTCGTGATTCCTTTGATTTTCGCACAGATGAGAATGGTCTTGGGTATGTAACACTTAGAAACACAGCAAAAAACATGCCAGGAAGGCATAGAATATGCCCCAAAAGACAAAAAGGATGTATTCATCTCCTGAAAATGACACATGCCCAGTGAGAATGTTAAGTTTATTAATGGACAAAACAGACAAAGGTGCATCATATCTGTTCAACACCTGCGTAAAGGAGGCTCTTACCTAGTCAACTTCAATGTTAGATGTTAGGTATTTAGCAAAACCTCTTAGCAAAATAACTTTCAGTGGATTCATGGCTGACATATCCAAATCTGCTAAATATGCCAGCGTTTACACATCTCATTGTTTGCGGGCCACAGCAATCACGGCCATGAGTGAGGCTGGATTTGAGGCTCGACAAATTATGTTCATGTCAGGGCATCGCTGTGAATTATATTCGAAATCCTACAACAGAAATCTTTCCAATGAACAAACACTCTTGTCAGTTCATGTTTATCTTCTTTAACACACCCTGGAGATCAAAGAAAGCAATCTACCTGCACTTCATCTGAATCTCTTGCTACAGCCACGTGTCCCAACAATGAAAATGCCATTGTTCCTTTCAAAACTTTGCAAAAACCTGACCTAGAGCTCAACTTCAACATGGTCCACCCATCCTCCGTCAATTTGCTCAGATCCTCTGAATTTCTATCCAATTCGGTATTCAAAAATTGTGTTTTTAGCTTTAAATAGGCAATGGTTTCTGGATTTGTTGTGTTGATCTCGGCCAAATCACACCCTGGATGTTTACTCCACTCTTTGTGTCATAAATTGACACTCTAAATGACTTTTATTTTACACCTATTTTATCTTTCTTAATCCTTTGAAATTAAATACTTATATTTTATATTGTCTTAGATATATTGTTTTATGTGTTGTTCTCAGTCATTTATTTGATAAAAATTTAATGAACGAAATTTTGTGTTCTATGATAGTAACATAGGTCATTTGCTACACAAGTATGGAAGCTTGATGATAACACAAAACGAAACAGAAATATAAATATAAGAAATAAGATATATTTTTTCAGTGTTATTGGGATATGACATGAAGTTGGTACATGATCAAATGTACTATAACGCCCTTTATATCATATCCCAATAACACTCAAAATATGTATCTTATTTCCTAATTGAACGAATTATGAATTGATGTGTTACATGTGACACTTTTTGAATTCTGTAAATATGATAGATTACCAACTAGGAGAATTCAATTTTTAAAGTTAATAGAACAAATGATAGATTTACCAATATCTCAAAACAATTTAGTTTTGCATTTTTACACATTGACAACATAAAAGTTTTGAATACACATTTCTATCTAAACATCGAACAGATAATGCATTGCATAGCAACATTTACACAGTCATTCGTTCCAACCCAATAGATTGACATTGCACTAATATAATAAGTATTGCAATTATCATTAACTTTTATTATCTCTACATTTACATGTAACTTTCTACATTTACATTGATTGAATGGTGCATTAAGTAGCTACAAATATACAGTTACAAGGTTGGAATTTTAAACCTGTTGGCTTTCCTTAATACCTGTTTATAATTAATAAACATCTGAAGGGCACATCATGTGTCATGGCAGTGCACTTTATTTTCATTGTAATTTGTTACTTAATATTTGATGAAATTGTTCTTGTCGATAAAACATTCCCAGAGAAAAAATTATTTCAAGAACTCTGTATCAGTGTACATATAGAAATTGAAACCACAATGGTAGGAGAGAGCAGACATATAGATGGAGTAACATCCAATAAAGAAATTAAGTTGAAACTGAATTTCTTCAATTTTAAAAATTAAAAATTCTGTTTCAGTTGATCGGCGGAGTTGTAATAGGCATAGGAGTGTGGGCATTTATTGAAAAGAATCGATACTACCAGAAAGATATCTCCACGGTATATGATGTCATCTTTGATCTTTCTATCATATTTCTGATCATTGGAACCATCATCTTCATATTGGGCTGTGCAGGATGTATAGGGTCTCTCAGGGAAAATGTCTGTCTCCTCAAAATTGTAAGTACGCATATACCCTACAGTCTTAACAATACACTTTAAAGGCCATGCAATGAAATCGTATTTAATGGTGTTTGAAAAGAATTTTCTTTACTAAGTTGAATTTTAAGAAAATGCATCATCAGTGCAGAAATAATAGAGTTATTGATTCTATAATATAGCTATTTTCACTTGCTTTCAAAATGCAATCAAGCAAAAACTGAAACAACTGAAAATGAGGGTATTTCAGCTGTGATGTCACAATGGGATCACTCATGGCAGCTAGTATAGATGATAGAGACAATAACAGCTTTGTGTAGGGAATACTGAATTGTTTTATTTGTGCTAAAAGTAATGAAGTAAGAACCTACATATGAAGAATTCTCAGAAGAAATTTATACTGGAATATGATTGTTAGATATCCTTCATTCAAATTACAATTTTCATAAGTACTGGTGGATGATGAAACAATTTCATTCATATTTGATTAACTGTATTCAACAGATTAATGATGAAACAATATTTGATTAAGCATACATGTAGGTTGTAATTCAACAGATTCATGTTTACACCATTGATTATTGGGGAGAGTTTAAACCATTGACTATGGGGGGGAGGGGGTTGATTGATTGATTATATACTGTTTAACGTCTCGCTCGAGAATTTTTCACTCATATGGAGACGTCACCATTGCCGTTGAAGGGCTGCAAAATTTAGGCCTTTGCTTGGTGCTTATGGCCTTTGAGCAGGGAGGGGTTTTTATCGTGCCACACCTGGGCCTTGGTTTTTACGGTCTCATCCGAAGGACCGCCCTATTTAGTTACCTCTAACTACAAATAAGGGGTACTAAGAATCTATTCTAACAACCCGGTTCCCCAAGGGATGGGGGTAGGGGTGCAGAGGAGTTGAATGCTTAGTTCACCATATAGGTAGGCCTAAAAGAAATTCTGGTAAAAATTTCATTCAGGATGAGGGAGGGGGTTGTTACAGTATCAGTATACCTGTTCAGTTGCTCAATTATTTTTGCTTGTCAAGATTATGCATCAAATGCAAAGGTGTAAACATTACATGGCTATCCATTTCTATTTTTTGGGTAAAAAGTTCAGGATACAATTAGACTTAAAAGGAAATACTGTTGTTAAGAGATATTCATTGGGAGTAGTCCAGTAGAAATAGAGAAATTTCTTTGAAATGGGAACTGATTGCAGCAAAAGGTTTCTTTCCATTTTTTGATTGTGTAATATATTTTTAAGCATGTACAAAATGTTTAGAAAACTATACTGAGTGGAAAGCTTCTATTTTGAGGATAAAACACCATTAATTGATGAAAAATCGTCAAATATTGGAAGTTTCTATGAAAATCTGTTTTCAGTGATACTTTTTTATTTGTATGATATCTGGATATAATAACTTATCTCATTTGTGTGTGTATATCGCTAGTGTGATATATCATAGCTTTATCAAATGCCCGTTGAATAAAGCACTTTCGGTCCAAACTACTTTTGAAATCATCCGCACTTCAATATTCCCTAGTTTGCTTTCCTGTTTATTAATAGAATAAATGAATTAAAAAAAAAACAATAGAAATATTTATTTTTTTTTATCTGTTCAAAAATATTCATGGAATTAAAGTATAAATAATAACTAGAACCATTCTAGACTTAAAAAATATGAACATACAGTATACCAGACCAGGCCATGTTGTTGTCTCGGGAGGTCCTATTCTCCCCCTCCAATATTTAAGAAAGCACGTGAAATTTGACTTTTTAAAAACATTGTAACTCCAATAACAACATTTTGTTCACTAAAATCACTGTTTTATCGAAATTAAAGTAATATCAGTCCACTGCCATTGATCGTTGATGTTATTTCAAAATGTTGCAACCAAAACTGTTTCTAAATACGTCAAGATGTTACATCAGCAAAATAAATACTGGACAAAGAAATATAATAGTTTTTAAAAAAGAAATGGAATAATTAAGTACTGTGTTTAATCATTTAAATGCTTTTCAAGAAATTCATTGATGAAAACAAATCAATATTTATCGCACTATATATTTCTCGCATACGACACAAACAAGCACGACTGTCACTAATGATGCATCAGGAATGATTTAAATCGGCTATTTTGTTGTATTGGGGCTCATCTCAAAAAAAAAGTGATAGAAAGAGCGAATGAGATAAACAGAGCATATATAATTGCGTTATTTGATATTTGTTCTATCCAACTCATGGAAATGGTGATTTATGAATAAATACACCATTTCAACTCATTGGATAGAGCAAATATCAAATCAGGCAATATAGATATCTTCTATGTATCCTTAAACAGATGACAAGTTTAGATAAAATATTGTAAGGATGTCTGTTATTTTGAAGCAAAACGAAAACAAAAAACCACCATTTATTAATAAAAAATTGCGTAAACTGGAAATTCCAATTAAAATCTGTTTCAATTGAATCTCTTTGATATACATCATTTTTTGATAAATCATCATATCATTTAACAGTTAAGACAAGCTTTGAAAATAAATATTTGAGGATAAAACACTGTTGAATGATGAAAAATTCATTAAAAATTGGAAATTCCAATTTAAGTCTGTGTTACAATAGTCACGTTTCGAGTTCGTCCAGAACACCGTTTTTATTCCGCGTTTAGTCATGCTATGTGAAAAATGTTCCACAGTGTAACTTCCAGTATTATTGTTTACCAACAAAACATACATCATTCTTTATTGCGGTATACTCTACCGCCAGTTTGATTTGTTGCCTGTTCCATTATATGTTGAAAATGGAAGAAGACTTTGATTTATTTTGCTGGCAAGTTCCAGTTTTAAAGAAATATATCCAGGAAAGAGGCATTCAGTGCAGTTTGGGAAAGAAAATTGAGCATGTTCAATTTTGTGAATTAGCAAGTTAACGTTTGTTGTCTATGACGATGTAGCCATTGAGAGTCTGAACAAAGTTTCTTCAGAGATGAGGAATTCAGTGGATGCATTCAACTTGAACAACGAAATTATAATTTCGTTTGGTAAGTGAAAAAATATCATGAATTAAATTTTTATCCAATTCTCATTTCCTCTGCTATTTCATAATGCGATATATAATGGGAGTGGCTATTCACCCGTTGGCCGAGTACCCAAAGTAGTAAACGGTTATTCGCTTGGCTACTGAAAGAATAGGCTTACAGCCACTTATGTACCTGGCAACAATAATTAATTATTTCACATATTATTTATACTGTTTGGATGATCACATGTGTTGTATTTTAATTTGAACTTTTCTTATGCATCATGCAGTGTTTAAAACCAGACTAATTATTATCCAACCAGATCAGTGATTCTGTCAAATGCATTGATTATCTTGATAACATAAATTTTGTCGCATCTAGTCGAGACTAATCAAACATACAGCTGAAAAGGGTGGAAAATGTTTGTCGCACACTGTTACTGCAAGTGTTCATTGGTCGAAATAACAACCTTCATGCAGATCAGCTCTCGATCACCACAATTCATCAGTGCCTTATTCAGGCTCTAAACATCTAGATAATATAAACTATTCGTCTGGCAGTCGGGGTACATTACAGATTATATAGACTATTTGTCCGGCAGATGGTACTTGGGTACCCGGCAACTGGGGGAATAGTCTTAGCCATTTATAATATAACATCTGTAAGTTTAAACAAATTTGCAGTAGATGTATCATTTTGTATACAATTATGTATTCCGTATAAGCTGAAAGAATAACTCTTACATGTCATTATAAATGGATGTAATATATATATATATATATATATATATATATATGCCACATTTATAAACACAGGCTCTCACAGTTTTGTTTCTTTTATTATGAAAATAGTGTTATGAAAAAAGTTTGAACTAATTAAAGAAATAAAATATCTGTTTGCTATTTAAGGGTATGGTGGTAGAAAGTGGAGGGAGAGGGACATGTGTATGTTCCACCAAAATTTTCGTTAGTGAACATGCTATGAAAATTTGCAAATATATACATGTATATAAATAAGATATGCACGTCCTTCTCTTGACTCATACTTGGTAAAGAAAAATGATCTGATGAGTCTAGAGTGAAGTTGTTTTGATACTATTAGAATGAGCTTGCAGCTTATGAAAATATGTCATCTTATACTGCAAAAATGATTTTGAAAATCAGTATTTTAGATTTCACTGAATGAAAACATGTCATCTCGTACTGCAAAAATAATGTTTTAGATTTCACTGAATATGCATTGAGACACAATTTTACAATTCACTTTGTCAGACAATGTGAATTTTAAAAATTGTGTGTCTCAATGCATATTCAGTGAAGTATAAATGTATAAAATACTTATCTTTAAAGTTAATGGTTATCAATTATTATAAAAAAAAAAATTTCTGGGCGTCATCCTTAGGACCAATACAGGTTGGAATGGGCTTCAAGTTGACAAGTTAAACAACAATTTGCATTCAAAATTAGCAAGAAAGGTACAATGTTTTCTAAAGATAATTTATTTCCCCTTCATTTTAATACCAGACAACAAAAAACAATTCTGAGTATATTATTAATTTGTTTTCAATATTTGAATATATATATATATATATATATATATATATATATATATATTGTCGCTGTAATATTAAATTGTCGTAAGTCAAAAATCCAAACTTTCCAGGAGAGACAAAAAACATTTTTATTCCTCAAAAAGAACATGAGGAACGACATGCATAAGTGGAAACAAATTGTATTGAAGCCATTCATGATATCATTAGCAAAATTTGATGCTATTTAGTGTGACAAGAGGCCAGGAAGACATACGACATTTTGTTTCTGAATTTTGGTAATAAAATCAGCCTTACTACCTTTTGATATTGTCAAATCCAAACGTTTTATCAGTTTATTTCAATAAAACAGACCTTTATAAAAAGCAGATTATCAATGCTAAGTGATTTATATGATGTCTTGTGTTGGGTGATCAGTTAACCTAATAGCCACACATTTTACAACGCTATGTAAAAAAAAAAATGAAAGTATTCGGAAAGCAACATAATGCTTTATGAAATAAGAATTTCAGAATTTTTTTACCACATACCTGTAGTCGTCTTTTTGGGGGGGTAGTGGGATTCAAAAGAATATTCATAAATTTGCAAGAATCTTTATTACTGTTGCGATAAGCAAGAACATTAAAAGTAAATAAAAGTGCAATTTCTCAGTATGTCTAAAAATAACCAAAATAACAATAACATGAAACAACAATTTGAGTAACGTGGTAAACATCATGATTAACTTCAATCACATGAATGCTAAACTTATGTTCCTTCTAAATATTCTAACATGAAATCTGTTTCTAAATATATCTGAGTACTTTCCTTATTTAAGGATGATAAAACGTAAGCAAAACGAAAGTCACAGGGTAAGCGTACGGGGCACATATAGTACCACTGAAATTGTCAATGAACTGACTAGTATCATCGGGAAATACACTATAAATTATTCAATGCGGCAAAGTGTCCACTGGAATGACCTTCTTCAGCTCTTAGATGTGAGAATATTTCACAGCTTTGATGCGTATTTGCTGTTTATAAAGTCTAGGTACCACCAAATTGTTTACTGGCTGCGTTGGCTTTCCCCACCGTGGTATTTCATTGAACTCCTCGTGATCATGGTGAAGTTTGTACGTGATTATGCCTCTATACAATTCAGAAAAGGAATAAAAAGTCGGTTCCAAATACTCCTTTGTCGATGTTGATCGACAGTAATGGGAGGGCATTTTGGGCAAACTCTGCAAGAATTCTGTTGCAGATTCCATTTTTGCTGGATCCCAAGCTGCCTTTTGACATTCAGTGGGTTTCCGAGGTATTCCATTTTCTGTTAGATCAATCCAGGAATATACAGTCCGTTCACCTATGCCAAGAGTATTTAAAAACATAGTCTTACATACGGGAACCTTTCGTCATTCCTTTTGAGGTGATATCTAAACGATCGACCACGTCTGCTGACTTCTTTGTATTGTTTTTTCTTCCTGACATCTAGTACGTCTACAAGTGACAAAACATAAACCTTCTTCTGATTCCAATCCAAGTTGCTCCAAAACTGTTCAAAAATTATTTTCCTTTCTTCTTCGCTGATATTCGAACATTTCTTACATTTTTCCTTGCATTTCCTTCTCTTTCAACAGAAAAGTTGTACTTATCACCGCTTTTAGAAAGCCCTTTATATGCTTTACCTTTCATTCTCGGTTCTTTCTGCTTATTATGATTCCAACTGGAAGGATCGGCTTTTTTATTCCTTTTTCAAATGAATGATTCATCTGTTTCATTTTCATCTTTAGCGTCATTCTGATCGCCAACCATATCATCTTGTATTCTTCTTCATGCTCATAATTACTATCAGTTGAGCTGTTGTTAATACTGCATCTTACATTACTTTCACTTTCTATGTCTCTTTCAATAGTCTTCTCACCCATTGGACTTTCTTGTACTGATTGTTCAATTGCACTTCCTACTTCAATTTCTCTTTCAACTGAAATTTCTTCAGGGTACCTTAGTATAGGTTCAGCCACAACTTTGTGTTGGTTAACATCAGTACCCAACATTTTCCTCTTTGAATTTTCTATCCTTCGGTTCTTCTTTCTTCTCTTTTTATTTTCAGATTCATTTTCACTTTCGGAGCTTCTTTGGAGAAGTTCCTTCCTTTTAGGTATCCATGATGGGTCATTGTCACTATCATCAAAATCATCTATGTCTGGTCTATCCACTATAGAAACTGTCTCTGGGTTATTAGAAGGAATGGCAAACTCTGAAACATCCGATCCTTGTATTCGAATATCTGTAAATGTTTCCGGTTTTCTGCTTGTCTCTTCTTTTTTCTTTACCTTGTTTTTGTTTATAGACAGTTTTAAAAGTGTCAGTCCTCTTGACTGGGGAAAGTTAGCATCCATTGTTACAGTTTGGGTGGAATTTAAATTCCAAGGTAATAAATTGTTCACCCGTCTTTCAATAGCAATAGACCTAGGTGCTGTGTCTGGAAACCACGAATAGTAAAGTCTTTCTATGAACTGATAGTGTTTACACTTTATTGAAAAGTGACCCCTCTCCCTTTTTTCATTTATAACAAGTTGTAAGTCAAGATGATGGGGAATTTTTTTGCTTTTTTTCATTCAAAACATTTCAATTCGGGACATAGATCTTCACTTCCTGATTCGAACATCTGAGATAGAAAAAAATCAATAAGTGGGCTTACTCCATAAATTATATTTATTTTGAAAATTCTGTCCAGTACATTCAGTCGAAGCATGTTTATCATTAACCAGTAAAATACTTTAAATCAGGCAGTGTATACAGTATTTCTGCAAAATGACTTTCATCAAAACCATACTTTTTCTTCTTCAAAAAGTTGTATGTCTAATATTTTCCTTTCTGTCCTCCCTTTGGCATAATTACAAATTGTCGTATCTCCAGAAAATAATAGAACAAGATCCTTCCAGTGTATTGTTAATATAAGAATCTGATATCATAACGCTTTGAAATGTCTGATTTATACATAGTCATACGATGATTGCAGTCTCACAGCTACAAAGTGCGAAAACAGTTATCAATTTGTATTTATAAATGACCTTGCAATTAAATTTTTACCAATTCTTGCAGCGGTTTCCTTGTTTATTCATGAAATGTACGATGATTTGCAAATTTTTAATAAAGGTATAAAAATATATAACTAAAATATGAGTTTTACCTTGATATTAGACAGCCAGTGGCATCGTTGTTGGTGCTCAAAGACATACGACCTTTTGTAAGTAAAAAAATCATCCAGTGGACATACAACTTTTTATCACATGTCAATATCTCGCTTTCTAGTTGGCCTAGAGATACGGCGTTTTGACAGAACATGGATTCAGCATTGTAGATTCCAAATTTGCAATAAAATTTTCGCACCAAAAATCGACTTACGACAATTTAATATTACAGCGTCAATATATATATATATATATATGTGTATATATATATATATATATATATATATATACACACACACACACACACACAGATACTTCATTTACACTGATGATGACATATCCCTGGACCCCCACAACTTCACAAATTTGAACAAGTTTAATCAAGTTACAGAGACTTTGAATTTCAAGAACTACAGCAAAATTTGGGACTTGGATAAATCGTCAATGTACTTGTGAGCCCAAAGCAATGGATGTTGTGCAAAAACTAAAGTGTGTATTTCAATGAAAACAAGTATATGTACTCATGTATTACATGTTTTTGTTTTTTAAGACATTAATGTTGCATGAAGTTTGTGAAAATGTCATTGTTGATTATTCTTGATTACTCTTCTTAAATGAAATATCGTTGTTGGTCAGTAAATATTTCATAATGAAAAATGCGTACATAATGGAATACCAATTTTATAACTTTAAACAATGTGTTTGAAATTTTCGTACAAATCAATTTAATGTAATCATTATATATCATAGATGGCTATGAAATTTACATTATATTAAGCATTTTCATAGATAATATAATGTATGTACATATGCAAATTTTTAAAAACATGTCATAATGGGGCTTTTTCTTTTTTTCTTTTTTTTTTGCCGCAAAAGTGAGGATTTCAACATCATTATCCTCCAGAAATTAATCTGATTACTATGTTGATTTTTATATATGTTTCTGGACAAAGTCCGAATGTAATAAAAATAGAATGGAGGAAAATGTTTAGGGGCTTAGCTATCAACAAAACTATCAATTACAGATTCAGTCACTCTGAAGAATATTACACATTAACAAATTCAAGAGACATCAGCAAAAAAATTTAATTCATTCTGATGACATGATATTAAATCACGACAGGTCAAAATTGTCTCGCTGAAGGAGTTTTAACCATTTTCTTCTAACCGATGAAGCTTTCTTTTTCCAGAGAATAGCAAAATTCTGAACATTTTGCATGTAGCTGTACCTCCCTCTCTTCCCATCATCTGTTCAACACCCAGGAACTGCATAAAAGTACCACATTTTGCCGGTATTCGTAACAAGGGAAATGTTGCTAATACTAACAAATATTACTGGAAGTTGTTCTGTTGAACATTTTTGCTCTGTCACGTGATCAACATGAATACGTGGAATAAAAATGGTGTTCCAGACGACTTGAAACACGGCTATTGAAACTTGATTTGTATCAACATGTATTTGATACACAAATGTATGTATCTATTAACAAATGTGACAAGCATGGAAAAAATATTAAAGACAAAGCTATAATTTTTAGGCTATTATAAAAGGTAATTTATTGATCAAAAATTGGAAATCCAGTTTCAATTTATACTTCAATTGAAATGCTTTACTTTGTATCATATTTTTGTATAATTCACCATATCCTGTAACAAAGATAAACAAGGTTAATGGATGGAAATGGGAGTGCTATATGTTTTTAAAAACTAAAATGTCACTTTTGAAGTAAAATACCAACAAAAACTGAAACTCCATTCAAATTCTTTTCTGATGTGCCGAACACCATTCATAGTTTTCAGGCTATTTTCTTTCTATATGCAAATATTTCTACATGTAACACAGTATGCATGTCAGGATTTTGTCAGAAAATGGTGGTTGTTTAAAAAAAAAGTAGGGGACTTGTTTGCAAAAGTCCTGACCCCAAAACATTGTTATCCCATTTAAACTTCATATTGATGTATTTATGAGGAAGAGCATCGTAGTGTCTCAGCAGAAGTAAACTCATGACTGATTAAAATATTTTCATTGTGCTTAACAAATTGTTTTAGTTTTTACTTCCACAGCTAATACCAACACGATGTAATATTTATGGCCAAATTATGGGTTCGTGAGAGTTCAATGTGGGGAATTGATAGAGTTCCAAATTAAAAGACAATGTTTCAATTTTCACAATTTATTATAAACCAAACATTGTATAGATTTCCAATATACAAACCAAAAAATAAAGCTTCTTAACAGTTTCAATAAAAATTTTAGAAGTAAACCTGCGAACTCCACCAACTGAATTTTTTTCAGTATGATATATACTTTGATTCATTTAATTGAAAATGTAGAACTATGTCAGTCATCAATTCTCTGCATCAAAGAAGCTTTTTCATGTAATCTTCCTGCTTTTTTATGATGTATACCTCATGATGTTATATGTTATATTATGTGGGGTTTTTTGTTGTTGTTTTTTTTTTTTTAGCAATAATATTATGTTTAACTTACTGAAAAACAAAAACTAAATAAGATATAAGATAAAATTCAGTGGGATGTTGTAGGCATATTATGTAGTTAATTTTTGGAAATTTGAAGACAGGGTCGACTTTTATGCTTGCCATTCCCAGCTCTTTGTTACATGTAACTTCATCCCCTTAAACACTGGAAGAAGCCATCCCTGTTATGAGAACTACCAAATATGCCCATTTAATAGAAATTATTCAAAAAAACATTCTAATTACTTTTACAAGGATAATTTACTCCATGAAACAAAACCAAGACTGCAACAATACCTCCATAATTTATGCAGTTACTCACAAAATTTTCTAATGCAATACACTGGCCAAACAGGCAGTTCACTCGGAGATTGTATGTATGGACATTTGGCTGATATCAGAGCTGCCAATCTTGGCTCTTTACATCACTAATCAACACAAAACGCCACAACCAGTTTCTAAATTTCTGAATTTTGTCAGGATTTTTTTTTTTTTAAAAAAGGAGAATAGTAACAATTCCTGAAAGTTATGAACTATCTGATTAACCACATAAATATTTTATTATAAAATTTGCAGAATATGTAAATTTTTTATCAAGCATTTTGTATAAAATAACTCTTATGCATAATGATATTAAGATTCATTTTTTATGTCATATGAAATTCGAAGAATATATAAAATTTTTTTCATATATTTTGTTTTAAATAATGCTTATGCAAATCCACAGTATATACAAACCACAAACTCTTCAAGTTTATATTTTTTATGGCAGTGTCAGTTGCACTTCACATTTTTACTTCCTTAGATAAAACTGTGATTGTTCTGATGACGGCGCCCCAAGGTCAAAACCAATAAACAAATAAATCTATTTGTGCAGTCTCACTCTGTGTTGATCTTTTTATTTCAAAAAAACTATCCCCTCTATTACCCTATCCAATCCTGTATATGCTACAAAGCTGCTATATTTAGCGACTTCTTATGCAAACAGTCTGAGTTATAGGAAGCAAATGCAAGCATTCCCTTTATAGAACCTAATGATTTACCCCCGAATACTCATAATGTAATATCGGGGCCTCCCTGGCCGAGTGGTTAGAGCATCGGGCTCAAAATCACAAGGCCTCTCACCTCTGTCGGCATGTGTTCGAATCTCGGCTGCGGCGTTATGTGAGCAAGTTTGCCAGTTTACTTGCGGAAAGTCGGTGGTCTCTTCCCAGGTAAATTGTATCTGGGTTCTCTCCTCCACCAACAAAAACTGGATGCCACCAGATAACTGAAAAATTGTTGAGTGTGGCAGAAAGCAATAAATAATCAATGAATCAATCATAATGTAATATCAATTTACAGTGTGAAGAAGTTAAAAATGTCCTTGAATCCCTTTATATAACAAAAGCTACTGGTCCCGATCAAATAAACCCCCTTCTACTGAAAGAGACATCAAACATTTTATGATATCCACTGTGTAAAATATTTAACATGTCCCTACTGAACTTGATTTTTCTAGGACAATGGAAAAAAGCAAATATTATTACTGTCCACAAAGAAGATGATCCCAGTGACGTAAAAAAACTACTACCATCCTATATCTTTTCTTTGAACCATTGCTAAAGTGAACGCTTGTGCACCACCATATCTACCATTTCTTAACTATAAACAATTTTTTCTGTGAAAATCAGTCAGGTTTTGTTGTTTTTGATTCAACTGTTAATCAGTTGCTAGATATATACAATAATGTTGGTAAAGCTCAAGACTCAGGGAAAGAGGTTCGAGTTGTTTTCTGTGATATTAGTAAAGCTTTTGACAGGGTCTGACACAAGGGGTTACTGTGCAAACTTCAGTTAATGGGAATATCTGACAGGGTTTTAAAGTGGCTTGAAAATTATCTCGAAAACCATCAACAAATGGTAAGTTATTAATTCACACTCCTCAAATTGAAGAAACACTAAAGCTGGCATTCCACAGGGTTCAATTCTTGGTCCTCTTATGTTTCTAATTTATATTAATGACATAGTTTATAACATTAATTCAACAATCAAACTTTTTGCAGATGTGTCAACTTTGTATATCATTGTTGAAAATCCACAAACTACTTCTGATATATTAAACAGTGATCTTCAAACAATTAATGTTTGGTCTAAGAAATGGCTTGTGAACTTTAATCCTGCTAAAACAGAATGCATAATATTTAGAAATAAACGTAAATGTGTTTCTGATCCAAATATTGCTTTTGACAACTGCCCTCTAATCCAAAATCAGTCGCTACTTACAAACATCTAGGATTACTATTTTCATTGGATGGCTCCTGGACAAATCAATGAAATTAACTTCATTAAACAACTTTATGCCGAAAGTGGAAGGGACACGTTACAAAAAAGACGACTAAATCACAAAATAATAATAACAGTTTCACAAAATGACATTTGGACTTGCCCCTTCTCATTTACAAAGACTAATACCACCTACAATTTACGAACCACATGACCACAACACAAGGAACTCTAAAAATTTGTCTCGAATAAAATGCAGAACAAGTCAATATGAACGATCATTTTTACCATCAACAACAATTTTATGGAGCGACTTGCCTCCTAAAATTAAATCTAAACCCACTATCTCCAATTTAAAAAGATTAGAATCCAAAAATTATATTAGTAAACAAATTACAAAAATAATTACTGAAGATGGATCTACAATATCCAATCAAGAAGATATTTTAGAGGAAACAAAAAAAATTTATGAAATATTATATAGAAAAAGAGAAAATGTAGAAACAGACTGTAATATTTACACTAGACTAAGAGACTATACAATACCCAGATTAAGTGATAAAGAATCATCTACTCTAGAAGAGCCAATTAATAAAGAAACCATTTTATGCATCTTGAAAAGTATGAAAAATGATAAAAGTCCAGGGCTGGATGGATTTACATGCTAGTTTTTAAAAAAAAAAATTGGAAAGATATTGGTACATTTATGACAATGGCAATAAATAATGCAATTTTCAGGTGCAAATAGAATAGGAATTATAACTTGTATACCAAAGGCAGGTAAACCAAGACAGTTTTTGAAAATTTGGCATCCCATTAGTCTTTTAAATGTTACTTATAAACTAGCATCTAGGTGTATTGCTGAGTGAATAAAAAAAAAAGTCTTAGGTAAGTTAATACGAGGGACACTTTTTAAGTTCGTAGAGTAAGCCTATAACTTTTTAACGCGATTATGAAGTTGACGATTTTTTACACAGAACTTGCGTAATCATTCCTCTCTCAAACAGTATCACGGTATGCGGCGCACGAGGTCCACGTGCGCATTGCGCTGGGTATTTTCGACGTGGTTTTATACACTATAGTAAAACATAGCGTTCAATATGGATGGAAAAATCTCTGAACAGAGGGTATATTGTAAGATTCGAGCACACATCGAGTTTCTGTCAACGGAAATTCATGCTGATTTGCAAAAGGTTTATGGGAATGGTGCTTTAAAATATGCTACAGTTTGCAAGTGGGTACGTCGTTTTAATGATGGTCGGGAGTCAATTGAAAATGACCCTCGAGTGGGTAGGCCGGTTTCCGTTTTGACAGAAAAGAACGTTGCTACTGTGAAAACATTAATTGAGGAAGACACACGTTATACCGTGCAAGACAGAAGAATTAAGTGGCATTCATTTGTCAAGTGTTTTGAAGATCTTACATGAACGACTTGGGCTATGTAAGATCTGCATGCGCCATTTGCTCACTAATGAGCAGAAACAAAGTCGGGTTAGACTTGCATCGCAAGTTATAAAAAAAATATGATAAATGTGACCCATGTCGTTTGGAAGAGATAGTGACAGGTGATGAAACCTGGATCTATCATTTTTAGCCCGATTCTAAGGCTAAAAATAAGGTTTGGGTTTCATCTTAGGGCGCAGATCTGTCATTGCGCACCATTGCAAAACATCAAATCGCATGTTGTATGCGATATTCTTTGATTCGAAAGGTCCAGTCCTTCAAATTCCAGTCTCGAAAGTTAGTTCTGTCACTGGAAAGTTTTACAGAGAAAGTGTTCTTACTTAACTTGTTGATTTCTATCAGAAACGCAGACCATGCACCAGTGTCCATAGCATCAAATTACTCCATGATAACGCACTGGCCCATAAATCCACTACGGTGCAGGAATATCTGAAAGAATCTTGGCTCGATATCTTGGATCATCCCCCATACAGCCCTGACCTGCCCCCCTGTGACTTTTGGTTGTTCCCAAAACTAAAGGAAATGCTGGCAGGGCACTGTTTTGAATCCCGTTGTCGTATAAGCAGTGTGGTCTACCAGTGTCTGCAACATATACCTAGAGAGGAGTACCATGTGGCATTCCGGAAATGGGTAGATCAGTGTAAAATGTGTGTTGAGACAGACGGCATATTTCGAAGGTCTTAGATAAATAAAATTTTGATATTTCAAGCGGTTTTAAAAAGACCGCCCTACTCTACGAACTTAAAAAGTGTCCCTCGTAAAATGTGTCATTGTCAAATCATTGATTTAAATCAAAATGTTGATGAATCAAATGCTTGTGATTCTCATGTAAGTGTTTCAAATTCGTTTGAGGATTCTGGAAAACTTCAATCGAGTCTAAAGAGTCCAGAAACTACTATTCTTACTAGACCAGTCCGCAAACAGAAATTGCCGATCAAATTCAAGGACTTTGAACTTAGTTAAATGCAAATTTTGTTAACTTTTGCAAATATGGACATAAAGAACTCTTATTGATTTGCTGTTAGTTCAATTACATCATATTGGTTAAGTAACAATATTTTGGGATAAATATCTTATCTTTAAAACTTTTGTTGCATGTATAATGTTTGAAGAAAACAATGGCTTTCACAACTAATAATAATTTTATGTACATTAGAGGTAATTTACTGAACTGGAAAAAGGAAGGGAATGTAGTGTATTGGCTTTATTACTATATGATCAAAGAAAGATAACTCTATTATGTTTATTGTCTTCTGTGTATTACGTCAACAATGCTGCTGTAGTTGACTAAAATGTATGTGAGCCGGTAGCACGTGTACTGTATTGAGTGCATTAGTCTATGGAGTTAATGCAGGTAATTGTAATTGCTGGTACTAGCACAAAGTTTTCATGTAGTCTATATAACTCATTTCATCACTTCAGCTTTCTTAAAGCAGAGAAACTTGAAAGTGAAAAAAAAAATGTGGATTTTCATTTTATCTATATATATATATATTGTCAATAAAATATTTAGCGTTGGTAGCAAAAAAATATCGAAAACTTTGTACTAGTCCCAGCGGATAGAGGAAGTAACAACATTGTCTTTGTTTGTACAAGTTACTGTTCTAAATGTCTTTAAAATGAACTGGGATTTCCTTCAACATCTGGGAATCCTACTTATACTCGAAGCAATTTTACAAAGGATGAAATTCTTCATAATCATCTTTCAGTTTTAAATACTTCTGACATTCCTAAGAATCAGGATCAGTTTGAATTACCATATCTTTATTGGATTCCGAAATTACATAAAAATCCTTACAAACAAAGATACATTGCTGGTTCCAGTAAGTGCTCTACCAAGCCTTTATCTTTATTACTAACTAAACTGCTAACAGCTATTAGAAGAGTCACTTCAGAAATAATGTTACACTACATATTCCAGAAGTGGTGTCAATCAGATGTAGATTCTCAAAAACTCTAAGGAACTTTTGGAAAATCAAAAGTTTCAGGATTTTCTAAAATCGACAGCATCAAAATGTATGATTTCTCCACACTTTATACAGCAATTCCTCACGATAAATTAAAATCTAGACTTTTTCAGTTAATAGATAATTGCTTTTTGAACAAAAATGGCACTCAAAAATACAAATTTCTAGTGATTGGAAAACAAGGTACATATTTTGTTAGACACCACTCTGATAGCCCGCACTAGTACTCTGAAGCAAACATTAAGAGTATGCTTGGCTTTCTTGTAGATAACATTTACGTAGTGTTTGGAGACTAAGTCTTCCAACAATCCATTGGCATTCCCATAGGCACTAATTGTGCTCCCTTATTGGCAGACTTATTTTTATATTCTTTTGAGGTGGAAGTTGTTCAGAAACTGTTACAGGATAAAAACAAAAAAAATTGCCATGTTCTTCAACCATACATATAGATATATCAATGACATCTTATCAATCAACAATCATAATTTTCATAATTATGTCCATTTGATATATCCCAATGAACTTGAAATAAAGGACACTACAGAATCTGATGTGTCTGCTTCATATTTGGATATTTCACTTAATATTGACTCTAGTGGCAGACTGACAACTACACTATATGACAAACATGATGACTTCATCTTTGCAATCAACTTTCCATATCTATGTAGTAATATACCACTTTCGCCTGCTTATGGTGAGTATATCTCCCTGATGATTCGATACACGATAGCATGCCATGCGTATTTTTTAAAGCGAGGTCAACTACTGACAAAAAAGTTGATGTTGAAGGGTTATAACGAATCTCATTTGAAGTCATCATTTCGCAAATTTTATTTTCACTATATTGACCTTCTTTGTGATTACAAAGTGTCTCTGAGACATATGTTGAATGATTTGTTTGATTTGTTTCATACCCTTTGTTAGACTGTCATTTTACATACTAACTTTGACTATGGATAATCATGTATACCTAATTTCGACTAAGGGCTCACGGCGAGTGTGACCGGTCGGCAGAGGATGCTTACTCCTCCATGATCCTACCTTTGCTCTGTTGGAGGTCCGTGTTGCTGTACACTCGAACTTGAATATGTCTTTGGGATTTATGATTATGATTAACACATTGTTTACTCCACCATTTGATACTTTACATTTTGATTACTATTGATTTTTGTGGTGTTGAGGGGTTGTTCAATTGTCATATAGCAATGACATGGCCTCTCCTTTCAATTCTTTATGCAACAGCAGTTGACTTCCTGTTAATGCTTCCACCAAAAAAGTATTTTCTTTTACCGAGGAAATAAAATACATGGCACAACAATGTTGATATAAATGTGATACAAACCACAAAGAATTCATAGAAATGTAAAAATCCTAAAGTATTTCAGTCCGTGAATGACATCATCACTCTCTCTAGATATAAAACACACCTTGGGTATTGTAGGGGATGAGTATATTATGCATATAGCTCCATTGTCAGTTACCAAAATGGCTAAGTTGTTATGATTGTAGACCACTGACATAAGGCACAAAAGTAAATGAATTTCTGTACAATAATGACAATTTTGTTTTGAAAAGATTGATTGATTATATTTTGTTTAAGATCCCGCTCGAGAATTTTTCACTCACATGGAAACGTCACCATTGCCGTGAAGGGCTGCAAACCTAGTCCTATGCTCGGCTCTTATGGCCTTTGAGCAGGGAGGGGTCTTTATCGTGCCATACCTGCTGTGACATGGGGCTTCGTTTTTTGTGGTCTCATCCGAAGGACCACCCCATTTAGTCGCCTCTTACGACAAGCAAGGAGTACTGAGGACCTATTCTAACTCGGATCCTCACGGGGCTGTTTTGAAAGGAAGTACACCATATAAATGGGCTGTCCTTTACCACCTAATAACTAGAAAAGGCAAGAGAGAAAGATAGATATTGATTTGATTTCCTTTCAAAGTATGTATCAATGAATTGTATGCGGAAAATGATTAGTAAATGGAATTTCTGTTCATTGCTAATTATCTATGAAAAGTTTACGCATAAAGGTATTCAATAATCATCTCTTTAAAAAAAAAATTTTTTTGTGAGGTGGTGAACAATAATTCTCCATGAGGGTTATGATATTCAAATATATGTTTTAATATTTAATGAGCATCAATGCATTTCAATATGAGTTAAAAGCTACCAAAGGGTTAATTGAGCTATAAAAATTTGAAAGTTTTCAGCTCAAATTGTGTCCATGCCCCTTTAATTCTAGTATATTAGTTCCAGAAAAAACCATTTAGAAAAATAATTTTATAAAAGTTCTCTTTCTGTTCTAAATGATCTTTTTTTAACAATTCAGGAATTTTTATTTTTTGTCAATCAGTTCCAGAAAAATCCTATATTGGTTTTAGGTCAATTTAAAATCTAACTATGCCTAATGAGTTCTAGAATTGTTCTAGATCAATGAAATGGTGAGATCAAGGAGTTTTAGAATAATTGTTGCCATTTCATAGTTCCAGAACTGTACGAAAAACATTCTGTTATTTTATACAGATTTTAAAAGTCCTAGAAAAAAAAAATCCATAAACATTCTAGAAGTGCCTTTTAGAACAGTTTTAGGGTTGATTCATTGTCGGAAACCCACAGTTGATTATGTGTTGTTCCTCTCTCCATCACCCGTGGGGCCATTGATTCCCACTAGCTTGTTTTCATGAAAACAATTTTGATTGGTGGCTCATGGGAAACCCTGAGTTATTTGTCCAATCAAAAAGATGCTTTCAGTGCCTTTGTAGTGTATGCACCATTTCATGGGTGCAGCCATATTGTTTTGATTGCGAAATTAGCGTAATGCTACCTTTAAAAACAAAAGAGTTCCACTACTAAAATGATTACTTTGATTGGACAATATTTTTAAAATATTCATGCGACCAGAACAGTTCTAGTACCTAGAATGTCATTTCGCAGGGGTAGTACATGTATTGATGTAATTGATAGTATATTTTTATATTTTGCCTCAAAGATCAACTGTATAAAAATGATAATTACAAAGTTACAAAAATTGTTTGTCAATGAAGTTTTAGGGAACTATTTCTACTGCATATATTAAAATTAATTTAGTACACAACTGATTTTATCAATTAATTCATGAAGTATTGATTTAATAATTATAACTGATTATCTTGTTCCTTTCAGTATTATTATTCTATGATCATCATTTTCCTGGTCTTAGTGGTGGGGATTGTCTTAGCATTTGTATTCAGGGACAAGGTCAAAGAGGAAGTGACAAAGGTTTTACAAGAGAACCTAATCACAACATACCAGGATGATCCAGACAAACAAAGCACCATTGATTGGATACAAGAAAATGTGAGTGTTGTACAGAATGTATTTTTATACATCTAAGATGGGATGTAGTACTGTACAAGGGTGAGTCAATAAGTAACCAGCCAAATTTATTTCTGGTTGAGATCCACCTCTTCTTTTTCGACATAATTGCCCTCTAGTGTGATGCACTTCGACCAACAGTTTTCAAGTGCCTTCAGCCCAGAACTGAAAAAGTCAGGGTCCTTTCCATTAACTCAATCCTCAACTGCCATTATGACTTCTTTGTAAGACCAGAAATTATGTCAACAGGTGTCCTTTTTCAAGTTTGGTAATAGGAAGAAGTCGCTAGGGGCTAGGTCAGGCAAATAGGCAGGTTATAGTATTCACACCCGTTTCGGTCTACAGCATCCATTGCAGCTTTGCAAGTGTGGACTTTCGCAATGTCCTGTTGCAGCAAAACAACCTTTAGAGAGTTTACATCAGCAGTTTTCACTAATGTGGTTCTCTGCTAGTCTAGCAAATTTGCATAGTACACTCCAGTTATTCTCTTAGGTAAGAATTCCAACATAATAAAACCTTTTGCATCCCAAAATACTGTGGCCATTACCTTGACAGCAGATGGTTTCGTCTTGAACTTCTTTGGCCTCTGGGACTCCGGCCCTATCCGCTGACAACTCTGAGCTTTATTCTCTGGCTCATAATAATGAACCCATCTACGTCACCAGATGCAAAAGAAAATCATCTTTTGGCCTAATATGCTTCAACAAGGCACTGCATGATGATGCTTTTGTTGCAATTTGTTCATCGTTAAGGGATTTGGGTACCCAATGGGCTGTTAGCGTTCGCATACCTAAACGATTATGTAAGATTGTTGAAATGCTATCGTGTGAAATGCCTAATGCCTGTGCTATTTTTTCAACCTGAATTTTCGTATCAGAGTATACCAGATCCCAAACTTTGTTACACATTTCTTCATCAGTGGCATCCAGTGGGAATCCAGACCTGGCTTCATCTTCTAAAGATGTTCTATTGCATTTTAATTTCCCGACCCAGAATTTAACCAGAGCATAAGGTGCAGAAGACCCATGAATAACTCTCCATGTATTTCCTTGCCTGTTTTACATTTTAAATACAAGTACCGAATTACATCAAGGTACTCAACTTTAGATGAAAAGCATGCTTTTGCATCACTAGCCATGTTTGACATTTAATATCTTACTAAAGAATGACTCAATACACATGCAATTTTGTACCCAGGTATAAAACATGTATTGAAAGAAGGCGAAAAAATCCTGACTGTCTCAAACAATCAGAAATGGGATAGGCTGGTTACTTATTGACTTATCCTTGTAAATTCCTTATTATACATGTACACAGGAATTTATTATCACATAATGTTGTGAGAAGCTTCACTCACAAAATAAAATCATTCCCTTTTATTTTTATGTTGCTAATTTACAATTTCATTTAAAAAGTTTTGATCAACAGAGCACTTGTGAATTTATGTTCTCACTATTTGACATGTACAAGTCATTTCATGATATTAAGTACTCACTTAAAATAAGGAATCTATGTGTTATGGCAATCATGTCCATTCGTCTTTGCATCTGTCTGTAAACTTTTCATATTTTTAACATCTTCTCCAGAACCACTGGGCCAATTTCAACCCATTTTTGGCAGAAAACATCTTTGGTTGAAAGGGATTCAAATTGGTTCAAATGAAGAGTAACATCCTTTTCCAAGGGGAGATAATAGCAAAATTGTGAAAAAGTTTTGAAAATCTTCTCTAGAACCAGCAGGCCAATGTCAATCAAACTTGAAACAAATCATCCTTGGGTGAAGGGGATATAAGTTTGTTCAAATGAAGGGCCATGCCCCCTTCAAAGGGGAGACAATCGCAAAGTGCAAAATTAGGGTGGGGTCATTAAAAATCTTCTTCTCAAGAACTACTTGGCCAGAATTTACATTACAGCTTTCTGAAAAAGTGCAGATTCAAGTTGTTAAAATCATGGCCTGCAGAGGTAGGGTGGGACAACAATAGGTGTTCAAAGTTTTACATGCAAATATATAGTGACAATCTTTAATATCAGCCAGGTGAGCGATGTGGCCCAAACTGTCCCAAAAATATTCTTCGTAAAATTTGAAGTCACACAATATGGTTTTTTGAATTAACACTAATCTGTCTAATGAAAGTTAATATTGTGATCATATGCAGGGGAAAATTTGATGAATTTTTCATTATTTTATTAGCATTTAGGATCTGTATATTGATATCAAGTTCCTCATCATACCCAGGATGATGCAATTCAACAACTCTCATCATCACGATTATTTCGACTATATTCACCTGGAAGTACTGTTATAATCTTAATCTCTGAGGCCAGTCATTATTGTAAACAAGTTCCCAATTTATGTAAAATCTCTCTCAAAGTGAAATTTTTTCTTTTAATCGGCAAAATTCCTAGTATACTGGGAATTGTCATAAGAGAATAGCTCTACATGATCCAGGTGTATTGGAAACGGTTAGAGAAAGGGTTGATTTTGTTAGGCATCTATAAATAGCCCCATGTGGATGAGGGGATTCCCAACACGATGTATATAACTCAGATGCAACTATATAAATTTGGGTTTGAAAGACATAAAATAATGAATTACTAAGGGGTTTTGATATTTTTGTATCTCTTATACTTATTGACATTACTCTTGTAACAAAATATACAGCTTTACACAGATAAAACCACAGATCTTACCAGTGAAAATCCAAACTGGACACGTGACCATCACATGATTTGTCTTCTGAATATGAATTAGAAATGGCAAAGTGACCATTTTTTGTAAACTCCAATTTAAAACCAAATAATTTTGGCTTAAACAGGTGAGATAATGTATGACATGTGATAAAGCTATGTGCTATGATTTAACAGTGTTTTTACAAGGTGCACAAAATCCGTCGAAATTTGGACCATACAATTTTAAAATATTTAAAACAAAAAACAAAAACAAAAAAGAAACAAGACAAGTATTCCAAAAATAAATTTTTCAATCATATTCAGTCTGGTAAAATAATGACCAGTAAGGTAAATCATAAGTATGTGGGCCTGAATGCCCTATAAAGTTCTGGGAACCTTGAAAAACACTGATGAGACCAAAAAACCAAGGCCCCATGTCACATGATATTCTCCAAAACAGAAAATCATGTTAGTCATATTAGTGTAGAGGCATCTCCATGTTGTGTGAATTCATGTTCTGTTATGTTGTGACCTTTGGGGCTAGTTGAGGTCAGAATATGGGGTCAAAATTTTTCTTGGGAATAGAGATTGAAAAAAAATCTTTATCTCTTAGTAAGAGCATGGCATATACTCAAATTCATTTTTACCTTGACCATCTGTATGATATTGATCTCACATTTTTTGATTTTGTGTTTGCTAATTTTTCAACAACCATGATATATTCATGTCCTATGGACATATTTCTAGTTAATGTTTTAAAATCAAGTATCATAAATTTGCTATGATACTTGATGGAATACTTCTTAACTAAAATTAAACTTGTATTTTAACAATGAACTCTAAGTAACCAGGTACATTGTGCTTGTCATACTTTTGTCAGATTGAGTGCTGTGGAGTAAAGCAGTATGACGACTGGAGTAAGAATGAGTATTATAACTGTACTGGAGAGGGGCTTAATAACCCCAGTCCCCTGGCCTGCAGTGTGCCATATTCATGCTGTAGGAAACAGGACTCAATATCAGTGAGTACATTTTAAAGAGCAAGGTAGATATGGGTTATATTTGGCCCCCTCTTCAAAATTATTTAGAAAATAAAGAATGCTGTTAAAAAGTTGCAATATATATATCTCCATGCATAAAAGGTGTGAAGTAGTTATGCAGAACATTATGAAATTTTATATGAAAATCAAGGTGGTTTTAGAGCTAACTACTCTACATTAGACAATATATTTACTTTGCATAGTTTAATTGAACTATCACTCATGATGAAAAAGAAATTCACACTTTAGTCTGTAAAATTCACACTTTCATCTATAAAAAGTGTGAATTTTATACTTTAAAGTGTGAATTTTACAGATTAAAGTCTGAATTTTACAGATTAAAGTGTGAATTTTATACTTTAAAGTGTAAATTTTACAGATTAAAGTGTGGAAAATAAAAAAAAAAGTAAAGTGTATATGTGGCACTAATACGCTTCCGTACCAGCCCTGAGTGTATTTCTTTACCCTGAGGGGGTATCTACCAAAATCAAGGTACAAAGTGCAGTGTACACAACAATGGCTTCATAAAACATGGTGGTTGCTGTCCAGTTATTTCTTTTACACAAGAAAAGTTGTTTCAAACCTCACATTAGCATTTCATTTAAAAAATATTAATAAACCTTAAGAATAGGAAACTAAATTTTTAGTGGCAAGTCATTGTTAAACCTAGCTTTGTTTATTTTAGCATGTGACTGCCACATATTGGCTGAGCTTATTATTTCAAGATTAATGACACCAACAAACTTTACAATACTTTATATACATACATAAATTATTGGTACATCATGTTTCATTTTTTTGTTACTTTACAATATGATAGATATATCATAGTTTGTCTCCATGGTTTCTATGTCACTAGTGTCCAGTTTTAATAGTCCATGCTTGTCCCAGCGTTGGTGGACAGGGATATAGAGGGTGTATAGCTATGTTGTTCAATCTGGTGTTGAAATGGATTTGTATCTAGAAACTATAATATAAAGTCATTTCAAGAATATGTAATGCATTGTTACACACCAGTGTACATTTACATACATTACTACATTTGACAACTTCACTGTCATTTTAATACTTAGGTTTTTTTTTTTCATTTTACTACTGCATCACATAATTTGCTATATGATGAATATACACTATACTGCAGTATTACACATACAAAATTACACATATAGACACGCAACTTCACCATTATTATATGAGCGACAAAGTTCTACCCATAATTACTCACGACTTAATATACTAAGTACTGGTACATTACTGTTATTACAATATCATAGTATGCAATCTAGTAAGTACTTTTACTATGAAATAATAGAATTAGAGAAAACAGCAATGTTAAAAAAGGTATTGAATGATGTAAAACTTACCTTAGAAATGAAGAGGATGATCTGGCTTAAATGATAATTTAAGCATTTAGAATTTTGTCATTTACCAACTAAAGGTCTGTTTTTTCCGCCTGCTACGTCCAAAGTCTCACCAAAACTCGTATTCAAAGCGAATATATATACACGGGTATCTAAATTCAGACAAGTGAACACTACTACCTTTACCTGCATGGAAACAAGTTAGTGATAAAATTATATACACATTTAAATCTCTTCTGAAAGTTTAAAAATATGGATAGGTGTTTGGACCTTAAATGTGACAGTGACATGGCATACAAGGTGCAGTACAAATTTCAATCTTCTGTTTCAAAAGAATTCAATGCGTACACATTTTAAGTGTCACATTTTCTACAATTTTATGTTTCTGTACTAATTTTCTTGAGATGGATTTTTTTCGCTTTTAAAGAGGTGAACAGCATGAATAAAGGCTATGTCTCTAAGTGAAACATTATAATGCCAAGTTTCACCTGAAGAAAAAAAATGGTCAAAACAAAAACAGTTCCACGTTGAGCAGTTATAATATTTATTTTTAGAAAAAGAAAAATTTTTTTTCTTGACCATTCCTCTCCCCCCCACAAGTTTATTGTTATATTTATTTTTTTTTCATAGTTTAATGGCTCTTTAAAGACCTGAATATCGAAGCATGCAGGCCATGCCTACCATTTCATCTCAACCATTCACAAAGTGTGCAAGTCCCACCTACCGTTTTGTGCAAACCATGCACACCATTCAAGAATCAGGAAGTGTTTCATGCAAACCATTTCATGAAAACTGTCCAGCATTCTGTGCAAGAATCATTTCATTCCATGCAGACTGTTCAGTGTTCCGTACAAAAATCATTTTGTTCTGTGCAAGTGGTGTAGTAGTACGCTTCAGCTAGGGTATATATATTATTTGAGTAAAACTGAATGCATGATTTTGATGTTCATAATGCTTTCTACCTGAATTGTGAAATTTTGTGGCTCCTGGGTCAGGGGTTCAGGCCCTTTTGCATGACCAATATAGCCACGTAATGAAAATGAATATAAATAATTTGGGAATATTAAAATGATTTATATGCTATTTTTCCTTCTTCTGTAATTGAATAGGAATTGTATGTTATTTTTGAAAGATCATAAACATGTGCACAGAAGACGTGCATATTGAGGCTTATTTAGAAACGTGAGACTCCATATTTGGGCTGTGTATGGGCTATGATACTTAAATGATTGTAAAGGCCATGGGCCTCTTTTTTTTATTTTGTTTAGATTTAGACTTTTGAAAGAAAAATTACAAATAGTTGTCATTTTCTCTACACACTGTATATAGATGTACCTTCTTTGTGTATTCAACTCCTCACACAGTTTTCCCAATAAATATTCCTCAAAATTCAACATGGTAGCAAATTAGTGATAATACTGTCTCCAACATAGATTGTTTGTTATTTTCCGCCACACTCAACAATTTTTCAGTTATTTGGTGGCATCCAGTTTTTGTAGGTGGAGGAGAGAACCCAGATACAATGTACCTGGGAAGGGACCACTGACCTTCCAAAAGTAAACTAACTGGCAAACTTTCTCACATATATCGGTGCACCGAGAACTGAACCCGCGCTGACTAGAGGTGAGAGGCCTTGTGATTTTGAGCGCAATGCTGTAACCACTCGGCTACGGAGGCCCCCTCCATCATAGATAACATATTTTAAAGCAACCCAGTCATTTCTATTCTTAAATCAATTTTAAAAATCTTCTCCAGAACCAGTGGCCCAATTTCAATCAAACTTGGTACAAATCATCCTTAGGTGAAGGGGATTCAAGTTTGTTGAAATGAAGGGCCTTGTCCCCTTCATAGGGGAGATAATTACAAAAATGCAAAAATAGGGTTTGGGTCATTTAAAATCTTCTCAAGAACTGCTTGGCCAGAACAGTTCAAATTTGCATAGAACCTTCCTGATATAGTGTAGATTCAAGTTTGATGACATTATGACCCCTGGGGCCACAATAGGGGATAAAAATTTTTACATGCGAAAATATAGGAAAAAATCTTTTAAAATCTTCTTCTCTAGAACCATGCACTGAATCAGAAAAATTCAAGTTTAATTGGCAGCTTTCTGACATAGTGCAGATTTAGTTTTGTTAAAATCAGGACCCAGGGTAAGGCGGGGCCATAGTAGAGGATCAAAATTTTGCATGCAAATATATAGGGAAAATCTTTAAATGTGAGCCAGGGTGACTCAGGTGAGTGATGTAGGTCATAGGCCTCTTGTTTTGTATAGCATTATAAAAGTATTCTTTAAGGAGATTTGACCAAGGCCAGTTATTGTCATACTTTAAAAATTGGGCAGCTAACATGTAAAGAGATTAGGAAGGTTGGATCGAAATTATATCTGAAATATTCTTTTGTCTTCAGTGAATATATCATCTTAAAAGAATTTGAAAAAATATAAATATTTCTTGTGTGATGTTTTTAAGACATAACAGAATGAGTAAAAGTTACATATGAAGGACTTTAAGGGTGGTAACTCTATTGTAGAATGCCTTAAAAAGTAGCTTGGAAACATATTATCAAATTTTGATGAGTACATCCAAGAGAAAAACTTGCATGAAATTTAGAAAAATTGACAGTAATATTTTTAGCCATTAGAGTCCTAAATTCTTTTCTTAAGTTAATGTAGACATGATTAAGTGTTCTGGGATAATGGAATTGTCAGCATGGTGGGTATGTCCATTTTGAGAATAAACAAGAATAAAACAGTGTTATTCTTTTTTTTCCCTTGAAAAAATTCAGATATAGTTTTTGTGTCATAATTGTTTAATTCTGAATTTTCAATTGCGTGAACCACTCTACGACAATCATGGAAATCAAAATGAAATATTTAATTAACAATTTCCAGGTATACAAATCTTTAGCAAGAGAGAGGAAAGATTCCAATCATTTTCTATAATATATTTTTTATACATATATTAAACTACTATCGGTAGAAACTAGGTTAAATTGAGTATTTGGAGCAAATTGTTTGGTAGTTGCTTTCACTCTGTTTTGAACTACTGCACATAATGTCCAAGTGTCATTGTGCAATGAGTTTGAGCAGTCAGCAGGGGTCATTTAGTCTTCTATTGATGTAACAGTACAGGCCACAAGTATTCCACAGCACACAGTGGAAAACACATGGTGTAAAATGGTCTGTGTTACACTATGCACAGGGCGTGGTGCAGTGTATGTGTATTTCAAATACACAAGAGGTCCACCTTGTCTAAAAATTTAATCCCTAATACCCTCCATGTCACACCGCGTCTATATGAAATCATATAGAAATGTTCCAATTTTAAAGCATATGAAGGTGTGATTTATGATACTGAAACCTGGATTTTATGTTAAATGATGTAAATAAACCATTTGGTGATGTTCTTGAATCCAAAATTTTCGATGAAGTAATAGCAGTTGTTCTAAAGCTTAAATTCAAAAAAGCCACAGGGCATGGTCATTTTGTAAGTTAACATTTTTCATCGAATTTCTCTGTGTACAAAGTGTTGTTTTTTTTCTCCAAATTATTTGAACTGTCAGTAAATGACGAAAGCTTCTTCAGATCTTTCAACTTGATGAACAGAATTATATATTTTCTGGGGTTTTTTTTAAATCCATATTATGAATTACTGGCTTTTTTAATTAGGCAGTTTTTACTATAAATGTTTGACTTTGTATACCAATAATGAAGAACGGAAATCCGAGTTTTTATAAACATGAATCAGTCAAATATTATGGAGAACAAGTCTTCTGTTTCATATGAGGTACTTGTGCTTTAGTTGTCAATCAGCTGCTTGAAAATTCAGTCATGGCCTCACCGAAGCTGACTTCACACCTTTTATGCTTGGAAATATATTGCAACATTGTTGTACATTGACCACACAAACATCTGTGCATTATATTTTTTCGATTTAAAGACATAATAATACTAAAAAAAAAATCTGTAGAATTTTGTAAAAACTATTTGCAAAGTTTTCAAATATTAAATGATAATATTCTCTCTCTCTCTCTCTCTCTCTCTCTCTCTCTCTCTCTCTCTCTCTCTCTCTCTCTGTGTGTGTTTCCTTCATTATTTTAAGGCATCTAACTTAATTGATTCTATATAAAAATTAGAAAATGTGTTTATAATTGATAGCATATGATATGTATATAAGCAAATAAAATGCAAACCATCACTTTATTTTTGCCTACATAAGAATTTTTCTCCTATTAACTAGTTGCATTTGACTGAGGTTTTACATCCTCCCATCTTGATTGCAGGCATGTAGAATCAACCAGGGGTTTGCCTCTAATTTTTTTTTAAGGCGTCGAGCTTGCTCAAGAGTCTTCTAGCGATCATGCAGAATTTTGCCACTACACTGCCCTTCAGCTAATATCAATGGGCGAAATCAAAATAGTGCCTACTGTTTTTGAAAGTTTCTTATGATTCAAGACTTTGAAACATTAGATTTAATTGATATTCTAATGGTAGAATAGCAATTACGTTGTTGGTGTCCTTTTTATATCATTGTCCAATAATTAAATAATGACTGTTTGTTGGTATTTGCATATGAATTTTCTACAAAACAGATCACTGAGTAGTCTGGTCCCCTTTCCCACAATTGTGTTCACTAATGTAGAGAGTGCACAAACAGGATTTTGTAGGAAGGGGGACCAGAATAATCAATGAGATATTTTCCCATGAAATATATGGCTCATGAATATCATTAAAAACTTACAAATAACCTGCTCAAATTTCATTTATATCTTAAGTCTCGTAGTTTCATCATCAATCCTTATTTTGGATTAGCAAAATGGATAAATGCTAAAGTGGTGAAATAAATTTTGCGCAACGTCAAAGTTCAGTTGCCATTCTTACAAAAACACTAAATCAGAAAGTATTTCTGGTTTTGTTTTCGGCAATTCCGATCCTGATTTTCTATGAAGCAAAACGAAAGTGTTGTGTATTGCGAAGAAAATAACAGATTATTCATCCAAGAAGAAACCCAGACTAGGTAGCATTCAGTGGGAGTTGAATCTTGTTCAGATTTCTTCATATTACATTAAACTTTTGAATTGGTAGATTTATTGTTGAAAACAGAGAGTTGATACTGAAATTGTTACATCATAATGAAATGGAAGATACGACTTTTGTATACTAGTAGTCTCACTCTGAAGCAGTGACATTCTTTTCAGCATTTTATGTCTGCATTTTAAATTATTGATTACAGACCCTTTGTAAGGTAATTAGGCTTGAGGGGATACTATTTAGAAAGAGGAGGGTATGAAATTGTTAGGATAAGAAACTTCAGTCCAATCTCTCCTCTTTATTTCTTTTCATGAAAGTAAACACATTTTCCTGACATTTTACAATGATTTTAATGCTATATTTAACTCTTTCCCCCTCAGAGCTCTATAGATATGGTGCTACTGTATACTTGCAAAGCAAGCCACTGCTGCAGCCTTATCTCCACAGCAGTCTAGCCTCAGTGATAACCCCATAAACTCAGGCATTTTCAGAAATAAACAAAGAAGTCACAGTGCATATGTACTTATTTTATAATTCCATAATTATTTGATAATAGTATATAAAACTAAACATTTTTATTTTCAGGAGAATCTCACCTTAACAATGATGGTAATTTTAATCTAGTCTTGTATTTTAAAACTTTAGTAAATGTAGTCAAATATTATGTACACAGATATTTTTCATAATAGGATTTTACAATTTCATCATTTTGCAGTCCATTAAAAACTTTGAAAGTTTCATTGTTCACCATGATAGGTGAAATGACACCCCTCTTTGCATAGATGCATATTGCACACTTTGCAACCAAACATAGTCTCTTTTCTCTTCTTTTCATTCAACCCCGTGGGGATCTGTGTTGTTAGAATAGATCCTCAGCACACTTAGCTTGTCATAAGAGACGACTAAATTGAGCTGTCCTTTGGATGAGACTGCAAAAACCGAGGACCCGTGTCACAGCAGGTGTGGCATGTTAAAAATCCCTCCCTGCTCAAAGGTCATAAGCGCCGAGCATAGGCCTAAATTTTGCAGCCCTTCACCGACAATGGTGACATCTCCATATGAGTGAAAGATTCTCGAGCAGGACGTTAAACAATATATAATCAATCAATCTTTTCATTCATGTGGACACATCTTTTGGTGCCCATGTGGGCTTATTCATGTCCAGCATAGTTTTCAGCCTGATGTACAACCTCAACATTTTTGGCAGCTTTCCTTTTTCGACCAGAGAAGCCAGCAATTTAATGGTGAACTAACTCCATTCGAAAATCCACATGCATAAACCTTTCCTGGTGTTTTGGCACCAGGATGTGTTGGAGGAAAGGATAAATGCATTTACAGCTTCACAGTTCATCAAGAAAACAAATATATATTTCCAAGCCTTTTTGCTGTCCCTGCCCACTGGATACTTAAGTCTTAGCTGGTCATGCCTGTCCACCCTATTCATGTACTTACTGTATTCATTGGCACTGAGAGGCTGTGTCATTTGTAATACTGTCTTTTATGCTGCCTGGTGACAGGAACTTGAATACAAGGGTCACTCAATGTACAGAGGAAAGCAACTGGCTTCTTGCCAGACAAATGCTGTCAAATTTCCCCTCTGTCGAATTTGGGACTATACCTTCTCTAACTGAAGTCTGCCTGTTCAAGTCATCAGGAAATCCTCGTTGATTGAGGTGTACTATGCCACAAGCATAAATCTTGTCTTCAAGTAGGTCTTTCATAAGTTTGACACTACTAAAATAGTTGTCAAAGTACAAGTAAAAGGACCCCGTGGGGATCCGGGTTGTTAGAATAGATCCTCAGCACCCCCTAGCTTGTCGTAAAAGGCGACTAAATGGGGCGGTCCTTCGGATGAGACCGCAAAAACCGAGGTCCCGTGTCACAGCAGGTGTGGCACGTAAAAGATCCCTCCCTGCTCAAAGGCCATAAGCGCTGAGCATAGACCTAAATTTGCAGCCCTTCACCGGCAATGGTGACGTCTCCATATGAGTGAAAGATTCTCGAGCGGGACGTTAAACAATATATAATCATATAATCAACAAGTAAAAGTTCTTTCCAATGAGATCCCTAAACAACATTGTCACAACATCAAGTCCATTTTCTGATGTGTCTTCATTTTTTCCTAAATATATGTTATAATCTGTTTGGAATGCATTCTCGGCATCACAACACATCCAAACCTTGATGCCTCTCTTGATGGGTTTGGCAGGAAGATATGAAAATCTCCCTGTCCATTTTATCATTGCTTCATCAATTGCCATGTTTTTGTTTGGCCTATAATTGTTTCTAAAATTTCTTTTTGTCATGGTAGTAACCTCACTTACTTTGTATAATTCATCAAAGTTTCTGGATACCCTGGCTGGTTCATTTACATGGAAATATTCCATTATTTTTTCATACCTTCTCCCTGACATCACAGATTTGGCCCAATTCATTTCCCAAGAAATGCATCTGAATCGAAATATTCTCGCAGTATATTTTCGTATGTTGGTAGGTCTGCCATTTTGAATTCTTAACTTCCACTTCTGTTACCATACACAGTAAAAACCATCTTTATTTATAGGAACACACATTTTGATGATAGTACACATACTTTATTTTTGTAGACCAATAATACGGCTTCAATCTGATACCTACCCGAACTTTGTCGACATCATAGTCTCGTTCTCATATGCCCTTAAAATAGTGAGACATCGAAAGACGCTAGAAATCCTGTGCAAGCGTCCAGAGACACAAGTGCGGTAATCATGGTGAAGCGTCGAGAGGCGCAAATACAAATCCTTTGAGCAGAATAACACCAATTATTCACATGAAAAAACAATAAATAATGCAATAGTCCCCAAAAATGTATAAACTATTGTAACTTTTCTTATCAGTCTTGACATTCTGAATGGGCATACCTAATTGAAGACCTATAGGAAATTGAAGACAAACGAAAGACTTACGGAAAACCTACAAAAATATGGACTATATACATCAAAACTAATATGACTTTCTGATTAAGCATGTTTAAAATATCTAACAAGCACAAAAAAGTTTGATTAAAGGAAGTTTTAAAGTGTATTTTTAAAGCTCAGTATGAAGAACTTGTTTTCACTTAGAAGACCAAGCGCAAGAATGATAACTCACATAAATATGTCATACATACATATCAGCTGTTCAATTGATAATCATTTCTTTTATTTATTTTTTTTCTTTGTAACAAGGTCAGAAAAAAATGTTTTAAAATTGTATATTGTAAATTGTGAACAGCTGATTTTATATGTATGACATAATAATGCGAGTTATTGTTCTTCAAAGTGAAAATATTTTCCCGAATTGAGGTTTAGAACTTAATTTTATTTTTAGTGTGTATTAGATATTTAAAATATGCTTTATCAGAAAATCATAATTGGTTTGATGTATATACCCTACATTTTTGTAGGTCTTCAATTAGGCAGGTTGTTCTGAATAAACAACCAATTGCAATGGGTCTGTGGCCATCATCTATTGTATGTTAACAATTGAACATTTTCTTTGTGATAACTACCATTCCAATTCTTTCAAACTTGTAGTAGCATCTTTAGGACAATGCAGCCCCCCCCCCCCCCCCCCCCCCACCCCCCCCGTGACCAATTTTCAAAAATCTTCTTCTCTAGAACTGCACATTTATAAGAAAAACTAAATGCATAGTAATGTAGAACAGGAAGGCCTCTACCAAATTTGTAAATTTCATGATCTGTGGGGTAGAGGTTCTGACCCTAAGGTATGGTCAAACTTAGTATATGTTATTTATGGGTAAAACATTTTAAAAACATCTTCTTTAATGCTGTTGATACCAAATTGAAATTAAATGGATATTTAGAATGAGTAACTAGCCCTTTACCAAAATTGTAAATTTCATGGTCGTAGGGGTTTTGGTAGGGCCAAAATGATAAGTGACTAAATGTGTTAACAGTTTAACATATTTAACTTCTTGATAACTACCATTTCAATTCCTCCAAAATTTTGTTTGAAGCATCTTTGTACAAGGGAGACACAAAATTTCAGGGATACTGCTCCCTTGGGGCTGGGCAAAAACTGTTAGGATAAGAGGAATGTGTGTTTTGAAATTTATGACCATTGTTCCCCTAGGACTTCATGGTTGGGGCCTAAACTGCAAAAATAAAAGCAAAGTTTTAAAAATGTTCTCTACTTCCACACATGCGAGAGGAAAACCAAATACATGGTTATTATGTCCATGAAGCGCTTTATCAAAATTGTAAAATTAATTGCACCTTGGTCATTGAAATATGGGCTGATTTAAATACTTCGAACTTCATCTTTCCTTCTGTTGTAATTGAATGCATATTTAGAAAGATGATAAAGCTTTGAACAAAAGACTCCAGAATGAGTCTTAAATGCAAATATGAGACTTCCAGATAGGTCTATGTATGGGCTATGATACTCTAGGCAGGTGACCGTTAAGGTTTACGGGCCTCGTTATAATTAATGAGAGAATTGATATATTGCACCTTTGTTTTTAGGATGAAAGTTCAAGAAAGTTGTCAAACATTAATAGATGTCAGAATGTAACAAGAATAATGTATGTTGCTTTATTATATGTTTAAAATTTTACTTTTAGACAGGTCTTCCAAATATTCTGTGTGGAAAAGATGTCCTAAAGATGGTAAGTACTTACATAACACTTGATTGTGTTTAAAAGATTCCACTTTTGAATTCCAATTTTTATAGACATACAGTTCATGAATGGTACATGTGCATATTGCAATTGGTCAGCTGCCATCATCATGCAATGTGTATCGCCCATTGTGTGTTAACAATTGAACATTTTTAACTTCTTCTTGGTAACTACCATTCCAAGTGCTTTCATATTTGGTTTGAAATATCAGATCCTGAAATTTGGGAAATCTGTAGTGATGCCTGTATATTAACTAGATGTACTTCACTACTTGAACAAAAATTTATTATTTGAATGAATGACTCTATTGACAACACCATTGTTATACTTTACATATGGTTATAAAGACAACAAATAATCAGTAATTACATAATATAAAAAATGGAATTATGCAATCAACAAAGTTAACATACAATTTTTGTTGTTAATGTGAACACATATGTAAGTCAGTCATTCTTCATATTTTCTTTTCAAAAAATCATAACTGTTCTAAAGAAATTTACAAAGTTTTCGAGCAGTTTTTACATTTGACAGATTCATAATAATCTTTATAGGATTATCTCTCATGTAACATTCTGCATTAAATATCTAGCTTGTTTGTTTGTTTGTTTTTTGTTTGTTTTTTTGGCTTGTGTAGATATGAGTCCTAGAATCAACAAACTTTGTCAATTTGTGCATCTGTATAGAACTGTAAATTGTATCTTAAAATCTTATAAAATGGTAAGTATTTAAAAAATGTTTTAAGGGAGGAACTTCCTACATATATGAGAAAGTAATGTTATTCATTACATCAATGCACACTTTTTTTTCATAAAATGTAGCTACATAGCAATTAATATGAATATTATTTTGTTTCTAACATTAATGATATAAAAATATGCAGTATTGTACAACAAAATTTGCAAAGACTTAACAAGCACATCACAGAACATGGAATCTGTCTCATGGGAATGATAATATTTAGATAGCAGTTTAATCTGTCTCTCCAATTAAAATTCCATTAGCCCCTTGGGAGTAAGCTATGGCGATTCAGAGTGGTTGAACTGGAGATTCAAAGATCATTTTGATAAGAACTAAATTACATCTGTCCAGTTAAAGAGTAATGAGTGTAATGTAAGAAGGCTGTGTAATACTCACTCCTTTTCTTTGTACAATCCAAAGTAATTCATACCATGTGAAAAAAAAGATTTAAATATATATAAAAATATGTTTTGGAATATTTCTGTAGTTATTTGAAGAATTCAAAAGATATATTGACAAATCAATTGCAATGTGCAATAAACACATTACACATCAGACCTTAAAGCAAAGATATTGGTACAATCTTTGCACTAATTAAGGTTGACAGGATTTTGTGCCATGCACTTTTATCTGTTTATAATGAATAAACATCTGACAGGTGTATTATGTGCTGTGGCATTGCATGTCATTCAAAATTTGCTACCACATTGTTTTTTCTTCCAATTGCTCCATTTGACTCTGTGACTGATAGTTTCTCAAGGGACTTCTGTTGCCTCTTAAACATCAGCAGCATAGGCATACATGTTTAACATCTTGAATTTTGATATGTAAAACCTTGGATATCTCGAACATAAACAATCTCATTTTCACAAATAGACACATCCGTTCTTCCTTCAAACATCATGGATAAAACTTGTGCATTTCATAAAGACCTTGCTGTATCCTGCTTTATATTTTTGTGTATATATACTCCATAAATCTGTTACATGCCTTGTTAGTTCTGTAACTTGTCAGAAATTGAACTCCATTTTTAGGTCACCTGAGTTAACCATAATTACTCGCCTACAAGACAGCTCGCCTATAAGTCGGTTATACTTATTAGGGTTATTTTGGAGGGATTTGGGCCAATGGCAAATTCCTCCAAAATAATCCTAATAAACCGACTTGCAAATTAATTGGTACAACTTTTTGCCAGAATTGGTTGACAGTGTCAAATTATTGATCTACAGTAGTGTTTTTACCACTGTTTCAAATAATATTTTGAAAATTGATGCTGATATTTAATAAAGCTGTATGATCCAATTTTCATCTATTATTTTTTGTACAGAATTACTTTAAAGCAGATGAATTAGTTTTTAAAGTTATTAACTTTCCCATAATTACATGCTTGAAAATATTTTCATGTAAAGGAAATAAGTGGGCATTGTCTGTTGGGCATTTATAAATAACCCCACACACATGAAGGGAATCCCAACATGATGTATATAACTCGGACACAACTGTTGAAATATGGGTTTGACAGAGCATAAAACGAATTACAAGAGGTTTTTGGGCTTGTTGTATTCAGCACGTGTGTGCACACATGCGTCAATCAAGGTCAATGTTCTACAGTAGAATTTTGCTGTGTTGCTCAAATGAGCTTCATTTTCTTTAATGTTTATCGCTTGTTTATTTCTAGAAATTGCTTACATGAATATCAAAGTTTCTGGAGGTTCCTTGTCACAGCATGCATGCACAGGTGCTTGGGTCTGTTGTCATCGCGTGTACGGTCGGTGTGGCCCATGGACCTCTTGTTTTCTGATATGGGATTCACATAATAATGTTTGCAAATGGTCTGCATATGTCGTTGTCTGTGCAGCATTAATAATTGAATTCTTCATATTCACTGTATTTGTAATAACTGTACAAGGTTTGGAAAATGTCGGCCTAAAGGTGTGAGAGGAGTTGATTACACAAAGTAGGTACCGTCTATTCTAAAGATGCTGAAAAAATGACAAGATGAAGTTCAACTAGATGTAAATTTTTCAAAAAATATCTTAGCACTTCCAAAAAGTCACATCTTCAGTGTGTCCATAACAATTGTGCAAAGTTTGAGGAATGTGAGGCTAGAGGTGAGTGAAGAGTTGATTGCACAAAGTAGGCACCCAATATGAGGCATCTTCACAAGTCAAGGGTTATTAATTTGTCATTTCACACTAACCCTTGATGAATGTCACTATCAAAAAGTTGGGCTAATCAGACCAGTACATAATCTGCTATAAATGAAACTTTTGATGAAATTGCAGTATCTTTATTTTCATTTCCATCAGTTTGGTTTGTTTTACATCAGCTGATGGTAAAAGTTCAGCTTAATAATGATTTTACAAATTACAATTTAAAAATAATATTAATATTATTCATAAATGCCTGCTCTGCAAACTTGTTTTGTTGTACATGGGTACAAATGACAATTTAGCCTACCTGAATAAGGAGACGGGGAAAGTGATCTGGCCTAAAAGAAAGGTTCTCTGTTTCTGGTAACCCGTATTCTGGTATTTTTGAGCCCCTGACCCTAATTATTTTAATGGATCAGCCAAGAAAAAAAAAATTTGGAATTCTTTTTTCTTTTTTTGACATCAGTTTTTAATATCTCTGATGTGAAGGTTTAAAATTATACAAAACAAATGGCATGGCCATTGCTAACTTAACACTAATTCGAGATTCCTCTCACTCTTACCATTGTTAATGTGGCATGTACAGGGGAGATTCAGAGTAGACTCCATACTGAATTGTGCCCAAGATGTAAGAATTCAATACTCGAGAGGAGAGATTCAGAGTAGACTCCATATTGAATTGTGCCCAAGATGTAAGAATTCAATACTCAAGATATGAAGCATCACTTCACTATTTAAGTTCTTGGCAAATGATGTCAGCACACAAATACACAAAATTCCAATCAGTGTCAAAGTAATCAAAGTGGCGTCGTTGGCCTAGTGGTTAGGCTGTTACTCTCAATTGAAAGGTTGTGGGTTTGAGTCCTGGCCACGGCAGGACCGACATTGTGTCCTTGGAAAAGGCACTTTACATGAATTTCCTCACTCCACCCAAGTGTAAAAGGGGTACCTGGTTATAGACAGTGAAAGATATTGTTAGAATGTTAGTGCTCTAGCATCTTAACGGCAGAGGGGCCTCCATGGCTAATTGGTTAGAGCATCGCGCTCAAAATCACAAGGCCTCTCACCTCTAGTCGGCACAGGTTCGATTCTCGCTTGCGCCGATATATGTGAGAAAGTTTGCCAGTTAGTTTACTTTCGGAATGTCAGTGGTCTCTTCCTGGGTACATTGTATCTGGGTTCTCTCCTCCACCAATAAAAACTGGACACCACCAGATAACTGAAAAATTGTTGAGTGTGGCGGAAAACAACAAATAATCAATCAATCAATCAATCTTAATGGCAGCTTGCACTGAGAAAGCTCTAGAATGTTTTAAGGTCTGCTGGGGTAATAATGTATTGTGAAGCGCTTTGAGCAGCATATGCTGGAAAAAGTGCTATATCAAAACCAATCATTATTAATCATTAAGAAAAGAAGAAATTGGGTCTATATTTGCAATCAAAACTGCAAAATGTAAGTACTGTATTTTGCTGCACTTTTCAATATATTTATTTGTTTTTCTTTGGTGTGAGAAGGGATGCATATTATATACCACAATAGGGTTTTGACCAAGGCTCTGGAAAAGTCTCCGACTGATTTCGGTCATTTTCATGAACCCTCAAAAATGCATGTCAGCTGGACCATTCAGGAAACTGACAAGGTCTACCAATGCTTGGAGAAGGATTTTTCATAATGTATAAGAATAATAAGACCACTGATCCCTACTTTTGATGTCTCTATATCCTAATGTTGAGACTAACCATTGTTATCATGTGTTGTGTATTTACAAAAACAAATCGGTAAAGTCCTTCGAAAAAACTGAAAGTTATTCAATTCCGATTAACTGACAAATTATTAAAATATTTTAAATAAAGTATAACAGGAATAAAGTTAAATAACTAATAATAAATGGAAACTAAATTACATAACAAATATTTTGTCGATACTATTTTTTTTTAGTCATAATGGCTTTTTTTTAAATCTCTCTCAGTCGCACACAATGACTACAGCTATATGCACATTTTTTTAAACAGAACATATTTTCTATGCAGTAAAGAAAGTTGTCAGTAAGAAGAATTTTATAGTACACTTGGATAAATTTAAAAAGATTGACTTTTTCTTACACTGAGATTATTTTTCATACAATTCTCCAACATCCAAATTGATACATTTGTTATATTTATCCCACAAGAGCCCCTTATCTATCCGCCCAGACTCTGTATAACATTAAGGTGGTTATTTATAGATCGTTTGAATGAACTGAGAGGAAAATGTGTACTGTAGATGGATTCAAATAAATTTGGGAGTTTAATTTTGTTCTTTTTATTTGTTTCATTCAATTACACTTGTGTATAATTGTTGGAATAGATGTCAAATGTGCAAGATCAATATTGATTGACAAAGTAAAGGGTCAGTGAATGGACAACAGGTGTGCACTAATCATTCACCTGTATGGGTTCAATCATTCAATAACAACCCATAATCAGATAATTGACATCCTTGACCACAGTTGATTGTTTTAGTGTATAATCACATTTTATTACTGTAAAAACAAACTTTTACCTTGATATGAGTTCAGTCTTTTTTCCTACAAAAAAATTTTTTGTCCGATTTTGGACATTTTGTTTCAGTCATTTTGACCGAAATTTCGGTCATGTTCAGCAAATATGACCTTTTTTTTTTTTTTTCAGGTAAAACTCGCATCTAGAAAATCTGCATTAAATGTTTCACTCGGAGATACTGTACATTTTCCACCTATGTAAAAGCTAAAAACCTCTCCTTAAAATTGCTACAGAAATGTAATATTATAGAAAATGTGACGATTAACAGTATGTAAATGTTGAATTATTTTAAAACAGACAAGTAAAATTCATGGACCTAAATAGGTTACACTGCACCTTGTATGCCAACATTTAAGCATGTGTACATGTACACAATGCATTATTACATGCTAAAATTTGCCACTAAAAATTCAGTTCACTGTAAGGTTTATAAATATCGTTTTAATAAGGTGTTAATGTGAGATTTTAAAACAACTTTTCTTTTGCAAAAGAAGTAATGAGATGGCGACTGGCACATGTTTTACAAAACCATCATTTGTCAGGTACTCCCCAGGGTAGACATATCCAAAAGGTTTTTTTCCATACATTTTATTAAGTAAAAAAAAAATGTGCAGAATTTTTCTTTTGCCATAAATGGCCATCCTCATGCAACTTTTTGTATTTCTCTACTGTATCCAAAGCATTGTTTTTACAGACAGACCACTCATTACGAATGTCTTTAGTCATAATAATTTTTATAATTAAGAAGGGGTGGATAATCGCACACTTGTACATGATCACATGTGGTATGTTGATTACAACAAATTAAGCACTTGCTCACTATTTTAATTGTAGTTTTATAACATAGACCTTTTAATTGATTTTAATTCAGTTTCAAAAAAGAAAATGCTGAGTCAGTTATAACGTTAATGCTACAAAATTTCTTGTTTTACTTAAATTAACACATGATTACCCAGGTATTTCCCTGAAGATATTCAGTGAAGATTACTGTTATCTCAAAAATACAGCTCCTGGATTGCAAAATCTTATTCTTTGTTTAGAATTCATTACTTGCACAAAATTATTCAGTGAAAACTACTGCAGAGTATAAAGAAAAAATCGCTGCTTGGTCAAAATTTTACTGCATAATATACACACAGTGCATCTCTCTCTCTCTCTCTCTCTCTCTCTCTCTCTCCAACACCAATTTTCAGTCCCAAAATTAGTTGGTGGTTATTATACACAACTGTATTATGTTGGGAAATTATGGTAAGCACAGAGAAGCTAAAAGCACCATCAAATTTTGACAAACATTTACAAAACATAGGAATGTTTTTGCAAGGTGAAATGTTCCATTATTGAAAATAAATAAATAAATAAAAATAAATAAATAAATAATTTAAAAGTTTCAGAGAGAATTTTAAGTGAGAAGAAAGTTAAGAAAGAATGAAATAGATTGATTGTTTTGTTGTTGTCTGCCATACTCAACAATTTTTCAGTTATCTGGTGGCGTCCAGTTTTTATTGGTGGAAGACAGAACCCAGATACAATGTACCCAGGAAGGACCACCGACCTTCTGAAAGTAAACTGGCAAACTTTCTCACATGTATCAACAAGAGTGAGAATCGAATCCACATCAACTAGAGGTGAGAGGCCTTGTGATTTTGAGAGTGATGCTCTAAACACTTAGCTAATGAAATAGAAATGCAATGAAAAAGTGAAGTGAACATTGATCAATATCATTACTCCTATAAGAAAATCAAAATTAAGTGGTGGGCAAACCCGGAGCCCTGGACATGCCGGAAGTGCTCCTGCGAGATGATCATGAGTAATTTATGAGTTTTCTTTGAATAATTCATGAATTATATTCATGAAATGTTCATGAAGATGCTATGAATTTATTGGACATTTTAAAATCATGAATTTTTGTTCATATAAGAAAGTTGATAAACATTCATGAATATATTTTTTCAAGAATAATTCATGAATAGTCATGAAGTTTCATCATTTAAAGAATGTCCAATAAGTTAATTGCATCTTCATGAACTGTTCATGAATGATTTAGTAATTTTATTCAGGAATGTTCGTGATTTGTTCATGATTGAATAAAATTCATGAAGTATTCATGAATATTCTTACTTATTTGTACACAAAATATGCAATAATATTATTCACTTTTATTCATGAAAATGCATGAAATGTAATTGGACAAAAACTGTAAAAGGAGATATTTATACAGCATTTTGAAAAATTTCACAGAAATTTCCTTTTGTTTTTCAACCATGGCAACAATGTTTGCTATAGTAAACAACTCTGATGACCATATTTATGTACATTATCTTAATATTTAACTCTTATTGAAAATAACTAGAACCAGAGGGAATTGAAGCACTTTGAAACACTGTTAACTGTGAGATAGACAAAGATCTAAATTACCTTACTAATGCATATATCAGCTCAAGCTTGCTCTCCTTTTAATAATTAAAAAAAAAAAGCCTTCAAATGACAACACATTTGTTTTCAGAGAATTGAAGTCTATTGTCTTACTGCTTTCTCTCGACTTTCTGAACGTTCTGAATTTTTTCATATACTTCTTTCCTGGTAAAATTAGGAAAAATTTCAAAAGCAATTCTTTCCAGAACCTTAAAACTTACTTGGTCAAGAGGAGGACAGGGTCCTTCATCACCATATTTCATTTTTTGTCAGAAATAGAAGTTTTTAATATCAGTTTTGGAGAAAAGAGCATTTAGCAACAGATCAACAGTTTCAGGGGCTGTCAAGCATCTTCAGGAAGAACTAGTCAATTCTGAGACTTTAATTGATTCTCCATGTGGAATTTCCAGAATTTCGTCATCTGGATCCTTTAATTTATATTCATATTTCTGTTGGTTTCTTTTGTTTTTTCAAGAGCCATGATTCTTTTGCGGAGTTTCTTAACTTCTGATCTCAACTCATCAACATCTTTTGTCAACTGCACAATTTTCCTCTTATTCCTACAAGAAGAAGGATTTTCTGAAAATGTCCATGAAGATTTCTTTTACATTTCTGTACATGTAACTTATGAGAATCAACAAATCTTTTATTAACATTCTGAAACTGAAACCTGGTATGAAGATTGCCATGAACCTTATAAAATTCATCTATAAATATCTAGTATACTCTTTATTAAACTGGAAAAGTGTTTTGTTTTTTTTTTTTAAAACTTTTGGTGTATAATGCTATAAAGTTGCAATTGCAAATACAAATTGACATTAAGTACCAAACTGAAAGAGAAAAGGGGATCAAAAAGTCACATAGGTCGTCCATTAATACAAAAATTCTTAAAAGTTTATTAAATATAAACAGTACTAACCTGTTTCTGTTGAAAGATTTTCTGGACATAAATTCAGTCCAAATCTTCGGTGTCACTTTATGAAGAAATTGTGCCTACTAAAACAGAATTAAAACAAAATTTTTTGAGGCAATTTATAACAAAAATGAGATTTTTTTCCTCAAAGAAATCAGTGCAGAGAGATGATGCAAACAGTTCCAAGGTTACTAGATACATGAACCTGCTTGATTTACCTGTAGAATTTAGTGGTGTGGTACCCACTGCCTTTGAGTTGCTGAATCAGAATCTGAAGAAGCAGATGCCATCTTTTTAGGAGTTAATTACAAATTTGCTTGCCTTGGAAGGGGTTTGCTTAAACAGGATGCTGTTTACAAATAAATATAAATATTTTCATTTCTTATGGTATGTTTGTGTGTGTGTAATCATTGGAATTTGTCAGAGACAAAATATATTTATCCAACAGATTAACTTAAGAGACTTGAACTGGTTGGCTTACACTTTAAAAGAAATATTTCATACCTACTGATGCATCCTAAAATGTATGGTTAAGGTTACCCATCTTCTTTTCTTCAAGATGTTTCTTGTCATCTAAAAATTTACAATAAAACAATATGACTAAGAATATTTCCCTTTGCTTTTTCAGTTTACACAACTCTTAGCATCCACAGTCTTGGGACGGGTCAAAAGACTTATGTACATGCATCATTGTATGTGCATCATCAATTAAAGCACCATTACAAATGCAGAAGGAACCACCCCCCCCCCCTTTCAGAAAATGTTTTGAATTCATATAGTGAATTTACCAAAAAAAGGTTTTATCCCCCCCCCCCCCACCAAGGAAATGGAGGGGGGGGGGGGGGGGGGGGGGCAGAAACATTTCTGGATCTGCCTTTATATCAGTTATACTTTTATTTTCTAGTGAATTTTATTATTTTTATGCATCATGGGAAGATCTAGAGGAGGTAGCGGTTCAAGGCATATCTTTATGAAGTTTTTCCATAGAGCAGTCTGAGTCAGAGTTGAGCCCATCTCCCTCAGCCGTCATGTTGTAGGTCAATTTAATTTTATAAATTTCATTATTATTCAACCGGTTTTAACTGATCATTCTAAGCATTTAAGCCTCCTTTAATGTAATTGTGATATTGCTAGAAAAAATTCCTGATGTAGTTCTTCCAAACTCATTGGAAAGAAAATTCATTAGCTTGACCCAAGATGGCGACCAAGATCATAATAACTCGTGGGTAAAATATGTCATGGGGAAAACTATCTCTTAATGAATAAGTTACCTTGTTGGAACTTCATTCACAGTTTGTACTTGGCAATGTTTTAATTTAAAAAGCATAGTAACTTAACAAACAGAGTAAATCTACCATAGATATCTGGTACCATTTTGTAACTTACCACTGATTTCAGCTATGACTGCACTGTAGTTTGATCCTCAGAATTTTGCCTTTATATATTCTCCCCCTTCGTATTCTGTTATTTCTTTACGAGGCTGACAGATAGTGTCTACGCTAATTATACTAAAATATCAATCCTCCCACTCTATCAAGGCAATATTGTACAGGATAATTTCAACATCTCGTGTTTTTCAAGTTTGCGCGTTTTCGTCTTGACAAATAGAATGTAAGGCAGTGTTAAGAAATAGTTCAGAATTTCCAAGACTTTTTAAGAAAAGGAATAACAAAGAATATCTGAATAATTTTTCTACTGATAGGAAATTTTTTAAAAATATCATTTTATCAAAGAAATTTTTACATCATCAATGCGCGTCCTCAATCGAATGAGAGTGACAGACCCTCATTTTTAATATCATGACAATATGATGGCTGTGGACGAAGAATGTACACCATCACCAAAAGACAACAACCATGAAGAAGTATGGAAGAATGGACATTAAAATTATGAATGTGGATCATGTCGCAGTTACTTCACAACAATGCGATCCATGTTGTATCATTTACATATGATGCATGGAAAAAGTATGACTTTTTAACTGCAAGAATATTTGTATAGGCCTAGTGTTTAAACCCCAAAATAGCCCACAGTATGGGTAAGACATATAATTTAAACGTTATAAATGAATATATAACATGTTTTTATGAAAATTACAAAGTTTTTTTTAACTGTTTCAGTTTATCACAACTTGTTTTTATTTTCGACATTATAGAAAACTCAGTTAAACAAAGTTGTGTCGTTGTGAAAATTGAGATTATTAAAGCACAGTTTCAATGTGACTGGTTAATTCAAATACTAAAGGAATATGGGTAATTTAACAAAAAATTGCTGGCAATGATGATGCAGTGTTTGTTTATTATTATCAAAACACAAAATGTTAACAAATTTCATGATTTTTTTTCCAAATGATTTTTTTTCTAAATGAAAACATTTTATGAAAACCAGGGGCCTGTTTAACAGAGTGAGTGCTTACAAAAGTTGTATTATGTGAATAGTGTATTCTGGCATCGCTTGGGAGCTCTTGCTTTGTTGAACAGGAGTCTGCATGGGGGCTAGATTTTACTCAAAGGCAACTCAAGTAAATGTCTGGAGTTTCACTTGCCAAAGCCCCAGTTTCACTTATGGAAGAAAATAAAAGAATCAGCATTTTGGCAATTGATTCATTCAAGTCAAATTGTTCAAAAATTATTCGTAGCTAACCTGAAACACAAAAACTATTAAGTGCATGTTCATTATTAAACTGATCATTTATGCACACACACACACACACACACACACAGATATATATATATATATATACAGTTGTAACTTTATAATTATAAGATTTGATTCTTACTTCCCAAGACTGGTTAATTTGGCACAATGAATTCCTTTTTTCTTTAGATAACTTTTCATTTGTCTGTGTGAAAGCACAGTAGTCTTGTCACTCCTGTATAAAATTGATGTTGTATTATGAGTAATGTTCAACATTCCATTTTTATTTATTATTTTACAGGTCCTTTGGAAAAAAAAGGAAGCAGTATCATGAAAATCCTAGTATTGAAATACGTTGTAGTGCTCTGCATTACAAGAGCATAAAATGTAATGTCTGATAAATGTCTTTCTGTAACTTGAAAAAGAAAAGACTCAAGGTGATAATAAACATGTGGAAAGTATGCCGACTGTGAATACTCTAAGATGTATTATTGAAAGTATTTCTAAAGAAGTGAAAGAAGAATTTGACGGTAAATTTTATTATCAGAACAGAATAACCCTGTTTGTATGATATTTTGATAATTTGCCCTGAAACAAATCCACATTTGAAATCACAGCTCACCCTATTTATTCTCTTTAGGTTTGTTTGGTTAGGATAATCATATCATGCTAATTAAGGGAAATGTCTTCAAAAGTATTTATTTTAAGAACAACTTTGCTGAAGTGGGTGATGTTAACCTTATCGGTATTAGGAAAACATCCTTATTATAGCATGAATTAAGGAATATCAGAGTATAACTTTCTTTGTCAGAGAGTGGCTATAATGGAGATCACCGGAGATGAAATATATGTAAATATTTTCCTTATTATGTTCCCCAAATGAAGTTTGGGAACAAGTTGGTTTTACTCTGTTTCTTATTGTTATCAAGGTCTTTGTTTCCAATGGAAGACCTAGTTATTCTTTTTTTTTTTTTCTCTATTATTTTTTTTTCTTACAAATTTTGTGCACACGATTTCTCAGAAATGTGATGACTAATTTTTGTCCAATTTTCAGGGATGATAGATATTCACTTGCACTTTATAGGTATTTTTTGATTTCGAATACATTATTTATAGAACATATTGTGACGACCTAGTACTGGGGTCAATCTCCTCCAGAGGAAGTTGTCAAACTCCAGCCGAAATTTGATTTCTCTAGACCGCAAATATCATAGACCAAAGTAAACAAGTTGACCGTTAATGACGTCATAATCACAATACACGTGTGACGTTGCGCAATTATAACGCGCCAGATATCTCATGGATAAAAATAAATTATACATGTAATATAAATAAGAATAAACTATGTAAAAATTAATACCTCGACGGAATACTTTAAACATATAGAAAATTGTTTCCGTCAAAACTCTTATGAACTTAATTTCATAATCAAAAGATCGAGCTAAAGTAAAATGCACACCCTTTCAGACGATTAAATTTCGCTGGAAAATACTAATTTACATACCAGGTGGTGCTTTTTACTTCCTACTTTTAAACATGTCATGGCGCGAGTAGATGAAACATTAACAACGAAAGGACTCAAAACGATACTTAAATCACAAAAAAAATGGATAAAATCACTAAGTACTCATAAGAATACATAACACAGAATGGAAATCTCAGGTAAATAACTATTTTGTTATGTATTATTTGTTTACATTGCCGACGATCTACTCAGATGATCGAGCAAAGTGAAATGACAAAATAGGGAACATGTCAAAACACAATATAATTGTAAAACAGCTGATCACAATAGTGATTGGCTCTACAATATTTACGTTTTTCCAAGTTTTAGAGGGTCTGTTTGTCCCCAAGTGTTCTTGGAAACTATATGAGATGTCAAGTTGAAATTTTCAGCGATTACAGAGTGGAGTTTGTAGATGTGCTGAATCGGTTTCATTTTTTTGAAATATAAAACTGTTAGAGCTCGGTAGGGCTAAAAAAAAAAAATTGAGTTTTATGTGTAATTTTGTACACCTTTTCGTCATATCTTCTTAACGAAAAATAATTTGAAAAGACATATAGAGCAAAAGTTGTTGAAACTGATGAGACCTATTCAACAATATCAAATTTTAGGGACCAGCTCCTTTACTAAAGGGTCAAAAGTATTTTCTAAATATCTCAAAACCTAAAAAGAATTTGTTAAGCATTATTGAAGCAAAGTTGCTCAGACAAATCTTCCGTTGATTAGTCTGACACTAGCAGAGGAAAACTTTTTTATTTTCCATTGAGGGCTGGCAGAGTTACTGTGGCTGTTGTCGTTTTACACAACATGTGTATCACCAATGGGGTTCCCATACCAGCTGACTGTGTAGATGCCCGTGACAGAGGAAGAATTGGACGCCCCCATTACATTGGTCCCATCAGTGTCAAGGCATCTAAATCTAGATTCAAGTACACCAAAGCTGTGTTCGACTGTGTTTCTTGTTTTTTTTGTGAGCTGTATTGTACCTTTCCTCAGGTCGAATAGTAGTTATTTTGGCCAAAAAAGTAAATTAGATACTTCTGCAAGCCTTCATCAGTGAGTATTTATTTGAACTGCTTAAAAGAAATGGTAATGATCTGCTTATTTTAAACTTAGAGCGTATTCACTGTGCCATATATGGAATACCAAACTGCTAGAAAACTGCTTATTTTTGTCAAAGTGCATTTATTATTGAATTACGTATCAAACTGCTTACAAATAACAATCACATCTACCAAAACGGCAACATTAATAAGAATTAATTTCTTAAGATGCATGATTGTACAAGTTCAAGCAATGTATTTGAAACAATCATCAGTTAACAAACTATGGGTAACAAACTAGAGGGACAGTCAGAATGGTGACTACCTTGGTCAGGATCAATGTCTTCGTGGATTGAATAAAAAAAAACCAGTATAGAATAGAATTGTGTTCACATGTAAATTTGTCACATATTTTTAATATGCATTCAGTGAAAATAATATGATATAGTACCTGATTATTGTTACCTTTTGAATTTTTAAATGATATACATGAGATATTGTACTATATACTTACTATGTACATCCCCTCCCCCATTAAAAAAAAAAACAACAACACTCTGTTTACATACCAATGCGGCAAGGCTCATAATAGTCAATTTTGACTGGGTGCCTCTACCGATAAGAAGAAAAATAGACTTAGTACTTGCAGCCTTCATTCTTTGACCATATAAACCCCTTCTTTAGCTATGGGAAAAACTATCTTATAATGGAAATCTCCATGTTCTGTGACTGCCTGGGGTTTGTAGAAGTCTCATCGAAATATCCAGCTCCAGCTAACACCACACTAGAAATAGTAGCGTCATACCGTGATACAATTTTAACGACTTTCAGATTTACAAAATCTTAATGAGAGTAGTTCTACTTGGAATAATTTATACTTAGTAAATCAAAACAACTTGGTACTAGGAAATAAGTAAATCTGTGTAATATTGTAATAAACAAACTTACTGGCTTCCCTCCTTGCATGCCGACTCCTCGGTCATGTCCAAACAAAGTATCAGTATCACATAATTTATAATGCTGATCACAAAACTGTTCATGATGACTAAGTCTAAATATTTTATGGATTTAAGAGTATATTTCATGATTCACACAGCTAATACTATTTTCAAGTGGTATTGAGGTGAGTTGTCCAGACAACTGAAAACTCTATTGAACATATTTACATATATGTAGATGTACGTATATGCCTTTTAAAGTCATAGTCCTTCCATGTAAAAGTGTTTCTACTAACTTGCTTATTATAGTAATCAAAATATTTTAATAAAAGTATGACTCCACTATTACCTCTTTGTGCTGAGGAGATGTAAAAAATGCAAATATCAGTGTGGTTCAATCTCTAACGATTTATTTCATTTTCTGTGGCTTGATATCTTTGATGTTTGTGTGAAGTTGATTTCTTGTATATTTTAGAAAATCTTTACTCCTGGACATAAAGCAGGCAAACTGTTTGCATGATTAAAGACTGTAAAAATTCATTTACCCTTTTATAACATAAATAGAAAATCACATTTCACTGTGATGTGATGAAACTTACTTACCTATAAGTGAATTCTGAATTATAGAATGTGTTGCAGTATATGGTGTCATACCAATATGTCTATTATTTAATGCAAAGATAAAAAGCACACAGGTAACTGTTAAAAAAAATTATGTAAACTAAGGTGACTATTAAGGTCATTTGGGCCTCTTGTAAAAGTCTATCGATGATCTCATCCACATGCACTACATATCACAACTATATCAAGAATTCTAGAACTGTTGCTACGTGGTACATTGCTCTCTTTATAATGTCATTACAGGGTGGAGATTTGTCCTTAATTTACACTGTAGGCTGTGTAGATTCATTTCTCATTCTGGCAGAGACTCAGCTTCCCATTGTTGGGGGAATAGTGATAGGGATTGCTGTTCCACTGGTAAGTTGTCCTTCATAGCACTCAATCTGCAGCAGGTTTTTTTCCATGTTAGGATTCATTATCATGAACTGAAAATTATGTTAGTTTAAATTTTCTAATTCATATATTTTATTGTCATGGGGAAGGAAGGAGATCTTGAAAATATATAGAACATAAAGGTAGAAATATTTCCTTTGATCAGACTGTTGGTTAATTTCTGTAATTCAATTAGAAAAGAAGAGGTCTCTCAAGTAGTGCTAGGTATTGCGACTCGAATATTGTATTGCGATATAATCATTGTGATATTAAGTTTTGTATTGCAATTTGTCACTATTGCATCAATCTTCATGAAATAAAACAAAACCAATCATCTACGGATTTCCCTTTCATTCTACTTTAAACACTATAAATAAATATTGACAAATGATATGGATGAATCCAAAAATGGTTGAAATTAGTAGATTTTTTAGGCAATTTATTTCAGTCATTGCTGAAGTTCTTGAGCTCTAGCTAGAATATTTCATCCCAAAGCCACCGTTCATCATTCCAGAAAGTGTAACATGACGAGGGGATAGCAGAAGTTGATAAAACCTGACAAGATATCATTTTCTGTTTATTTTGGCTCAAACTGATATTAACAATGTTAATAACATTGCCGTGGCGTTTCCGCATGTCACTAGCTACATGTAGGTGTGTAATATAGTCGGAATATTTAATGTTTCATTTCAATAATCATGTAAAACATTCGATATAAAATATTTTTTTTCCTTCTTTAGTTTGAAGTGATATCAATTCTTAGCCTTTCTAACTATAGGAGTCTTTCCTCTTTCATTCAGACATTCACGATCATTTTTATTCGCCACCATTTTTAAACTTTAAGTCAGGGACAGGTAACTTTTAAAAGAATTTACAGAATATTGAACCCGAACCGGTATGTACAAAGTAATATTGCAGTACGTATTGTCAACAACAAAATTGGGATTCAGTGGTTAACAGGTAATATCACACAAAACTAATTAAGATACAAAATTTAATTCTTTTTACATATTAAATAGATAAAAATACTCAATTGAAATTGACTGTTCCCCCCCCCCAATAAAAAAAAAAAAAAAAAAAAGACTGGCTTATAACATTACAAAACCCATCATCAGCTGCTTCTGCATTAAAAATTTATAATTTGAAAAAAAAATTGTGGTACATTGAGTGAAACATTGGCAATGTTGATCAATTATGTTAACTTGCAAAATGATCTTACCTTGCGGTTTTATCATTTTAAAGTTTTAAACAACTGCAATTATTTCCTCTTCCAAATTTTTTTCCATTAAGAGGTTTTTTTGCATCGTTTGTAACATAAAATCCAGGTTTCAACATCATAAATCTACACTTTAAAATGAAACATTATATAATCTCATAAGACACTGTGTAACATGGATGCCAACATGGTGCAATAAGGAGGGTTGGGTATTACGGAGGAACTATCTAGAGATGGTGTGTATTTGAAATATATATACACATGTGCATGCAACATCCCTTACAAAAATATAAGCCCTGTGGCACACTGTTGCTGCAAATTTGCTGTGCATATGTGGCAAGTTTGCTGCAGCTAGTTGTGGCACATTTGCTGGAAGTATATTTTTTCATGCAAATTTTTCCTCTGGCATACTGTTCTGACACACTTGTGGCACACTTCTGCTGCACACTTCTGGCATACAGTTTGTGTCAAATGTGCTGCAAATATATTTTTTGTATGCAGATTTTTTCTCTGGCACACAGTTTGCAGCAAACTTTCAGCACACTCTTGCTGCACACTTCTGGCACACAGTTTGCCACACACACTTGCTGCACACTTTATACTCAGTCTGCTCAAAATTAAGGAATTCTACGTAAAGTATAATTATAAAAACACAATATTAATGCAATGATATATAATTTCAAGAACAATGACATAACAAGTAATCTTTAACAGTATGTAACATATTCAAAAATACAAATTAAAAAAATATTCAAATATAATTTAAAAAAATAACATGATGTAAGAGTAAAAACTTAAAAAGGCTTCTAGTTTTACATTATATGTTGCATTGTGCAATGTTAAGAAATTCTCTGTGAAGTCCCATCCTGACTATGAGAGTGCATTTTATTTGAAAGATTAATCTTAAATCCTTATAACTTACAAATGCTTACAGATTCTAGAATTGAGTATACATGCAAATATATGAAAAATTAGTATTGGTATGTTCTAATCTATATTGTATATTAAAAAATGTGAATACCAATTGCAGAACAAGAATATGTGCATCAATAATAAAACAGCTAGGTTTTAGCAACATTTGTTGATAAAAATGACATAATGTATACTCAAAATACACACATGTAAACTATGCACTTTTCCTCTGAAGTTCACCCCGTTTGGATCCGGGTTAGAATAGATCCTCAGTACCCCTTGCTTGTCGTAAGAGGTGACTAAATGGGGCAGTCCTTTGGATGAGACTGCAAAAACCGAGATCCCGTGTCACAGCAGGTGTGGCACGATAAAGATCCCTCCCTGCTCAAAGGGCATGAGTTCTGAGCATAGGCCTAAATTTTGCAGCCCTTCACAGGCAATGGTGACATCTCCATATGAGTGAAAAATTCTCAAACAGGATGTTAAACAATACATAATCAATCAATCAATCAATCCTCTGAAGTTCAAGTCTGGAGACATTTTGACAATCTACATTAATTTTAATACAGCATTAAGAGCACTTATTAGGAAGAACACTGTAAATCTTTACACAACTTTATCTTAGATAAATGTTCACAGTTTTATGACTCAACCTCCTTACTGTCTGCACCTTAGAATCAAATTCATGATGAAATTATGGAAATTTCTGTTAATCTTCCACTTGATAAGTACATGATCATCACAACCACATGTCCGTAACAACTCTACTGTCCCATCCATATGTAACGATAAGCTGGAAATAGTGTTTTGGTGCAGAGTGCCTCTATACTCACTAATACATATAGTAGTCTCATCAGATTCAGTTGGAAAGTGTGTATAAATTTAGGTCTTATTCTTTTTTCACACTAAATAACACTAAGCAATTTCATTTGAGAACTATGATATTAATCCAGGTCTGGATTTTGGAACTCTTAGAGTCTGAGAATGGCAAGTTGAAGAGAGCCTGGCAATGGTCACATCATATAACTTCTGTGTCTGATTATCATTAAAGTATATTCTGAATAAAGATATAAAATAATTGCAAGATACAAAAGGCCCTCCTATACCCAAGTTTGTATGATGCCTGACATAGGAGGAATAAAATGCATTGCAATTTTCGAAATGGACATTTTTTTTTTTTGTGGTCCAAACCATAAGCATTTGTATGTAAAAACAAAAAAACAAAAAAAACAACAAAAAAAAAAAAAATGATAATAAACCATTCGTTTAAAAAAACCCACATTTATTACATAAAAAAAAAATTTATTACATTTATTACAAAAAAACATTTATATACCATTCACATTTGCTAAAATGTAGAAAATAGCACAGGTATTAAGTAAATAGGTGTTTTTGTTTTCTAACTGCTTATACGCCTTGGTCCAGTCCACTGTGAAAAAATGCAGGAGGGCTATGATATTGCAAATAGAAGGAGTATAATCTCATACATTTGAAAGAATTTTTAAAAAAATCAATAGAACACAATTTAAAAGAATTGAATGAACTTTCTTAATTACTTTTCTTAATTTTTGTGCTTCTACAATAATATAAAAACAAACATATTTTTCTTTGTTAAATCTTGTTTATTTTTCTGTTAATTATACCCCAGTTTACATTTCACGAGATAACAACCTTTTGTCACAATTGTAAATTGTATCACCATTGAATAGCCATACGTTGCATTTCTATAAATACTGCAGTATCGTAGTAACCTTGTTTTGAAATGTATACAGGCCTCACAAGACACAAAGATATTTGTTGTTTGTTTATTTATATGAATGAAAACAACAATATAATATATAGGGTATTCATAAAACATTAACGATTGACTGAAATCAGGTTGACAGATCTTAAAACGAAATGAAATCATTAAGTACCCACAGTATCACTGGACCTCTGCATACAAGATACTATCTTACTGTTAGATTAATTGATTGATTGTTTGTTGTTTTCCGCCACACACAACAATTTTTCAGTTATCTGGTGGCATTCAGTTTTATTGGTGGAGGAGAGAACCCAGATACAATGTACCTGGGAAGAGAACACAGACCTTCCGAAAGTAAACTTGCAAACTTTCTCACATATATCGGCGCGAGCAAGATTTGAACCCACGCTGACTAGAGGTCTCACTGTTAGCAACACGACACAACAATGAGCAAGGGTCTGTTTCATTTTGAACACTATATAGAAAAGTTTACACAGTAAATTGTATACAAAAGGCTGGAACATAACATGGATTCTCTTTTCAGAGTCCCTGCTATCTGTTCATCGTTAAGGTATTGCATCATGGTGCAGCATCTTGATTTTTGATTTTTTTTCCATGCTTTTAGTCAGGATCATTCCGAAATTTGTGTATACGTAAACTCTACACATGAGTCAATGTGTACACAAACATCAGAATGATTCAGACTACCACACTTTAAAAAATTATTAAGTGAATCAAACACCCAGTGCTTTTATTTAAGAACCCGATCTTGATTTACAGTGCATAGAGCCATACTCCCTTGAAGACCTGATCTGGTATACAGCTAAGATTTTTCCAACTTAGTATCAATTAACATTCTACAAACTAGAGTAAAATACCTGGATAAAATGCTGATATGAAAATGATATGATAAGGTGAATTGCCACTCACTCTCAGTTGGTATTTCAACTCACAAACTCACTCAGCACCTAGCTGAATAATATTATTTATGAATTAGAAATAAAAAATATAATTATTGAAACATTAGGACACCAAGAGTAGATATAAAGAAAACATACTGAATATTAGGACACCAAGAGTAGATATGAAGAAAACATACTGAATAATCATCATATGCAATATCTTATATAAAGAAAGGAAATTAAGAGGGAAGGGGTATATAAAAAAAGTTAAATATATTTGAATTACCTTAGCATGCCAAGTGTTCATGTATTTTGGACACTGGATTTTAAGCACGTTGACTCTCGGATTAATATTGTAAACCATGATACTTCTGATGTACTCCAATGGTACCCACTAAAAAACGGGTCACAGTAGCTCAGTGGTTAGAGCATTCACTTTGTAACTGGAAGGTCATGAGTTTGAGCCCCATTCGTGCCATGGCTGCATCAAACCTAAGACACAAAAATAGGTAGTGATTGCTCCTTTGCCAAATGCTTGGCATTTAGAAGTGAGAATCACAGGTCTTTCGGATATGACCTTAAAAATAGAGGTCCTGTGTCATGGTAGGCATTGGCACGTTAAAGAACCGTCACTGCTAAGCATAAGTCTAACTTTGTGGTACTTCACCTACAGCTGGTGACATCTCAATATGAGTGAAAAATTCTCAACGTAATGTAATACAACAAACAATCAATAAACAACACACTGAAAAATCATCCTCTTTACACTTAAAAATGTAGAGATTTTTGAATGGTTTTAAATAAGATCTATATTTAAAATATTCTTGAATTCAAAAAATAAATAAGTAAATACACAAAATAAATAGATAAATTTCTTGAAAAAATTTTCATTGAATTAAAAATTTATTTGAGGGGCAATTATGAACATATCAAGGATTAAAATTTTGTAGATCTATCTTTTATAAATTCAGTTGAAATATTGTAAAGAATTAATTAATCCAGAAGAGTTTTAATTCTTTTCCAAAATTGTTCAAGATCAGATTAAAGAAAAGGTTGTGATGGACTTGACATTTTGTTGGAATAACTTGTAATTTTAAATATTCAAGAAAAGGTTATAAACATTTGGTGCACTGGTCATCACACTGTGTGCCGCTAGCAGCACTAGTTGCATACTTCTGTCACACAGTTCTGGCACACTGATTTGTTTGCCACAAACTTGCAGCACATTGCAGCAGACTTTGCATTTTGGTAAGGGGTAGACCATTTTACACTGTATTTTCCATCATGTGATGGGGAATATACATGTGACCTGTACTGTAGTGTAAAAAATACTATTATATTATGTAAAATCTTCATCAGTGGGCACTTTTGGGGATGTTTTGTTTTCAGAACACATTTTATTTAATACTGCTGCTAAATATTAGAATTTACTTTAGATTTGCAGAACAGGAAAATTGTTGTAGATTCCATAGTCCTTGGGGCTAGTGATACTTAGGTGACTGATAAGGCCTGTAGGCCTTTTGTTATTTATGAAGTTAATGTAGAGGTGTCATATGTAATATATTACTATATACTGTAGCTGATTGTCATATGCCTCTCAAGACTGTTAGAAGGACAAATTCTAGACCAGATGAGCCATTGGAGATAGAAGCAAGAGGTGAAAAATCAACAAAAAGAGATCAGTAACTGAATAGCCCCTCATGTGCATAATTCTACAAACCATTCATCCCAATACTTGTACCATTTTCATTGTTGCCAAACTTTGTAAATCCAATATTAGCATATTTTCATGTATTTATAAATAATAGTTTTAGCTATGAGATAAATGAAGAGGCATACTGTTTATTGGAATAGAAATCATATCCTTTTCCTTCAGTAATATAAGGAGCTTATTATTTTATTTGAATTTTTCAAGTAAGATCCTAATGATATTCTGTCATACCTGAATCCTGTTCACTGGATGACATTTTGTTAATATTGTTTTCTGACATATAATAGTGTAAGGATGATCAAGTCATCTTTATCTCCACATACTAGGTTTTGCTTCTGATTAAGTTATCTGTAGTTTTTAATGTTACTTATGATATAACACAAATTTGTTAGTAATTTTGGGTTTTATTAATTTTAAATCAGTTATGTATGTGTTTTTCTATTAATTTACACAGATGAATTTTATAAGCAAGAAAAATGCCCATATATATACTTATAGTTAATTAGATTCTTGCTAAACAGACATGTAATCTACTAACTGATTTCAACTAGTTTTTAAACTTATTTATTCTTCTTTGTCCTGAAATATAGTTACAGTAATTTACAGAATTTACTCACTGCAGAATAGAAGATTGGTCAGCATAATATAAAGCTTTAAATGAACATTATTCACACTTCTGACGCCATGTAATATACATGATAAGTATTGGTTAAATGGGGGGAGGGGGGGGAGGGATACTGGAATCAGGTTCTTTGTCCATCTGTAGATGCAATGGTTTCCAGGCTCAAAAGTGTTATCCTTTTCACCTAGAGTCAGCATACTACTATACATACAAACTACCCATAGGACGAAGATGATCCTTATTGATTCAGGGTCAAAGGCCAAGTGTACTGGACATTGAAATAGAAAAATGGTTTCTGGGCTCTTGTGTGTTACCCTTTTCACCCAGAGTCATCATATCACACATATGGACCTCTGATAGAATGAAGAATTAAATATAAGAGGTTGTCAGTGTTAAAAAAAATGTTATGGTTTTATAAATTACAAGTCTTTGGTTTTTAATGTACAAAATACTCTCCACAGGACATAATAATCCAACAATTGTCAAGTATGTGGCATATTCATAGCATTTGCCTTAATTTCTATTTATTTAAGTCGTAAGCTTAACACTGCAGTAATGCAACCTTTGATTTTACCATAGAAAATATTACACCACAAGAATCTCTTATTTAACATTGCGTATTTTGCATTTTGTATATGTAGAAGTAGGTACAGATAGAGGTACAAGCTGGCAATAAGTGCTCTGTAATCAATGCACATAAATATTAGTTGGAATTATATAAAGAAGAATTGTTGCAAAATATTTGTCAACATTTGTAACTCGAAAATCCACAAAAATGTCAGTTTTTCATCTTTTTTTTTTCTTTTTTGCCTTTGGAGTCAAAGATTTGGGGAATCTAGTTTTTGGCCTGTCTGTCTGTGGCAAAAACTTAAACCTTGGTCATATCTTTTACAGCATAAGAGGTAGAGATTCCGTATTTGGTATGTGTATTTCTTGTGACACCAAAATCTTTGACCTGGTGACCTTAACATTGACCTTTGACCGACTTGTAGAAAATTCAAATATAAGCCATATCTTTCAATTCATACGAGATACCTGTTTTTATATTAAGCATATGCATTTCTTGTGAGAAGACCTTTCTGACAATACCAGATTTGTTGACCTTGTGACATTGACCATTGACCTAGTTTTTGGAAATTTTCAACCAAAAAAAAAAAAACAACTTTAAACTTGGTCATATCTTTTACAACAAAGTAGGTAGACTTATTTGGCAGGTGTATTTCTTGTAGAAAGACCTTTCCATTGGTACCAAAATATTACACATCCACTTTGTTCTAATCCAGGGATATCACTGTTTCACAAATACATGTTGTTAAAAATTGTTAATAAAAAAGTTTGTTTTCAAAAATCTTCTCTACTCCCACACATGGGAGAAAAACTAAATGGATAGTTATGATGTCAAAGAAGCCCTCTATCAAAATTGTGAAATTCATTGCCATTGGGTCAGGGGTTCAGGCCCTAGGGTGTGGCCAATATTGCCATGTAGTGAAAATGCATTGAATCGTAGAGAAAATCATCTTCTCTACTTCCATATATATTTGAGAAAACTGTATGCATGATAATGATGTCCATAAAGCTCTCAATTTAAATTGTGAATTTTGTGGTTCATGGGCCAGGGGTTCAGGCCTTAGGGTGGGGCCAATGTGGCCATACAGTGAAAATATATTAAATCTTAGAAAATCTTCTCTACTCCCACATATATATGAGAAAAACTGAATGTATGATTATGATGTCCATGAAGCTTTCTACTAATTGTTAAATTCGTGGCTCCTGGGTCAGGGGTTCAAGCCCTAGGGTGGGGCCAATATGGTGAAATGTATTAAATCTTAGAGAATTGTCTTCTCTACTCCCATATGTATTTGGAAAAAAAAACTGAATGCATGATTATAATGCCCATATTCTGAAATTCATGGGTCAGGGGTCTAAGGCCCTAAGGTGGGGCCAATATGGTCATATGGTGAAAATGTTTAAAATCTTAGAAAGTCTTCTTCTTTGCTACTATATATATTTGAGTGAAACTAAATGCAAGATTATGATGTCCATGAAGCTTTCTACCTAAATTGTGAAATATGTGGCTCCTGGGTTAGGGTTTTGGACCCTTAATGTGCAGGGCCAATATGGTCACACAATGAAAATGTCTAAAAATGATTAGGGAATGTTAAAATGATTTATATGCTTCAAACTCCCATTATTCCTTCTATTGTAATTGAACATAAAAGACTCCATACTGAGGCTTATGTAAAAATTTGAGAACTCTGTGTTTGGGTTGTGTATAGGCTCTGATGCCATTAAGGCCCATGGGAGATTATCAGACTGTTCCTTTTCATGAGGATTATTGAAATGTACTTTTTTAAGTACACATATCTAAAATAAGAGTGACTAGTCTAGTTTATTATACTATACACAGGATGAAACTATGCAATTCATTTGTTCACTGAAATGTCTGGAAAGGTAACTGAATGACAGAGTTCTGTCATTCAGTCACCTTTCAGTGTACTGAATTTACTCAGGTGACCTATTGCAATTGGTCTGCACCCGTTGTTGTCCATCGTGCATTAGTAATTAAACATTAACTTCTTGATAACTGCCATGTAGCCTTGTATGAAAATTGTAAATTTCATGACCCAAGGGTTGAGGTTTTGGTATGAGGGTGAGGTCAGTGATTAAGTGTGTTAACAACTGAACATTTTTAGCATCTTGATAACTACCATTCCAGTTCTTTTCAGATTTGGTATGAAGCATCTATGGGATAAGGCAGACATAAATTGTAAATTCAGGACTCCTACACCCCTAGGACAAAACTGCCAAAAAGTGACTAATTTTCAAAAATCTTCTCTAGAACTGCACATTTGTATGAAAAACCGAATGCATAGTAATATAGAGCAGGAAGGCCTCTATCAAATTTGTAAATTTCATGATCCCCAGGTTAGAGATTCTGACCTCAGGGTGGGGCCACACTTGGGATTTAGTTGTCAAGTTTAAAATCATTTAGAAAACATCTTCTTTAATGTTATTGACACCAAATTGAAGGTAAATGGATATTTATAATGAGCCCTTGACCAAAATTGTAAATTTCATGACCCAAAGGTAGGGGTCTTGGAATGATTGATTGATTGATTGTTGTTTTCTGCCACACTCAACAATTTTTCAGTTATATGGTGGTATCCAGTTTTTATTGGTGGAGGAGAGAACCCAGATAAAATGTACCTGGGAAGAGACCACCGACCTTCCGAAAGTAAACTGGCAAACTTTCTCACATATACCTGCACAAGCGAGATTTGAACCTGCGCCGACTAGAGGTGAGAGGCCTTGTGGTTTTGAGTGCGATGCTCTAACCTCTTGGCCAATGAGGTTGGGGCCAAAATGATCAGTGACTAAATGTGTTAACAATTGAACATTTTTAACTACTTGATAACTACCAACTTTAAATGCTTCCTCCAAAATTTTGTATAAAGCATCTTTTGGAGAAGGGGGACACAAATTGTAAATTTCATGGCTCCTGCTTCCCTGGGGTAGGGCAGAAACTGTTAGGATAAGAGAAATGTAAACTGTCTATGTATGGGCTATGATACTCAAGTGATGGTTAAGACCTGTGGGCCTCTTCTTTATCCTCAAGGAAGATCAGTTCTACATTTCTTCTTCTTTTTTTTTCTCCTCCATACTTTCAGGTCCAATGTTTTTTTGTGTTACAATGCATCTAGTGTAAGGTGTCAGCATCATTAATTAAAGGTGGATCTTAATATCTGTTACAGACTTCTTTTTCAGTTTGTCAGACATTATTTTTCTTCTGGTTCATTGCTCAACATGTGTAGATCAATCTGTGCAGCATCAAGTATATGTATCTTGAACTGATTTGACGTTTTTGTGTATATACATATCTAAAACTGGAAATTGTTTTTTGTAAATTTCAAATTCAGTGAGAATTAGAATTTGTTAGTGTTTTACATCAGTCTCCTTTTTTTTTCCTTTCAGTTGAAACAACTTTTTAAAAACATATATATATATATATATATAATTTATGATTTTAGAGTGCAGTATACATATATTTGAAAAAAAAAAATAATACAGCATTTGATCTGGATTTATGCATGTCAAAATCTATCATGCCAATTCATGAGAGGATTTTGTAAACAAGATTGCAATTATAAGCCAATACTTAGAAATGCAAATTTCTGATGGAAAAAGCTTTCACTGCGAAAATTACAGGAATTGAAGCCAACATAGTAAATCACTTTATACATGCATTCACTGAATTTTTTCTCTTACTATACCTGCACTTTCTAAAGAAAGTTTGGATATATTGTTGTTACCCTGGTCCGTCTGTCTGTCACACTTTCTTCTTCCTCAAACTCCTGTTATTTTAAGCAGTAACCAGTTAATCTTTTGGAGTTTCATAAGCAGTGTCCTGTAGATGTGCAAGGACTTGGAATACCCAGGGGCCCAAGTGGGAGTAAAAAAAATGACATTTTTCTACAAAAAAATGGTTCCCAGATCTCCTTTTATAGCCAAATCATCTTTTGGGAGATGATTAGTGGTGTCCTTTAAATTTGCAATAAGCTTTTGGAATTTTCTTTTTCACTTTGAGGAACAAATGGGCTTGAAAAACAAAAAAGCAGGTGCACAGTGCATTGTGTCATGTGCAACAAGAAAGTATTTGCTTTAAGGGATGGAATTTCAACCACTTTAAATATAATTGAACAATCAAAAAATATTGGGAGTTGGGATGACCCTGGGGTGCTTGCCCATCAGAATACACAAAACATCTTGATATATGCAGCAGAAATATACATTGCTCGCTCAATATATTACCAACTTTTGTTCAAGACCAATTTAGGCAATAAAGTAGGGGTGGCAATATAACAAATTCACCATTACTGACAATTTACTGAGCAGTCAAAAGAAATTCAGTTGCAAAATTTATTTAGGCAACATTATGTATGAACATATTGATAATCATGAGTGTTATTCACCAATTATTTGTAAACTAACCTGACGACTTGAATACCTTGTCCAGCTCTTCGCACTTTATTGCACTGCTCTCCAAGGACAGGTATGATAACCAATGGGTGTTGGGTAATTGATATTATCAATGAGGTTAAACCCAATTAAATTTGACCATTTGTTAGTGAAAATCAGTGCTTCATGGCATTATTCAAGGTTGGCACTATAATGTCCATCTGTCAGTCTGTAAACTTTTCATATTTTTGACTTCTTCTCCAGAAGCACTTGGCCAATTTCAACCAAATTTGGCAGAAAGCATCCATGGGTGAAGGGGATTCAAATGAAGAACACCGTCCTTTTCCAAGGGAAGATAATAGGAAAATAGCAAAAATATACTGACAAATTTTAAAAATCTTCTCTAGAACCACTGGACTAAATTCAATCAAACTTGGTACAGATCATCTTTGGGTGAATGGGATTCAAGTTTGTTCAAGTGAAGTGTCATGCCCCTTGAAAGGGGAGATAATCTCAAAAATAAATAAATAGGGTGGGATCATTTAAAATCTTCTCAAGAACTACTGGTCCAGTAAAGTTCAAATTTATGCAGAAGCTTCCTGACATAGTGTATATTTAAGTTTGTTAAATCATTGCCCCTGGGCATAGGACAGGGCCACAGTAGGGGATCAAAGTTTTACATGCAAAAATCAAGGAAAAAATCATTTAAAATCTTTTTCTCAAGAAGCAGAAAAAGTTCCAAGTTTATATGGCAGCTTTCTGATATATATATAGTGTAGATTCAGTTTTGTTAAATTCATGGCCCCTGGGGGTAGGTTGGGGCCACTTTATGGGATCAAAGTTTTACACGCATATATATTTGGAAGATCTTTAAATATGGGCCAAGGTGACTCGGGTAAGTGATGTGGCCCATGGGCCTCTTGTTTTAGTATCACCTATCCAGTAATCATTACCAAATATTTATACTTTTCAAAAATACATAAACATGTAGATTATATAAACAATAAAATGTCTGGTGTTTTATCAGGTAGTGAAGGTACATGTAACAATCATTGCAGAAAAAATTGCATAACCTGTTAACACTGGTGATTGAAGATTCAGGGGCATATAATTTTTGGCCTGTCCATCTGTATGTGAAGACTTAAACCTTGGTCATATGTTTTACACCATAAGAGGTAGAACTTTCATATTTGGTATGTGTATTCCTTGTTGCAAGACCTTTTAAGCAACACCAAAATCTTTGACCTGGTGATCTTAACACTGACCTTTGACTTACTTTTTGAAAATTTGAATATAAGCCATATCACAAAAGTTTCAACTACAGTGACTCTCTTCAGGTCCACTTTGTTGTAATCTGGTGGTATCACTGTTTTACAAACACATTTTGTTCTGCATGTTGGCTACCTTCGTCACCTGATAAAAAAAACAAAGAAAACATTTTACTGTTTAAATAATGAGTGGTTGTTGACAATGAATATATTACATATAGCAAAAAATAGTGCTAGGAAATCTCTCATCCAAATTAAAGTGGTTAGATAGCAATTGTAAAATTTTAAGGAAGGAGACAAATTGCACTTACAAAATTCAGAAATCAGGTGTAATGAATAACTGTATTAAGGACTTGTCTTTTCTTTGATAACATCCTCCTATATATTAGCTTTTTGTACAGTCTGAGATTAAACTGCAGGTTTCAGTCAAATTTTTATCTAAGTGTCAGAATTTGTTATTTTGATGTACATGCACTTTAAAACTGTATTGAAATAGCAGTCAAAATCCAGAATCATTTGCATATACTGTTATTGGTTTCTGAAACCAGCAAAAATGTTTTAAATTTTTACCTTTACATGTATGTATTTTTCAAAGAATCATTTATTTATTACAATAAAAAAAAGTGTTGTAACACAAAATTGCCATTGTTTCTTTTCTCTATTTCTGACCTAATTAATAAAGTGCCATGGCATTGTACAGATCTGAGCTGTCCTACATATTGCACAATGCCAATGATCACTACACCAAACTTTACATCTGAAAGTTGCTTCACCATGTTCTAGCCTTGCTAACCAGAATGTCAATTCATTTTTAAGTCACCAAAGTAAACAATTCCTCTGTGTCCATCATGTGTTAACAATGAATATTTTTAAGTTCTTGGTAGTTACCATTCTAATTCTTTTAGAATTTGGTATGAAGTATCTTTGGGAGGACTCCTGTACCTTTTGGGTCTTAGGGGCGGGGCCAGAACTGACAAAAATTTACCAATTTTCAAAATCCTCTCAACAATCGCTCATGTGCAAGAAATTCTAAATGCATTGGGATGTTGAGCAGGAAGGCCTCTACCAAAATTGTAAATTTCATGATCCCCAGGGTAGAGGTTCTGACTCCAGGGTGGGGCCAAACTTGGTAAATAGTATTTTATATGTAAAACATTTAATAAACATTTTTAATGCTATTGATACTAAATTGAAAGTAAATGAATGTTTAGAATGAGCAGGCAGTCCCTTACTAAAATTGTAAATTTCATGATCCCAGGGGTAGTGGTTTTGATATTAGGGTGGGGCCAAATTGTCAGGGATTAAATGTGTTAACAATTGAATATTTTAACTTCTTGATAACTACCTCTCCAATTGTTTTCAAATTTGGTATGAAACACCTATGGGACAAGGAGGATATAGATTTTAAATTTCATGGATCCTGCACCATTCGGGCCTTAAGGGTGGGACAAAAACTACTAAAAATTGATTGATTTTCAAAAATCTTCTCTACTACTGTCATGTGTAAGGAAAAATCAAATTCATAATAATGTAGAGTAGAAGACCTACCAAGTTGTAAATTTCATGATCCCTGGGTGGAAGTTTTGACGGCAAAACTTGGTGTGTGTGTGTGTGTAAAACATTTAAATAATATCTTCTTTAGTGCTATTGATACTAAATTGAAATGAAATAGATATGTAGAAGGAGTAGGTAGTCCTTTACCAAAGTTGTAAATTTCATGATCGGGATTTAATTCAAGGGTGAGTCCAAAATTGGTACAGTGGTTTATCACTTGAAAGACTTCTTGAGGTTTGCTGATATGGTATGAAAACTAAATGCATATTCAGGAAAAGCAGAAAAGGATATACCAAAATTGTGTATGCTTTGATTCTAGGACAGGTCAAAATTAGTCATTTTACATTAATGAAAAGGCTAAGGTAACAAACAGTAATCAATCTCATAATTCCTATAGAAAGTACAATTCAGAGAGATGGGCAAACACAGACCTCTGGACATACTAGAGGTGGGAAATCAGGTGCCTAGAAGGTGTAAGCATCCCCTGTTGACCAGTCACACCTGCTATGAGCCTTATATCTTGATCAGGTAAACAAAGTAATCTGCAGTTGGAATCAGAGTGTCTGGAATGGCCTTTCAATTGATATGAAAAACATGAGACAGCATTTGACCTAATGGAAGGTTGTACTGGCAAACTTGATCATTGTAACGACCATAAATTTTGCGAAACGAGAATATACAAACCCCTGTAACATCAACATCTTTGTCAGTAGCCTGCCTCGATTTAAAAACTGATCGTATCCAGAACAAGTTCTTGTATATCAAATCAGTTGAGAGATAAAAGCACATAATTATGCAGGTGTTAATGAAATATTGGTACAGAGATCAGGGAAGTTGACAGTGGAGAAATTGAAATCATCCTGTTTGTCATAGAGTTGAGTTTTTAATTTGCCACCAGCATCTTTTTCAATAAAATATCTAAATACAAAGCAGATGTGGAAGACTCTATAGTGTCTTTTGTTTCAAGTTTATTGGGATATATCAAATTGATAGTGTCTTTTGTTTCAAGTTTATTATTGATTATTTATTGCTTTCCGCCACACTCAACAATTTTTTCAGTTATCTGGTGGCGTCCAGTTTTTGGTGGTGGAGGAGAGAACCCAGATACAATGTACCTGGGAAGAGACCACCGACCTTCCGCAAGTAAACTGGCAAACTTGCTCACATAACGCCACGGCCGAGATTCGAACGCGCGACGACAGAGGTGAGAGGCTTTGTGATTTTGAGCCCGATGCTCTAACCACTAGGCCACGGAGGCCCCCTTCAAGTTTATTGGGATATATCAAATTGACATATGAATGAAAATGATCATTCGAATAGATGAAATGCCATCAATATATCTAAATGTGGAATAAAAGGCCACAGTAAGCGATTTTTTCTTCTCGTGTAGAAGCTTTTGAATGAATTCTGCTTCATATGAATATAAAAACAGGTTAGTTAATAAAGGAGCACAATTCGTGCCTATTGGAATTCCAACAGACTATTGGAAGACCTGATCACCAAAGACCACGAAGATATTGTCAATGAGAAATTCTAGCATTTTTTTTTAATATCAACCTCAAAGTGCTTTTGGGTGTTTCGGTTTTTTGGTCGTTTTTTTTTTTTTTTTTTTTTTTTGGATGATAGATCTATAGATATGAATATTTCTATCTACTATTATTACCGTTACACGGATTTTCTGCTGCTCAACCTTTTGTTTATTCTTACATCGACGGCAAATAAATCCTGTGCATAATGGTCGTCAAAATTTATTGCTTTTTTGATCAACTTCATCAAATTTTGAAGACATACCATATGTTGACATTTTTATAACAAAGTAATTTAAATGAGTCACCTCAGTACGTTTAAAGAAACAATATATAGTGTGCCTGAATACATGATATTTGCAAATTAGTATATAAATATACCAACTACCAAAAATAAACAAATTTGTAATGAAACAAATAGCGCTATCACGCTTAGGTAAACATTTTATAGTTAAGAAACTTTTGTTTGTTGTTTTCCGCCACACTCAACAATTTTTTCAGTTATCTGGTGGCTTCCAGTTTGTGTAGGTGGAGGAGAAATCCCAGATACAATGTACCCGGGAAGAGACCACCGACCTTCCGAAAGTAAACTGGCAAACTTTCTCGCATATATCGGCGCGAGCGAGAGTCAAACCTGTGCCGACTAGAGGTGAGAGGCCTTGTGATTTCTAGCGCAATGCTTCAACCACTCGGCCACGGAGGCCCCCTTAGTTAAGAAAGTAAATATCGCGCTTACTTTGGTTGATAAAGCAAGGTAAATATGAGTACGTCTATCACGACCGAATCATACTCCCCGTCGACGCCTTATGGAAAGCATATAAAAGCCTAAATCATGTGACTATTTCTTCTTCCTGGTCAGTGCAGGACTACTGTTGTAGCATATTTGCACTTTTGGTAAAAAAAAAAACCACACTTGAGGGAGAGTCTCGCTATGTACAAGTTAAAATTTAAGAACTGGTTAAAACTGAATGGTTTATGGCTGCATGGGTTGGTATTCCTGGATCTTCGATCATAAGGTCACCAGGGACTCCACTGCTATGATGTTGTCTGACAGGGCATGGGAAGGATTCCTTATAGGCTAGTGTGCGGCAATAACTAGTTGCGGCCTCGAGGTATTGTAAGGGTGACTAGTTGATGGCTACTAAGGAGTGGGAGATACGGTATATCATCGTGAGCTTGGCACGTAGTCTGCGTGTTTGCAAGCTCTCCCATGCTCTAACCCGTCAAGCATAGCAGTCACGCTGTCGGTAGATCAGCATTTACCCATTACAAGTTTACTTGCGGAAGGTCGGTGGTCTCTTCCCAGGTACATTGTATCTGGGTTCTCTCCTCCACCAACAAAAACTGGACGCCACCAGATAACTGAAAAATTGTTGAGTGTGGCAGAAAGCAATAAATAATCAATCAATAATCAAGAATTGTACCCGGAACGTTAATTCCGGGTTACTTAAACTGCAATTTATTGTCTGCGAATGGAAGGGATTATTCTGTTGCTAAGAACGTTTCTTCAGCTATTGTGTCCGAAACGTTAAGTCTGGTCATAATTTAGATTCCGAGTTAATAAAACTGCATTTTATTATTTGCAAATGGTAGGTATCACGATTTTACGGGACAACCCTCGTTCATGAAAATCAGTTTGCCTTATTTCAGTATTATCAAACATTTTCTTATTTGAAGTTCAATGCATATCAATTCTTCCATACATGGAAGGAAGTATGATTGACAATCATCAATATAAAAAAAACTCCCATAAAAGTCATAGTGAATTTGAATTAGCAAAAAATTATGAATAAAACATGGAAAATATTGCTTTTTTTTTATTCATTCACAAAACACAATTTCGTTGCATTAGACTCAATGTTTTCTTTGTTTTAACTTCAAATGAATTAAATAGCCCATGTTAAAGAAATAAAATCTAATGTGTGTGTATCAACGCACCGGCAAAGCTGCGAAAAGGTATGTATAAAGTACGATATACCGACCCCCTTGATAATTATAAAATTTATTCTAATCAAAGGCAGTAATTTATTTTGTGCCGTAAATAATACTAGTGTTCATTCTGTAAAATCACTGCTTTGGAGATGGTAGTGAAATGAAGAATTCAAATATCACCGTCCGAAATTTTGCTGCATTTTCATATAGATGGGTAAAGTACGCATATTTGCAGACCCGTGAATCTCGTGCAGCATGGAAAAAGCCAGTCGGGAAGGTTACTTTGCTTAGTAGTGAGCGAAATTTCCAGTATTCAATTCAGATACGTATGACAACAACTACACGTACCATGAGAGGGTGTCAGTTAAAACATGTGTCCACAACAATGACTTCATAAAACATGTGCTGGTTACTATCACGTATTCAATTAAAAAAGAAAAACGGTAAACAACCCAATGTTGTCTGTGAGAATAGTAACAAGTTAACGTGGTCAAGAAATTACACTGAATAATAATGATAATAATATATATATAAAAAGAAAACCTAACTATATTTTGTGTACAAGCAAAATGTTGGGATGAAAAGCGTGCATCACACATGAAAATCTTCTTGTATATGAGTTAACAACGGATTTACGAGAGTTCTGGTGCTTAAATTTGTAATTTTATCGCTCAGTTTATTGAATTGTTGAATTCAGATCTGTGTATGACAGTAAAAAAAAAGATAGGGTCGGCAGGAAAAAAATAAGGTCGGTCAGGTAACCAGAAACAAAGGTATTTTTTATTGTGGCCTCATAAGCGAAAAGCCCACAGAATCTAAACTATTTTTACAAAGGTAACACGAACTTCCTGTGAATTTCAATTGATAGAAAAATCGAGTCAAAAAGTAATACTCACCCCCACCCACCCTCCCCCAAAAATCTCGAAAAATAACAGATATAATGTTAAGTATAATTATGTATTATTTCGATTGTATTCTTTCTTTTAGGGTGAATTCATTGTATTTGAAAAAAGATGGAAGTCTTTTAATGTCATTGTGAAAGTATTTACCATTTTCGAAGTATGGAAACCCATTTCATCATATTTCTAAATTTCAAAATGTTTTGAGATTTTGCGAACAATTAATTTTCTTTTTAGTTTTCATTGTTGGTTTAGTTGCTGATTAAACTGTAAAAATATACACCGACAGCCAATACAGTAAGAAGATTGTAAATTCACAATGCAGTTGAGTTTGCCATTTTGAAAGGGAGTTCTTGGGAGGAATCATTCGTCATCTGTTCAAGTGGAAAACTGATCAAAATCGTAAAAGACCTATGCGTAGTGTAGTGAAGGTAGTGAAAAGAAAGAAAACACGGGTGTTACCAGCTTCCCTCTTGGAACAAGCGAAGAAAATAAAAAAGAAGGCTTTCAAGAAAACGCCAAAGAGAGTTCCAGAACTCATCATTTTCCGAAAGACCCCTGGTCCTAAAACCAGTACCCTACCTCCTTAAATCAGGAAAGGGAATTTACGAATAAAGAATTTCGTCAAGCCTTCAAAACTATTCATTTCATTACGACTTGCAATTCCGAAACCAAAGCCAGTATTGTGGAACGCTTTCAACGCACTCTTAAAGCAGATATGTGGCGATATTTACACACCATAAAACACGACATTATGTCGATGTCTTACCCGATCTGGTACACAGATACAATCATCGTGCCCCGTGGAGATCCGGGTTGTTAGAATAGATTCTCAGTACCCCTTGCTTGTCGTAAGGGGCGACTGTGGCACGATCTCTCACAGCTCAAAGGCCCTAAGCACTGAGCATAGGCCTAAATTTTGGAACCTTTCACCGGCAATATTGACGTCTCCATATGAGTGAAACATTCTCCTAAACAAAACGTATACAGGATTCAAGACGATCACGGAGAAGAATTAGAAGGGGAGTTTTACCAACAAAACTTACAACTAGTGATTAAAAAAAACGATGTCTGCAAAATGGAGATCTTGGGGGTATAAAAAGCGACGTGTGGGAAAAAATCATTTCGGAAGTCAAAATGTGGTGGAAAGGACATCCCCCTTGCTTTCGACTCATGGATTCCGCAAGCGGATCTCATACTGCCGTGACTGCGCAATGGATATTCTTAGGAGAAAAAGTTACTCGAACGGAAATTGTGTATTTCGCACAATTATTCCTGTGTTTAACCATCACCATCACTTTGGTCGTGATGTTGGCCATAGGCGATCCCAATCGAGATTTTTGGATGGTCTCTTCGAGTTCTCTCGTGGGATACATCATACCTAGTCCTCGGATGAATTTTGGGGAGTATGAAAGAGGAACGACTTTCTTCAGACACGTCAGTTCGCCATGGCTAAAACAGAAGCAGGAGGGGCAGAAGACAAGTGAATGGTTTTCGGATGAGAAGATGTGGTTGATCCCACATCAGGTATGTCCAGGGGCCCAATGTTTGCCCGTGACTCTGATCTGTATTTTCTATAGGAATAACGAGATTGAATACTGTTAGTTATCTTTGCCTTTTCATTGTAAACAACATAATCGTCGAAGGAACCGCCGGAGTATTTGTACAAACGTATACTGCTACCTAATAAATCAGTACCCTTTATCATGAACACCAACTATCAAGAATTTCGGTGGAAACTGAAAGCCTATTGGGGATTTAAAGCACGAGAACACGAACCGGATTGGACTTTAAAAGAAAAGTCGTTGGTTTGACAACTCCAAGAATTGTTTGCGTTGTTTTAAAGACATGGTACACGAGGGTTATGATATGGCCGATTGCTGGGGAACCCGACACTACCTGATGATACGACGACCCTTAGTCGAGAGACATACAATGCAGTTGGAAGAATCCTTTCTACAATCTCAGGCTCGAAGTGGAGGCTGCGATCAAGAAGAATAACATTGTATGTTCAATTGTATGTTGAATCGCATGTTCATTTTGTTCAGTAAATATATTTTAAAAAATGTTTTGTCTTACGAGTATAAATACAGAAGGTTGGGAGGTGCAAACATCATTTAAGTAATCCGGACTGAAAGGTTTTACATAAAATTCTTATTACCCCTAATCCCTGGATTTGTGGACGGGGAATGGGAAGTTTGTTTAACCGAAATGATGTATTCCAATGCCTTGAAAAACATCACGGAGGACGAGGCTTAAGGTTACGTTCCCCATGTAAAAAAAAACCCTAATATTTTTAAATGGGGAGGATTTCGACTGAAAACTCCACCAAAGAAACCAACCAATAAAGGTGGAATCACAAGCCACCTCTGGAAGTAATTTTCGATGAATATATGACTTTCAAAGCTCACATGGAAGAACTCAAAACTAAATGTGGCAAAATACTGAACCCTATGCGTTGTGTTGCAGGGATATTGTTTGTTTGTTTGTGTATTGTTTAACGTTCCGCTCGAGAATCTTTCACTCATATGGAGACGTCACCATTGCCGGTGAAGGGCTGCAAATTTAGGCCTATGCTCGGCACCTATGACCTTTGAGGGATCTTTTTCGTGCGACACCTGCTGTGACACGGGACCTCGGTTTTTGCAGTCTCATCCGAAGGACCGCCCCATTTAGCCGCCTCTTACGACAAGCAAGGGGTATCTACATAAGCGCCGAGCATAGGCCTAAATTTGCAGCCCTTCACCGGGAATGGTGATGTCTCCATATGAGTGAAAGATTCTCGAGCGGGACGTTAAACAATATTTAATCAATCAATCAATCTTCCAAAATTCACCGCCGAAAATATTTTTAAATCTCCACTCGGGAAATCTTAGATTTTATCTTCTGACAACATGTAAAATCCCGAAACGTACTCGTGAACGTCTTTTTTTAGTACCTAAAAATAGCGTACAGCGTTATCAATTCAATTTTTTTATATATATATTTTGTTAACAAAGCAATATTTTCCTGATTTATTTGTGAAAAACATTGTAGTTATTTATTACGATAATAAAGCATTTCGTGGTGTGAAACGGGAAATCTCGCTGTTTTGTTGCAGTTTTCAGAGAGAAGGAGCATTGACAGCAGTCATGTCATACATGGTTTTGTAGATGAATTATTCGTAGAAGAGATCGGTAGTAAATATATTTGCATCGCGTATTCTCTTGAAGCTCAAAAGGCCGACATTCTCGGGGGCTGGGGGGGGGGGGGATATCATTCTGTGTTAAATGTTAAATACCATGTGTTATTATGTACAGACATCATAACTTATTTACAGAAGCAAGTACCTGTGTTATTAATATACAAACGTCATAACTTATTTATAGAAGCAAGTACCTGTGTTATTATTATACAAACGTCATAACTTATTTACAAAAACAAATGCCTCTGTTATTATTAGTTTACAGACGTCATAACTTATTTACAGAAACAAGTGTCTTGATAATTCTGTAGTTGAAAAATACCGTTATTTACAGACTGTATTGCTTGAAACAGTGTTAGAAAGAAAATTCACATAAAGATGTGAATTTAACATTTTAATTTAATGATTTTGATTTAAATTTTAATTTGAAATTTTTAAATTTGAATGCGAGTTCATGTATGCAAAACTCAGAACAGCTTACCTAGCAGGCGTTGAATCAACGTTGGAACAACGTCACTCCTTAGCTTTGAAACAACGTTGATTTTTGGTTTCATATGAAAGGTGAAACAACGTCAGATATCAACGTTGTTTCATTGAAAGGGCGTTTTGACAAAATTAAATTGAACAGAATTCACAAATATCCTTTGTATTATTGATATACCATTATAATCACAACAATGCACAAAATTGAGATCAATAGCAATTACATTTATTCAAGAAATAATAAGAAATTTTAAGGTACGTGTGACTCATAAGATAGAACAAATGTTGAAATGGATTAATAAAAGTTCACAAGAATCGTTTTCTCCATATCAAAAGCCCAATAGAAGAAACTCCTCTTTATCCCAACCTTGTGGAATTGCAACTGTAGACAAATATAAAATCTTTGAGAAATTTCAAATATTTATCTATATGATTTTATGGTAATGCTCTAAATCAACTAAAATGGAAGACCCTAAAAACTGATGAATCGTGCAATTTGTCATTATGCACAAGCAAATGTATGTACCGATTCGGTTGTTAGAAAGTCATTAATACACTTCATTACTTAATCCACGTGCATTACATAATCAACATAAATTACAGGTTAACTCATTTATTTTAAGGTGAATTAGCATTGTTAATAATATTACTAAGAAAAACTTTTCATTGTAAGGGTATCAAACTCAGCACAGTCCCCCCCCCCCCCCCCCCCCCCCCCCCCCCCCCCCCCCCGATAAATAGATAAATAAAGGAATTAACAAAATGATGATTTTGTCTATGTATCATTTAGAAAGGCATGCAACTTTGCTGGACACAATGACAAGATATTTACAAAACACATTAATACACAGGAACCTATAGAAACAGGGACAGTGGAGAAATTGAAGCAAAAATGAAATAAACTGCATGTAATAAAAAAAAACACATTATATGTTTTTTTAAGCATTTCAATAATTATAACTTATGGTTTTGAGGGTTAGGTGTGGAAAGAAACCTTAATAATTCATAAGTTCAGGCTTCCATTCTTACCATTTGTATTGCTACTATAATAAAAAGGGGGGGGGGGGGTGTCAGTCATGTTGTGTCAACAAAACTTGCACCAGTATAATCGTTAACATCCCCATGCTGGCTGCAATGTATGATTGAGAATGGGTGCAGTATGGAATATATAGGGAGTGTGTGAGAAATGAAAGTTCTGTTTGTGTCTTATATTCAATGTAGTTAGATGTCTCTTAGCATATTCAGAATAAATACATGCATATTCAAAGAACCCGTGTTTGGTTATTGTGATCAGCATAACAAGTCACCCAATATATCTTATCTTTATTTGTGTATGTGCAAATAATGAAACATCAACGCTGTCAACCCATCTCCACCCCCACCCCCGCCCCGATTCTACGTACGTGCCCGCGTGATCTCTTTCCATTCTCCATGCCTTAGAGTCGTTTTACAATTGTATATTTTATAAACAATCTTTGTAAAATGTGCAGGTTTCGAAGATCAGATCAGCGAAAAGAAAATAAGGCAGTAAAACCATATGGTAACACTGGCCCCCTGCCTCAAGCATGGACAGAGCAGCCATTGCTTATCTTTAACTGCAGCGTCCCTTTTCAGTGTCGATTTCAGTAGAGAATTTCTCGGCATGAATTTTGTTAGGCCTAGTCGATGAAAAGAATCTAACATGGCAACAAAGATGCAATAAATCATGTACACATCTCAACATCTGATACAGTCCTATCTAGGCATATATATATATATATATATATATATATATATATATATATATATATATCTGTTCTATATACGTCGTCCGAAAACTATCAGAACTTGGTGTTTTCTGTAAAATCCGTATACTTAACGAATATTTGGGGTGGGTGGGTGTCAAGTTAAGTTTAATTCAATCGCACTTTCTAAATTTTCGTCCACGAACATTTTGTTTGGATGCCCTCTCCTAAGCGTTCGGTCGTGATTTACCCATGCATATCGGCCTATATATACATAATATGAATGGAGTACAACAAGTAAGTCTAAAAATACTATTTCATTATAAAATCTCATATCTCATTTACAAATTATGCGACACTCCCCCCTTTTTTTTGCTTTGTGTGTGTGTGTGTGTGTGTGTGTGTTGATTCTACACTCCACCTGCGGCAGTTTGTAGTAATTGGAGTAGTGTAATATTGATACTTGGATCCGTGCCTTAATTTGCATAAATATACTTAAATTTACTTTTACTGTGTGATCCACTTAAGGATATATGGTACGTTTCTGACATTTTCTCTTAGTTTATTTTTTAATCTCCTTGATGAGAAGAGTTCTTGTATAATAAGTTTATATTTTGTAATGTAATAACGTTTACATCGGCCTGGGTAGCTCAGTGGATAGATCACCTAGCTTGTAATGTAATGGTCCCGGGTTTGATATCCCATTGTTCCATATATTTTTATCTCCTTTACTACGGTAATGCCCACAGTAGAGCTGAATTTATATTTGCACCTAAAACAACCAGGAACTATCAATTGATTGATTTATTATATATTGTTTAATGTCCCGCTCGAAATTTTTTCATTCATATGAAGACGTCAAAATATGCTAACTCTGTAACAGACATGGTATTATATTCCCAATTTTTTTTTTGTAGAAACGAGATAGAACGCAGATGAATTGCATGTGAAATTTCACGAAAAATTATATATTATTGATAAATGTCGCGTACGTATGTCCTTAACCTTTAAATATCATGGCTTTCAAAGAATAGAGTTATTCCCCTTGTCACAACAGAAGACGCACGAGAGCACCGCCATCTTGTGGATGTCATAGACAAAACAGTAGAAGGGATCACTTGGAAATTGGGTGTTTATTGCGTATATAGGCCATTTATTGGCCTGTAGAAGCATGAATGCCTCTCTCAAGCACTAATAAGCCCAATCTGCAAGACGAGCAGAAATTTAACGACGAGGACAACCGGAAGAAGCGAAAGTTGAGCGAGGGCATTTCGCCTCCGAATCACAAAAGGGCTCGTGAAAACATTGACGATTCGCAAATGACTGACTCACAAAGAAGAGCCAATTTTTCTGCAATATCAAGTCCAAGCAATGGACTTAATAAACATGTGTCGCCATTGGCAAATAACAAGCCAGGTGCGACGAAGAAACTTGTGATCAAGAACTTCAAAGGTAGGCCTAATGTTCCTATGTTTCAGTCTCAATCAGCTGTTAAAACAGAGAAGGAATAGGTTGATTACTCCATTGTATGTGAGGAGAAAGAAAACATATCTTTAATGTTATGTAAAACACATAACATACTGTTTAAAAAGTATTTGTCAATCGAATGTAAATGTCCCAAAAGGTGACATGAGCCTTGCATTCATTCCACAGCAGTGCGTAATGATCCTCAAATACGCGACAAGCATAGATTCATGAAAGTATTTCCCCGGATTTCCATATCCATAAAGAGTTGGCTGGTATAGGTTCCTCTGTAGAGAAGGCATGCACACAGCTTAAGGGTGTCAAAAGAAAGTGAAAATTAAGTAGGTCTAAAGAAAAGGTGGGTTGGTTGGTTGTATACAGTGCCTGGGAAAGACAAATTACAGTTGGGGGGCCAATGGCCCCACTTATGATAAATAACTAGGGCCATTCTAAAGTATATTGGGCCAAATAAGAGTACATTGGGTCCAGTTTAAAAATATGCAAGTTTAAATCATTTTTATTCTCTTATTTTGTTTTTAAAGTATATGTAACTGATAATATATATTAAAGCAATATAAGCTGTCAAAATTGTTATTTTGGGGTCCCTAAAATTTAATCGAAATTTTGTAAACATCTATCTTCTAATACCTGATTTTATCGATTAAACTTTTGACATGTTGTATTTTTTGCATTAAATGTAAAAATTGTTCGACAGTTGAAATTAAGTCTTCCCGTACCTTAATGTTTCCGACATTATTTCCGTATGCAATGACCTAAAGTTGAACTCATTCGGCAAAATCAAATGCGCAAGCGCAATATTTCTGGTAAGCACGAAAGATGTCTGACACGAAAGGTTCGAAGTGAGGGAGAAAGCCGACTTTGACTGATTCGGGACGAAAAAGATATAAAAACATATAACATCGTTAACAATGCCAAAATAATGATGGTAACTAGAATTTTATCTCACCTCGCCGTCCATATTTTAATGACCCGGATACAACCCGATCCACCCCGATCAGCATCAGAATCATTCGTGTCAACATCGGTTATCTTTGGGATTGTCGCCGATGATTAATCAGCTGCCGTTGTTAGGGTCAAACGGAATGTCGAGGAATATATTTTTCATCACGTAAAGGTGTGTAAACGATGCATAAGAGAGGAAATTCGATGCAGTTCTTTTTTTCAATCATATCAACGTTCATTTAACCTCTTTTAATGCCACTATAAAAAATTGCAATTTTGGCAGCTTATAATGCTTTAGAATAAACTAACACTGCAGTAAAATCCGGAGTCATTTATTATTACTATCATCTGATTGTAATAATTACAATTTTAATTGGAAGTAATGCGTTTGTTCTAATTGTTGACGGCCACTAGTGAGTAATTCATAAACAATAAGATTGTTTGCAGAGGGCAAAACTTGGGCTTCTTTGCTGGCGGCATGATGCAAACGCTATTTTAAACTTCCAATGTGTTGATGGAAAAATTATGTGATCACGCATTTTGGTGAAACATTCTGGATGCGCCACATGGCGTGGCACATGATTACCGTATTGCACCATTCTTTGGCAGAATGCGCATATAGCACGTGGTGCAGCCCCTTCCTAAGCCCTATGTAAAATGTTTAATGTCTCACTAGAGAATCTTTCACTCATGGAGACGTCACCATTGCTGGTGAAGGGCTGCAAAATTTAGGCCTATGCTCTGCGCTTATGGCCTTTGAGCAGGGAGGGATCTTCATCATGCTACACCTGATGTGACATGGGGCCTCGATTTTTGTGGTCTCATCCAAAGGACCGCTCCATTTAGTCACCTCTTATGACAGTCAAAGGGTACTGAAGATCTATTCTAGGAACCCAGAGCCCAACAAAAGAACAGGAAGGAAGAAAGGTGAAGAATTTGCACCCTAAATGCAAAATTAGGAAATCTTGCTTTCCTACATACTTCTTGTTGGAGTGACACCTGCACTGTGACCTTATCCAAAATATTATAAGCCAATCCATTATTCTGTTGATCCTTATTGACTTTTATTCTCTGCTTTAGATTAGATAACTGTTGTATAACAACTTAATCGTAAATATTTGACAATTTCGAATCAAATTTTATTTTAAGGGATGTAGCTTCAGAAATATTTTGTTTACAATGTGTTTTATAGAATACAAGGATGAAATATGTTCATTCATTGAAATTCGATTTGTATGCTTTTAGAATTTAATTTGATGAAAGATTTGAAATAGCTATGTCAAGGTGTTTTAAATAGCTTTCTAAAGCTATATATATACTAGCGGAAAAAAGAAACTGCATTACTTAAAGTATAAAATATAAGAATAAAGTGCCAATGACGATACATTTAATTCAGTAGCATGAATCACAAATGTATTGTTTACAAATATATGGAATTAATTTGTGTTTACATCATAAAACGTCACTTGTAGGATGTTAGAAAGACACTGGTACTTGAAAGGTGATTCAAAACTTAATACCGCGTATGGCCACCATTTGCGTTCACACGTGTTTGACACCTGGCGTCTCATTGATGACACTAAATTGTTCAAAAATGCCTGGGAAATGTTGTTCCAGATATTGGTCAACTCTTGGCCTAGATCGTCAAACGTCACTGGCTGGTTTGGTAAACGGCGTAACCGTCTTTCCATTTCATCCCATATGTGATCAGTTGGTGACAAGTCGGGTTAAACTGCTGGCCAGGACAGGACATTGACATTCTGCTAGGCAATGAAGTCTCTGACATCACGGACAACATGTGGTCTGGCATTACCTTGTTGCAGGGTGATGGGATTTTGTTGTCTCCGTATGAACAGTATCACATGACAGTGGATTATTTCATCCCTATTGCGAATGCATGTCAGGTTTCCATCGATTATCTGTAAAGGGGTCCTATCGTATGCTGTAATACCACCCCACACCATTATGCTGCCACCTCCAAATTGTCGACGTTGCACCACATAGGATAGGATGGTGGTCTGCCATTGCATATGTCTTCACATTTTAAAAGTCGTAGGAAATAGTAGTTTGTGTAAAATTAAAGTGTATTGAGGCAGGGATTTTCCTACCATTTTCACACAGGGTCCAGGATCCGTAGACTTGGTATTACTTTATTAAAGTAATCCACTAATTCCAGTCATGGCTACACTCTGAAACCTTGAATATCTCGTAAAGAAAAATTGCGAATATTCCAGTTGTGTAAGTATCCATATCCCCCCCCCCCCCCCCCCCCCCCCCCCCCCCCCCCCCCCCCCTTATGTTCCTAGCAGTAGGTTCCATTTACCTGATATGCTATCTAATCATTAATTAGCAGGTCTCTCTTTCTTTGCTGGGTTGTGCTCCACCACAGTATCCTCCAAAATGTAGGCATTATAGAAAGAAATTTCTCTCAATTTTGCTTCTGTTGTTCTCTTTTTTGACATGATCATATATTAGGACTGTGTATTGGCTTTAAAAAATTGATATGATACGATATCAAATTCAGCGATACGCGACATATTGGTTTTGAATTTTTATTAATGAAAAATTAGACAAAAACACAGATAACAGCAAAACATAGTGATGCTAATGCTACTTTGTGCATCTTTCCTGTGATGAAGTAAAAAAAAACCATTTAATTGTGCATCTTGCTTACATGACATAGTAAAAAGTGTTAATGAACTTAAATCCGACATTGAATGATTAATATTGCATATTCTTCTTTAAGAACACCAGTGTATAAACATTTTCTGCCTTCAGGCAAACACGTGTAGCACATACAATGTCCCTAGTAGTACTGAACACTCGTTCAGATGCTACTGACGTAGCTTGTAAACAGCAATATCTGGCTGCCAGGTTTGATTTTTGGAAACAAGAAGGCATTCTTTTTCCACCAAAGCAGGGGGTTTTCCTTCATAGTTGACTGTTTCTTTTCTCGGTACAGCTTTAGTTCTCGTTTGGAGTTTTCCCCAGCAGATAGTGGTGGTTCCTCTCCTGTGATTGTCATATCATCAAACAGTGACTCTAGAGCTGTTTTCTTAGTCTTTGCAGGTGGACTCTCAGCACAAATCTGAAAAAGCCAAGATGAAAAATACTTTAATAAATGATTTTGAATTACTGTCCATTCATTTTTTTGCTTATGGAGTGCAAATATACTGTCACCTGAACAGAGTATATGTACATGTAATATGATCATTAATATCTTTACATTAAGGTGTAATTGTCTTTAAGAAAAAAAGAAAGAAAAAAAAAATCAGCTTTACTCTGTTTATTTCAGTATCACCTTTTCATTTGCATTAATGTCCTTATCCTCAGTAGACATACTAGGCAAGTCAGGTAGTGCAGGAAGTGATGAGGAATCTACTGAAGCATTTGATGTGTGTGGGATATCACTTTCAGTTTTGACTGTGATTACTGTGTCACCAAGAACTGTCATTTTATCTTCCAATCTGTCCCATGTTTCCTCATCAACTCATGCCTTGCACTTTGTGCATGGATCATGTGCGTTTGCCTCCTCAAGAAAATGTCTAATGCTGGGATCAGTGTACTGTGTACTCAGATTGGAACCAACAGCATTTTTCAAGGACTTTACAAAAGTAGAATCAGTAGCCTTTGCTTTGAAATGTTCTGTTAGCTTCATTAGAAGTGGAAGAATTAGACCAGCTGTTGGAGATTTCTCCTCACATAAGACTAGTGTGGTTGTCAGTATTATATCCATGTTTAATACAAACTCTTCACAAGTTTGAATGCTCGCCTCGTGAACGGAAGGTCGTGAGTTCGAGCCCCGCTCGGGCCGGCCGCGTCAAACCTAAGACGTTAAAATAGGTAGTGATTGCTCCTTCGCCAAGAGCTCGGCATTACGAAGTGAGAGTCACGGGTCTTTCGGATGGGACCTTATAAACGGAGGTCCCGTGTCGCAGCAGGTGTGGCACGTAAAAGAACCCTCACTGCTAAAAGCCATCAGTGCTAAGCATAGGTCTAAATTTGCAGTCCCGTCACCGGTAATAGTGACAGTCGCCGGATAGCTGAAAAATTGCTCAGGGGACTAAAAATAAAAAACAAACAAACAAACAAGTTTGAATGTCCGAATTACTAAGTCCACTAACAGTCCCGGTCTTATCTGTTCGTTTTATCCTCTCATCCAGAAGAGTGGCTAGAATTGCAGGTCTTTGCTCTAAAAATCTTTGCAACAACTGATATGTTGAATTCCACCTAGTTTTGCAATCCATTATCAATTTGTGTTTGGGCAATTGAAGGGCTGCCTGCTTTTCTCCTAGAATTTCTGTAGCAATGTTACTTTTGTGGAAGTAGGTAACAAGTGATCTTACTTTTCCGAGAATTTTGTCAAGAGATGGAATACCTAAATCTTTATTAGATGCCAAGTTCAGGGTATGTGCAAAGCAGCCAAGTTTGTGATCAGCCCCAGATACTTCAACTGAAACTGTCATATTACTAGCATTGTCCATTGTAATCACTTCAACTTTGTCAGAAATGCCCCAGTCTTGCTGTTTTCAGTTCAAAACCAATTCTTTGGCTGGTATGTGAGCCTTCAAAGTGTTCAGTTTGTAGAATTTTGGATTTTAATTCCCAGTTTTTATCTACAAAATGGCAGGTGACAGTCAAAAATGACTGTGTTGCTCTTGATGTCCAGCCATCACAAGTCAAAGATACAGCTTCACTGTTTTGAAGTTCTGTGTTTAATTTGCTCTTTTCACTTTCATACAGAGCAGGAATTAATTCCTCACTTACTTTATGTATGTTTAGGGGCTGATAACGTGGCTCCAGTGTTGAGAGCATTTTCCTTTAAAGAGAATTAAACAAAAACTATTAAAACAGTACACATCAAGTGGTCAAGTACCGTCATTTTCAATGCATTTTATGTAACAGGTTTGCAGATTTTCATTTCATTTATTATATTGAATTCATACCTAAACACAGGACTCTCAATAGTAGAAAATGGCCTAAGGTAATGAATAATATAATGTAGAACTGCCGATGTAATTTCATTTGACCTCGTGAGAGGTAATTTCCGCTGAGAAGCCAACAGTGTCCAGGGGTTTGTACTAGTGTCAATATTTTTTTCCGTGGGTTGTGGGGCTGAAATTATAATCAGTGTATAAAAATAAAGTACTATGTGTATAGTAGTTACTATCAATTTTATGTCCGTGTGTCTCTAAATCTTGTTATTACTTGTGTATTTACGAAAGGGAAAAAATCATATGCATACCTATGTCTCCGGAGGCATGTGTTGACTCACCACCTGCTTTATTTAGCAAAATGTCATGGTGCCTGTTCAAATGGAAACTTAAATTTGTTGTTCTCCCCGAAGTGGCCACTATTGCAGAACATAAATTACATATTCCTTGTCTCTTTTTCTGGATTGAAATAGTTCTAACACTTTGATTTTTTTTTTGCTGACATTTTGCACTAAAATATTGCACACATCCATCCCGATTGAAAATATTGAAAACGACCAGCGGCGCGAAGAAAATATATTTGGTAGGCGTATTGAAGGCACTGTATCGATACTCGACGAAAACTCAAATACCGACATGTAATGATATATCAATATATTGGTTCACCCCTATCATATATGTGATCTGGTCCATTCTATTTATGCCACCCATGTAATTTGCATACCCTTTCACTGTTGGGGCAATTGGTAGCACAGTCTCTGTCTCATCTTTGTTACGCCTGTTTGTAGATAAAGACAAGTTTGGCTCCGTAAGCTTATGGAAACTTGAGACATAATGTACAATCTGATTATCCTTCCAGTAGCTTGCTAGGAGCTGCCCATACGTCAACCAGTCTAAAGTTTTCCTTTCCATTCATCTTATTTGTGCTGCTGTTGGCATTAGTTATCAGTGTTCGAGATACTGAAGTTCGACTGTATTGAATTATTTCGGCACTAGTATCAATTAAATGATGCATATGTAGAACGCTTTTCAGTTTTGAGCTATTGGGGACATGTCTTACAAACATTTCTTGTTCATAGAAAGTAATATTTAAAATCATTTCTTGTGACCTTTAACTCTAAATGAATTATTATAATATGAATTTGTTTTTCAGAAAAACCAAAGCTTCCAGAGAATTTTCAGCAGCACACATGGGAAAAGTTGAAGGAGTCTGTCAAGGCAATTCAGAAGAGCACATCCATTCGCTGGAGCCTGGAGGAGCTCTATCAGGCTGTTGAGAACATGTGCTCACACAAAATGTCTGCCCTACTGTATGATCAGCTGAAAGAAGTCTGTGATAAACACATACGGTCAAATGTGGAACAATTCAAAGCATATCCTTCATATGAAGCTATCTTACTAGCTAGATGATTAGGCAAATAAAACAACACCATAAATAAGAGTAGAGAGTATTGGTATTAGAATGTACAGGACAATGTTTGATTTGATGGTTTTGTGTAGCCAGTTTGTAAGAGTACTACATCCCTGTAACACAGGTTGAGGGAATACATACATACTAAATGTAATCAAGGAGTTTCTGCAATCATATGGTTGTTATACAGCCATTTAAGATGGGATGTATTATGGTAAGGTGATCATGTCCGTCTGTCCCGCTTCATAACGTAGGTAAATACTCGTACCACATTTCATTTTGAAAACACATAGATTTCTTTCAAAATTTTCATGTATTTTGATAATGATGTGTACTGACCTAATTTATGGGAAAAAAATATGTGGAGCGGTCCTTCCCAGGATACAGCTGTTTCTAAAAATAGAACACATCACATTAAAGTGTGCTGTGTTGTTAAACATGAGTTTTGAGGCATTGACTTCCTATAAATAATGGAAACATGTTTCTTTTATACAAATTAAAGAAAGTGTATTTTATCGTTCTAATAAATTTTCATCAGCTGAGCTGTTTTGGTTTTAGAGTGATGAAAATGCACATGTGGTAGCCCAATATTGCCAATATAGCATGTCATATGCAGAAAATTGTGATTTCAGGAACCTTTGGATTTTAGAAAATTTTAAATATGTTTTACCGTTACACACAAGCAGTCATTTGACATAAAAAGTAAATGGCGTAGCGAGCAATTTGAAAGCCCAATGACCTCAATGCTAAAACTCTTCAAAAAAGACATGTTGGAAAATAGTGCTTAAAATCTTATTTCTGCAAACTTGTTTAATTCATGATTTACATTATTAAAATACCATTTCAAGAAATATTATCTGTCTATATTATGTTGTCTGACCATCTGTTTGTTTGTCTATAGGCACAATGGTTTCCGGGCTTTAAAGTGTTATACATTTTACTTAGTGTCAACATACCATACATACAGAACCCCCATGGGCCCGTATAGATTTGGGGTCAAAGGGTGTAAGGTCAAGTGTACTGGATATTGAAAATTTCAAAATATGTCTATTTTGAAGCTTCACACACAGAAAAGACCAGTATATTCATTATTATATTCATTATTGATGAATATTTCATATTTTCCTTCCATAAAATGTTCATTTGTATAGGACTTTGCCAATCAAATTTGGTAAACATCGAAGGTCAGCTGACATATTTCCTCCTCTGACAGATGTGGAAATGATATTTCATCGGAGTCGATCCTCCTCTAACGTTCCTTTTTTCTAAACCTGTAAATTATGCGTTTCCATAATGGTATTCAAAAATATTTACAATAAATGATTTGAATTCAATTCCAACTGTTTAGTCAGATACAAATTGTACAATGATGCTTACCATTCATCTCAACAAAATCTTTTAAGTTCATTCACAGCATTTGCATGAACTCTCATTTTAGCAGCCATGGCAATGTCTTCCTCTTCAATTCCTGTGCTGATATCTTGCCAAAATTTGTTACATATTGCACTTACTGTGCGTACATAGTCTCCAATGTTGAGAATTTGTGTGTTGGGGATAGTTCTGTTCAAAAAATTCCATGTCTTCAATCTGCCATTTACAGATTCCATGACCCATCTGAGCTGCAATACACAATTCATAATCTGATTGATTATTGTTTTCCAATGATCTTCAGCGTGCTGTACTAACCACTTTGCCACATAGCCCCCCCCCCCCCCCCCCCCCCCCCCCCCCCCCTCCCTACATTGCAGTTTTGTTAGCAAAAGTGCAACACACGTCCTTGTACTTCTTGTTTTCGATGCCCTTATCTAGTCAGTATCGGACATACGGGTCATTAGTTCATCAAACTTGTCCTTGGTAATACCTGTGAGGTTGTAGTAATATTCACTTTGCAGTGCATTTTGGTCATCAAAATTGAGTCGGGTATTTATGTTTTGAATTGCTACCTCCCTCGTTTGTTTCAAAACTCCGACAATAGTTGTCCTGTTCACATTTGTTAAAGGATTGCTTTGTTTCAATAGATGTAGTGCTTCAATATTGAACTATCCATCAGAAATGTGTTTTGGGCAGCACTGAGAGCCAGTTGGCATAATTGTTTCTTTTTCAATAAAAACATTAACCCATGCACTTTCTGGAACTACCAATAGCTTTGGTCCAGGTTTTTTACAAATAACACAGCATGACTGTTTGATGCACTGGGAATGGAAAGCACCACTGATGGCGGACTCTGAATAGATGAAGATTTTTAACTTGGTTTTGGACTTTCATTTCTAGAACTGTTTTTTGTTTTCATTTTGCACATGTAGCGACACTTCCTACATAAAGACTGTCATCGGAAACATCAACTTACAACTTTCTTTTGATAAAATCTGCATGATCTTTATTTTATATCTTTCACTTGGTAATGTTATTCTGGAGCATAAGGCACATCGATAAATTTTAGGCATTCTGAAGTATAAATAAAAAGAAAGTTCATAAGTTCATTATTCCTGGGCAATTAAGTGGGTACATAGTATCATTCATAAAAAGAGAGGGGGTGGAGGGGAATAAAACAAAATCTTCATAAAAATATTGAACTTTTACAGAAGTTCAACATCCTCAATTGTGGGAATAGGGTTTGAGGTTCTTACACATTGAATTATTGTAACGTGCCTCAATTTAAAATCAATGATTAATATTTTACGAGGCATCCAATTTTTTTTTATTTGGGGGAGGGGGTGTTGGACTTTTACCACACTGATTCATTTTATAATCTCAACTCAATTTTTGTTTAAAATATCCTTGTCACTCACTTCTACTATAAAAAAGACAATCAAAATTAAAACAATAGAATGTTGTTTTAATAAAAAGATGCAGAGAGGATTTTGAATGCTATTAAGATTTTTAAGATGTAGAAATAAAACACCTCTTTAGACTAGGAAATATAGAATTTTTTTTGGGGGGGGAGGGGTCAATCCATCATATTGAAAACCGTAATTGTATACAATCCTGATTAATGTAATTAATAAGAAATAATGTATGATTTTTCAATATTGATGTCTGAAGAAGAATGGGATTCCAATGATGTTAATTCGTACAAATGTAAATGGTAAGGGTTTTCCCAACTGCATATTGTTATTATTTAGAAATAAAAATATTCCAAAAATAAATCTGTGAAAACTCTCTCTCAAACTCTCTCTCTCTCTCTCTCTCTCTCTCTCTGAATTACATATGCAATTGAAATTATCAAATAAAAAAGATAAAATAGAAATTGGTCTACATATTTTCATTATATATGTGTGTGCTTGTTCATGAAAATAAGGATGAAGTGAGCCAAAGTCATTATCTCTTACCCAACTGATTCATGAATAATGTCACAATGGGGAAAAACTGTTACGTCATTGTTCACATAATTCTTATAAAGTAGACGTCATGATGATCACCAATCTTAAACTTAAACTTGATCTACTACTCTCAACTTTTCTATTATTTGTAAGATTGTTTTTTTAAAATCCATACTTTAGTACACAATTACTTAAGGACCCGCTTTGCTACAAGTGGTTCAAATATGTTTCATTTCATCTGTTAGGCCTACATATAGGCTACGCCAATCTACCTTCATTTTAATAATGTACGTAAACATCATTTTTTGGGAAAACTCTGTATATACATATGTACATGTGCGCAATGAAAGATATCAATTTTAATCAGATTGCATATATTCTCTCTATTTGAATTGCTGGAATACTGATCATGGTCCGCTCCATTCAGGTGCAACTGAGATTGGACTTAAATACACCCAAGACTAGTCACAGGGATTTTTTTTCTAATTAAAACACTTTTAACATAATTTTGATATTTTATGTTTTTGATGTTGGTCCTTACCTTAATTAAACTTTGCCGTTCATGACTATCTGCCATCGGGTTATCGTCCCTGTCGTTTGGTACACTACAAACTACTTCAGGATTCGACTTCGAATATAGTGTAAAAAATCTGAATTATGATGCACATATTAATAAAGAAATTGAGAGGGTTATATGTTTTAATATCATTTATTTTGATACAAATACAAAAGGAAAATAATCTATCATTTATTGCACAGTTTATGAAATTTTGTGTCAAATGATGTACAAAGCAGGTATTCCACAAATGACAGATTTCAATATTACACTATGAACAAGGCGAACGTGATTTATGAAACACAGTGTTTTTGATGCATTGAAGTATGTATTTCAACATGCATAAATATCATTCATCGCGTTCGCCTTGCACATATTGAAATATTGACAAATGTAAGTAAAATTTGGGAGTTTTTGTTAAAAATTATCGATCAGGTAAATTTGGGAGTTTATTATTCTACTATAAGACATTTTGGAGCCATTTTGCTTGCATATTCAAAGAGAGGGAATTGTCCCTAAATAACTTCAATAGGTAAAAGTGTGTCAATTTCTTCTTTATTTTTCTTCATTTTACTAGGTCAAATTTATATGCTTAGTGTACCTTGTTCTTTGTTCGAATTGTGGTCCCAAGGAGTACAGTGAAGTCACATTAGGGATCAAAGTTTTACATGGGAATATATAGTACAAATCTTCTCAATAACAACAGGGCAATGAATTGTCATATTAATATGTATATATGATAATCTCCAGGCAGTGCAGATTGAAGTATGTTCAAATTATGACCATTTTGGTAGGATAGGGCCACAATTTAGGGGATCAACATTTTACATGGGAATATAAAGAGAAACATCCTTAATCATTTCATACCATGATTTTTTATCTTGTGTATCATGGTTATATTGTGAACCTTTGCAGCTAGGTTGGGACTGCAATATGGGATAATTTTTTTCATGGGAATAAGGGTTGCAAAAGATCGTTTAAAAATTTCAATATCTGAACAAAAGCATGAAGGGCCAAGGTGACTTATGTGAGTAATGTGGCCCATGGGCCTCTTGTTTTCTATAGTCTTCTAGATACACAGTGAAGGTTTATGGATGTTGTAGATAGAGGCTTAAAATAAGCAAGCACATGTTTTAGGCTGTTTCTTTTAAGAGAAAATTGTTCGGAATGTGAATGTTCCTGCGTTATCCTTAACACTTTTACTGAAAATGTTGGATATGAGCAGTTCCTGAAAAATGTAGATGGCTGTTGGCAAGCCCATTGTCGTCAGATGGTAGGTTATTTGGAATTAGGGGTCAATATTATGTAGTAAATGACAAAGAGTATTCTTACTTGAATTCTGTGGCTTTTCTGTTGCAGATTATGATACGGAGCATTTTCCTGTTTTTAGACCGAACATACGTATTACAGACATCATCTGTGATGTCCATTTGGTAAGTTACAATATTATTTTGATGTAATAAAATTACTCTATATTAAGTAAAATTGTGCATTTAAAACACTGTTGGGATTCTTTATCATGTTAATACCAAGACTTTGTCACATGGCTAAATATATTTACAATAAAAAAGTTAAAGAGGTTTGCATCAGAGTTTTGTAACATTGTGGAATTTTTTGGGAAGTATTTTATTAATTTCTTCATTGAAGAAGAGTTATGAAATCAAAAAGAAAAACTGGAGTCATATTGCTCACATTAAGCTATGTATAGTGTTATAAACTTGACCTCTTTGCACTTAAAATTTTCGTAAGATAAACTTGGTATGTCAACACAACAGAAATGAATTATTATATCAAATAAATACATAATTGTGTTTTCTAACATTTATATAAAAAGTTTAATGCTAGTAGATTGGATATAAATAATAACCTATTGCACTTAAGATATGAAAAAATTCATCATATGGAATTGGAGAGTTTGAAAGAACTTATTAGCAGTATTGTGAATTTTTTTAAAATGCACATAAATCATAAAATTTTACTTAAAATTTCAGATGGAACTAAAGAATCTGGGGGTTAAAATTTAGATTTTTGAATTATTGGTCAAAAAGCTGAATTTCGGATAAATGATATAGATGATTTTAAGAATTGATATTCTGCTTACAAAAACCACACATGATTTTTTTGTGCTCAGCTGGCTTTGCCATTAATTTACCCTTGGTCTGTCCATCTCTCCATTTTGCTTGAGGTTTTCCAGACTTTCTCTGCATTGGGTGAAGATATTCAATTGAAATGCGATATGTGGCTTTGTTTTGGATAGTTACAGATCCACTCTGAGTTTCATAAAGCTTGACTTACTTTTGATTGAATTATGGCCCTTGATGATTTGCTAGAATCAGTTTTCCAGACTTTTCTTTGCATTGGATGAAGATATTCAATTGAAATTTAATATGTGGTTTTGTCTTGGATCGTTACAGATCAAGTTTGAGTTTTGTTATGTGTGACCTACATTTAATTGAATTATCCTGCTGGTAGGGGACTTGTGTTGCTTGCAATACACTCAGAATGCTTGTTCTGATTTAAATCAGAAATCTGATATTTTCTGAGTGGCTTTTCGTCTTTCATATTGAAATTCTGATTCTTTTCGACAGCATTGTCAAGTCTGGATTTTCTAGTCTTTTCTGTCACTAATCTTGTTATTTTGGTGCCAGGATATTGCCAGAATGCAGGATTTTGCACCATTTTTTTTTTAAAGCATCTGGGAGTCTTACTTTGCCCCCAGACCCCTATACATAATATTAGAATTTAGCTTAGATATGCAGAACACGAAATTTTTTTTTTACATTTCATAGCCCTTGGCACTGGGGATACTTTTGAGTAATAACTCAGGTTATCATCAAGGCTTGTGGGCCTCTTGTTCTAATTTTTACGTTACCTGAGTCACTCAGGTGATGTAATTGCCATTGATCATTGTGCATTGTCAGCTAACAATTTTGCATTTTTGACTTCTTGAAAACTACAAGGCCAGTTGTTGCCATTTTTGGTGTGAAGCTTAAGATAAGAGGAACATGAATTGTGAAAGGACTAAATGTGGTATGAGCCATTATATTCCTCCGTTTTTGCCGGATTGTGAACTTGAAAATTTATGCTATTTCTATACATCAATAAATAAAATAGGACTCATTCTAAATATATATGGACTTTTTTCATTTTTGGGTATCAAAATAAAGCAATTCAGAGTCTGGAAGGTTCCAATGTTTTCAGAAATTTTCAATATTTATCATTTTCCTCAGTGATTTTATGATAAATTAGGTATAATAATATATAATGAAAATATTACCTGAGCAAGCATGTAATCACTTTTTCAAATTAAACATTTATTCCGATTTTTATGTGCATGACATACAACAATGCAAATGCGAGGAAATTCGATCTCATTTTATAGTTTGCAGTTTACTTAGAAAATGTGTAGCACTGCCGAACGGTAGTGGTTTAATTACACATATTATCCAGTATAATTGATTTCAAAACATTTTAAATCTTTGTGGGAAAAATCTTATTCAGATCCTGAAATTCGTGAAATTAATGATGCCTGTATATTAATTTGATGTACTAGAATAAAACTTGATTAACTAACTTAACAAAAACCGAATACACAAAGGTAAACAATGCAGATAAGATATTACTGCTAACAATATTTCGGAAATGCAATTTGAGTTCCATATTAATGAGAAATGATAGATATCATTACCGCAAATATACTGTACACATTATATATCTTCATGTTCATATCATTCAGCAGCTGGTTAATGTTGTAGCACACTTGTGAATCCTATACCTAATGCAGTGTTACCTGTTAAGACTGATATACTTATTTTGAATTTTCTTAAAACCAGTGATTGATAAAAAAACCAAAAACAAATGGAAGGATCTACATATATGTATATAATATATACGGCCTACACTTTCGTAGCTTTCATCTTCTGAGATTACTATCAAAACAGTCTATCTAACAGTAGTTTTAACAATTTGTAACTGATGTTTTGTTTTGTTTTTAAAATCTGAAGAATAAGTGTTAATTGTTTTTAATTCTGAAGAATTAGTGTTAAAAGTAAATAAACAGCACTTTAGATTGCACTACTTTTAGCAACTCATTGTTTACTGTTGCTTGTTCCACACTGGGATTTTCTAAAAATAACATTTTTTTTAACTGAATTGTTGTTTTATCATAGGTCTAGTATTATTTTTCACATGAAAGAAAGAAAGTTTGAGAGAGAGAGAGAAATGCAAGTTTGTTTTTTTTACATTATTATTTTTCATTTATTTATTTATTTCTCGTTTATTACTTTTCTTTTATCAAAATATTATATCAATTAGAGTTATTTTTTTAAAAAAACTTTCATGATGGTGTAGATAAAAGAAAACAAATTGTCATAATAATCTAATAACATCTAGAAATGAAAAAAAAAATAGAATCTAAAAAAAAAAAATTACATGTATGCATATAATACATTCATAAAAGTGGTACATATATTGATGTGGTTTTGGGGAACTGAGCCACCCCCATCACTTTTTTGACAATGGTTATTCCTTGTTATTTTTACATGCAAAGTTAATCATTTTAAATGCAAACTTCATTATCTTCAGCATGCAGGGTGGAATGTATTAGCAGACCCCCTACTTTTTATAACGTACTTCCATACTGTACCCCCTCCCCCACCCCCAGTGAGCATGTTTGTTTGTTGCTTTTTGTGTGTTTTTTTTTTTTTTTTTTTTTTATAATGTTCGATTACAGCAACATATAGTTTTTAGTCTGTTCATCTCTCTCTTCAACTACAACTTTAACCTTGGGAGTAACTTTTGAACTCTTACAGTTAGGGCTTTCATATTTCACATTATTCTTTGTGGCAAGACCTTTCTACAACAGCTGTTGGTGTTCCCATTCTTCTAACATGCAATGACTTGGACTATTTGCAAAATACTTACAAATATATTTTGAAGGCATCAAGCTTGCTCAAGAGCCTTCTAGCGATCATACAGGATTTTGCTGCTGCACCGCCTTTTAACCAATCTCAGTGGGCGAAGTCAAAATAGTGCCTATTGGTTTTGAACATTTCTTACGATTCAGAATGCCATTTCCGTTGTTGATGTCGTTGTTTATTATTATATCTTTGTCTAATAGTTAAATAACAATTGTTTGGTAAGAGTTCATTATTCGGGGATAGATTTACTACGAAACATTTTCCCATGAAATGTGTGTAACATAATATCATTAAATATAAATTAACGTTCTCAAATTTGGTTTTCATTTATATCTGTAGTCTTGTAGTTTCACCAAGAATCCTTATTTCAGATCAGTAGAAACAGATAAATACTAAAGTGGTGAAATTACGCAATGTCACGATTTGGTTGCTATTCCAAAAACACAAAGACTATTTCCGTGTTTGTTTCTGGTACTCCTGATCCTGACTTTCTATTAAGCAAAACGAAAGTAGGGTGTGCATCACGAAGAAAATAACAGGTTATTTTGAGAAGAAACTCATGCAAAGTAGCACTCATTGAGAATTGAATCTTGTTCAGAATTCCAATTATCTTTCTACATAATACGTTGAACTTTTGAATTATTAGACATTATTGAAAACAGAGTTAATACAGTATAATTTTTACACACATGAACAGAAGATACAACTTTCATAAACAAGTAGTCTCACTCTGAAGCAGTTGTATTCTTTTCAGCATTTATCGACCATAATTTGAAATTATTTATTACAGCCTTTGTAAAGTAACTAGTTTTGAGGAGATATTATTTAACAAGAGCAGGGTACATGTATGAATTTGTTAGGATAAACAACTTCAGTCCAAGCACTTCTCTTTATTTCTTTTTCTGTAAATAGACACATTTTGCTGACATTTTACAAATGATTTTAATGCTTTATTTATGTACATAAAAATTAGCAAATGTCTCCTGTGGCACTCAAACATTTCTTTTCCTACATTCACCTGCCCTCTAAAATTTATTGAGAATCTTGATGTATATGATATTGCACTTGACTCCTTTGTAGCCCTTCAGGTCTTTGATTTGGAACATTCTTCTCTATTAACTATTGCTAGATCAAAATTCAAAGTAGTAAAGCTTGGGAAGATGTTGGTTGCTATAGTATATTTTCATTGCTAGGATACATTTTCATTGTCACTGTGGATTTTAAAAATGGATATGTTCCACAAATATTACTCTAATATTACAAAATTTTTTCAAAATTTTCAATTTTTTACCGGTCGTGGTAGCTCAGTGGTTTAGAGCGTTCGCTTTGTAACTTGGAGATTGTGAGTTTGAGCCCCGCTCGTGCCATGGTTGCATCAAACCTAAGACGCAAAAATAGGTAGTGATTGCTCCTTCGCCACACGCTCTGCATTTAGAAGTGAGAATCATGGGTCTTTCGGATGTGACCTTAAAATCAGAGGTCTCATGTCACGGTAGGCGTTGGCACGTTAAAGAACCCTCACTGCTATGGCCCTGAGCGCTAAGCATAGGACTAAATTTGTGGTACTTCACCTACAGCTGGTGATGCCTCAATATGAGTAAAAAATTCTCGACAGGACGTAAAACAAACAATCAATAAATCAATTTTCAAATTTTGTGTGAATAGGAAGCATCTTTTGAACAAGATGGACATAGATTGTATATTCCAGGACTCCTGTGCCCCTGGGGTCCTAGGGGTGAGACCAAAACTACCAAAAAGTTACCAATTTTCAAAAATCTTCTCTAGAACTACACATTTGTAAGAAAAACTATATGCATAGTAATGTAGAACAGGAAGGCCTCTACCAAAATTGTAAATTTTATGATCCCTGGGGTAGAGATACTTACCCCAGGACAGGGCCAAACTTGGTATATGGTATTTATGTGTAAAGCATTTAAAAATCGTCTTTAATGCTGTTGATACCAAATTGAATTAAATGGATTTTTACAATGAGCAGGTAGCCTTTATCAAAATTGTAAATATCATGATCCCATGGGGAGGGTTTTTGGTATGAGGATGGGGGCAAAATAGTCAGTGATTAAATATGTTAGCGATTTAACATTTTTAACTTCTTCTTGACAACTACTATTCCAATCCTTTTTGATATTTGGTATAAAGCATGTTTTGGACAAGGCAGACATAAATTGTAAATAAATTTCAGGATTCCTGGGGCCCAAGGGATGAGACTATAACTGCAAAAAAGTGACCAATTTTCAAAAATTTTCTTTTTAGAACTGCACATTTGTAAGAAAAACTAAATACATAGTAATGTGGAGCAGGAAGGCCTCTACCAAGTTTTTAAATTTCATGATCCCTGAGGTAGAGGCTCTGACCCCAGGACAGGGTCAAACTTGGTATAGGTAACTCTCAAAGTTCAAGCAACCTTGATAAAGCTTCCAGATATTGAGAGTTCAAGCGATTGAAAGTTGATGGAAATTTGGAAATGAAAGGTCCGACAGTATGGTTCAGATTTTGTAGCAACCAGAGTGCATACAACATCCTGGCATTCTTTTGACATGTTGGCTTTCATATTGTTAGGTGAATGTAATTGACTTCAATTTTTAACACGGAATTTTATAAAAAGATTTTTAAAATTTATGTGTTTATTTCTTCTTTTCTCCATTTAAGATAGACATACATTTATAAGACAAATGTTTCATCCATAATGAAGTTTCAGAGTCACTACACAGAGTACAATCCACTGCATGATCATTTCAATTTTCAGTTACTTTACACAAAGCATGGATTCTAATGTATAACAATGATCCTTGGCATTTGTCTAAATTATATGCTCAAAATTATTGTTTCATTGTTAATTCCAAACTAGTCTTTAATTGTAATGAAAACAAAGCTCACAGGGGGTGGGGGATGGGTTGGTGGGTGGTGTTTGATTGACCATTTAAACAAATAACTATCTACCCTACAAGGAAACACTGTCCTTGTCCCCTGTATAAACACCTAATTAACACAGATGAGCTAGCCCCAGGTTTTAACCGTTATCCAGGTAAGGTCCAAGCTGGAATAATTATAAGCTTGAGTGATGATTGGTACTCCCTACCACCACTTAGAGGGATCAAAACAATGATATATGTATTTCAGAACCCAAATTTCACTTCAAGAGATCTAGAGTAAAAAACAATGAAATGTGTGAAATGGGACCCAGATTTCACTTCAAGAGATTGAGAACTTTGAGCGTTCAAACATTTGAGAGATTAAGAGTAAATTTGCTGAATTAGAGAATAACTTCGAGAGATCAGGAACTTCGAGAGGTTGAAGTTTGAGCTATTGAGAGTCACCTGTATATGGTATTTATGTGTAAAATGATCAATGACTTAATGTGTTAACAACTGAACATTTTTGACTTCTTGATAACTACCATTCCAACTCTTCTGAAATTTTGTATGAAACATCTATTAGAGAAGGAGGATACAAATTGTAAATCTGAGGTCTCCTGCTCCTAGGGCCCTAGGTTTAGGTAAAAACAATATTAGGATAAGAAGAGTGTAAATTGTGAAGTTTAAGATCATAGCTCCTCCAGACCTCATGGTTGAGGCAAAACTGAAAAAAGAACACACACAAATGCTTTAAAAATCTTTTCTACTCGAATACATGTAGGAGAAAACCCAAATGCATAGTTATTATGTCCATGAAGCCCTTTACCAAAGTGAAATTCAATACACCTTGGCCAGGGAAATATGGGCTGATTTAAATGCTTCAAACTTCATTTTTCTTTCTGTTGTAATTGAATGGGAATTGTAGGATTATTTAGAAAGGTCATAAAGCTGTGAACAAAAGACTCCAGAATGAGGCATAAATGCAATATGAGACTCCCAGACAGGTTTCTATATGGGGTATTATACTCAGGTGACCATTAAGGCCTGTGGGCCTCTTGTTTGGATTTAAGGCCTTTGGTGATATGTGAATTGTTACTTTTTAGGTTCTGCAGATAACCAGAATTTTACATTCCATGCATGAATTGTGAATGGTTTTCCAAGTTTATATGGATTGTAATAATGAAAAAATATATATCGGGACTTTTTACAAAACTACTAATTATTCAAAATTAATAAAATGTGATTACTTCAAACAATTATTAAAATAAAACTGGATCTACCCCATTGTCAGAATCCGGTTACATACATGTATATCAATCTTTTTCTTTTTTTTTTTCGAAAGTTCAAATAGATTAGATAGATACTCGATTGAACCTAGATATATATATATATATATATATATATATATATATATATATAAATGCAACCACATTAGGAATAGCTTTAAAAAGAAAACCTGCAAAGTTAAGTAATTTTAGTTATTTAATCAAACATTATAAAGTTAATTATATCCTGTAGTCCATTCCAGATTCGATTGAGTTCCACCCATTATCTGTGCCTGTACTTCCATACAGTTTGTTTATGCGCTATTATATTTAAATATTAATTATCTAAAGACCTTTGAATTTAATGAATATCTGGCTTCACATATTTTATCTTTATGCATTTTCTTTGCATGAAATTGCTATTGTAGTATAGAAGGGTAGGGGTGTCTTAACTTGAAAGGCCTATACAAAATGTGAAGAGAAATATCCTGTGTGGTTTAATGATTTAAATGGTGATGAATCTAAAGTTATTGCACAAATATATGGGCATAGATATAATTGAAATATCCACATAACATTTCAATGGATGGGCTGTAGGCTACAACTAGAGACATCACAACTATAATATCTTGAACCTGTAACCGTAACTGTAATATTATGAACTCTGGGTTCAATTTTTTATAGGGGGTTCATTATATCGCAGTCAAAAAGTGAACCCGGGTTCAAAATATTTTTGCATTATATTGAATCTGGGTTCAATGTTTCATGGCATCAAAATGTTATGCTACACTGATTCATGTGTTCAACATAATCTGTAAATAGGTTTTCATAAATTGGAATAAGAATTAACTCTTGATGATTGCTATCTAGGCTGTGTTGGCAAAATAACCTGTTACTTTCTTCATGAAATACGCACTACTTTCTTGTTTGCTTTAAAGAAAATCAAGATCGAGATTACTGAAAACAAAATCAGAAACAGTCTTTTTTAAGTGTTTCTGTAAGATTGGATTACTTGCCAACTGTGACATCAGTATTTCATTGAATTAATGTAGCACAACCTTATTTGTTCTAACTAAAGAAAGGCGGCGATTTTACTCAAAAGTAGGGGGAGAGAAATCATTGGGTGTCAGCTCTTAGTGAGAACCCTGCTATGGTACTCAGGTGACCATTAAGGCCTGTGGGTCTTATGTTATCTAATACACCCTGTATGTGTGCAGGTTATATGGTTGTGTCATATGTGGTAGGCCTGTCAAACTTGAGTTTTATAGTACATGTATTATCATGATTTGTAAAATTGCAGGGACATGGGTTTAGAGCTGTTTCGTACACACATTATGTATCACCCAGTAGTACAGAGGAGGACAGTGGATGGCATTCTACAGCTAATAGAAAGGGAGAGAACTGGTGAAGCTGTAGATCGACAGCTGATTAAAAGTCTTCTCAGGATGTTGTCTGATTTGCAGGTGCAGTAAAATATTTTTATGCATGTTGTATTCCTGAGAACCCACCCTACCAAATGAATGTACATGTATTTAGTAGAATCTGGGGCTTTTGGGGCAGAATGAAAACTGCCAAAAATAGATCAATTTTTCAAATACCTTCTCTACAATCACCCATATGTAATAAAAACTAAATGCATAGTGATGTAGAGCAGGAAGCCTCGACCACAATTGTAAATTTCGTGATCTCTGCTGGGGTAGAGGTTGTGACTCCAGAGTGGGGCTTAACTTGGTATACAGTGTTTGTATAATTAAACTTCTGTAGTGCTATTAATGCTAAATTGAAACTAAATGTATATTTTGAAAAGAAGGTAGCCATTTACCAGAATTGGAAATTTCATGATCCCAGGGGTATGGGTTTTGGTATGAGGGTGGGGCCAAAATGTTCAGTGATGGAATGTGTTAGCAATTGAACAGTTTTGACAATTTTAACTTGATAAGGCCTTAAAAAATTCCATGTTTCCAGTAACCCGACTGACTCTGTTTTTGAGTCCCCAGCCCTAATTTGTAAGCATTGAGCTTGCTCGAGAGCCTTCTAACAATCATGCAGGATTTGCCACTACACCGCCATTCAGCCAATCTCGATGGGTGAAATTAAAATAATGCCTATTGGTTTTGAACGTTTCTTACAATTCAAGACTTTGATCTATAGTCTTAAAATTTTATCAAGAATCCTTATTTTGGATCAGCAGAAACAGATAAATAAATTGAAATTGTGATGATTGATAAATTCTGCAAAATGTCATGGTTTAGTTGCTGTTTCAAAAAACACAGGGTATTTCTGGTTTTGTTTTTGGTAATCCCAATCCTGATTTTCTATTAAGCAAAATGAAAGTAGCTTGTGCATCGCGAAGAAATAACAGGTTATTTTGCAAAGAAATCCAGGCTGGGTAGCATTCATTGGGAGTTGAATCTTGGAGACTTCCAATAACCTATCTACATATTATGCTGAACTTTTAAAATGTTAGACGTTATTGAAAACAGAGTTAATACCATATAATTGTTACATCATACTTGAACTGGAGATATAATTTTTACAACCCAGTAGTCTCACTCTGAAGCAGTGATATGAAGTTATTGATTAATAGTCTTTGTAAAGTAACTAGTTTTGAGGGGATACTATCTAGCAAGAAGTGGGGAGGAGTATGAACTTGTTAGGATAAGGAAGTACTTCATCCCAAGCTCTTCAGTTTATTTCTTTTCATGTAAATAAAAACATTTTTCTGACATTTAGAAATGATTTTAATACTTTTAAGTACCAAAAAATAAGGAAATCCTTCTGCAGCACTCAAACATTTTGCTCTAATTTCATATGCTACCATATAAATTTATTACGAACCCAGATATGTTATATTGCACTCGATGCCTTTGTGGCCCTTCAGGCCTTTGATTTTAATGGATCAGCAAATAAAAAAATAATTTGGAATTCGTCCATGGTTTCTTAACATTGAATTTTAATGCCACTGATATGGAGGTTAAAAATTATATAAAACAAATGGCATAGCCATTACCAACTTAATACTAATCTGAAATTCCTCTCACTTTTAACATGGCTATCATATTGTGATATGTGTGGAGAAAATTCAAAGCGGACTCCATCCTGAATTGTGCCCAAGACATAAGAATTCAATACTTGGATGATTATTCTACAAATTGATCATAACTGATATGATGTTATCATAGTTTAAACAACTCTAACACCAAGAAATAAAGCATCACTTGACCATTGAAATTCTTTGCGAATGATATCAGCTCTCAAATACACAAAATTGTCAAGTGCTAAAATTTACACAAGAAGTTATAGTTTACTATAAGGTTTATGAATATTTTTATTTTAATAAGATGTTAATGTGAGATTTGAAATAACTTTTCTGATGCAAAAGAAATGAGACGGCAACAGGCACCTACCTGTTTTACAAAACCATAGTTTGTCAGGTACTCCCTAGGGTAAAGACATAACAAATAGTTTTTTTTATTCCACACATTTTATCAAGTGGAAAAAAGAAAATGTGCAGAATGTCAGACATAAATTGACATGCTGCCTGATTTCCATGAGTTGATATACAAATTTAATTTTTCTTTTGCCAAAAATGCCCATCCTCATGCAACTTTTTGTATTTCTCTACCGTATCCAAAGTATTGTTTGTATAGACAAAGCACTCATTATGAATGTCTTTTTTCAGAATGATGTTTATAATTAATGAGAGGTTGGATAAATCCCACCTTTGTACATATACATCACATGATCACATATGGTGTGTTGATTAAAACAAATTAAAAAATGCTAGTTTAATATTTTGATTTTATTTTTATAACATTGACTTTTTAACAGATTTTAATTTAAGTTCAGTGTAGAAAATATTGAGTCAGTTATAACTTAAATGCTACAAAATCTCATGCTATAACTTTAATGCTACAAAATCTCGTGGTTTGCTGAAATTAACACGATTACCCAGGTATTTCCCTGAAGATATTCATGGAAGATCAATATATTTATCTTGAAGATATAGCTGTGGGATTGTAATTCTTAGTCTTTGTTTAGAATTCATTATTTACACAAAAATATTCAGTGAAGACTACTGTTAAGTATAAAGACAAGATTATTGCTTGGTCAGAATTTTTATTGCATATTATACACGCAAAGTGCATCCCCCCTCCAAATCTTTCAGTCTCAAAATTTTGGGGGAGGGGGGTATTAAAATGCAACTGCATATTATATTTTGAGAAATTACAGTAAGCAAAGAGAAGTTAAAAGCAAAGTCAAATTTTGACAGACATAAAAAATGCCAATCAGTGGGGGATGCAGGATTTCTGGGGAAAAAAGGGGGGAGTTCATGTGATAGTTAAATATCAACCAAAATACACAGCTATTTTGGGTGCCAGATCATGAGTTTTAACTCGCATCATTTTGAAAAGCTGTGGCGAAAAAGAAAAAAAAATTGGGTAAGGGCGGCCTCCGGTCATGGTGATTTCCTCAGTTTTTTCTCGATTTTCATTGCAATGAAATTAAACTTGTATGACATTTCATTCAGTTCCAAATAATTTCACTTTTGATATTAATCAACAATCACCCAACGCCTAGACATTAATACCTGGTAACAAGCGGGACTCGACTCGCGGCCTCCCCATTCACTTTGTACCCAGGAGGTTGTGAGTTCGAGCCCCGTTTGTGTCATGACTGTGTCAAACCTAACACGTAAAATAAGCAATGATTGCCTCTTCGCCAAATGCTCAGTATTTACAAGGGAGAATCATAAGTCCTTAAAAATGGATCGAGGTCTTGTGTGGCAGCAGGCATTGGCACTTGAACCCTCACTGCTATGGCCCAAAGAGATAGCATAGGTGTAAATTTGTGGTTCTTTACCTACAGCTGGTGACGACTCAATAGGAGTGAAAAATTCTCAACGGAATGTAAAAACACAAATAATTTTGACTATATATTAATAATGAGGAAAACAAATCATTACAATTCAGTTTGCAAAATTGAATATCCAATATAGACATGCTATGTTGAAGTGTGATGGTCTGGCATGCCAAAGTGTTATCACCCATCAAATTAATTAAAATGAAATGTATAGCAGATTGGATTTATTTCAGATTGGTGCTTGCTTTAAGACTTCTATCACTAGTATCAGAAGGTGATGATCTGCTGGTTCTTTCAACGATGCAAAATAACACAAAATAAACTCCAGTATTCTGTTTGGAAGATATTTCAGGGGCACAGTTGGTAATCAAAGTTTTAGATGCACACACACACACACACACACACACACACACACACATATGTATATATATATATATATATATATATATATATATATATATATATATATGAAAAATCTTTAAATATGGCCATGGTGACTCAGGTGAGTGATGTGGATCATGAGCCTCTTGTTTACACTCATTTCTTTAGTTCAGAATGAAATATTTTAAGGTATCAAATAAAGTTTCTTGTTTATTTGAGCAACACGAGTAGTTGGACAAGTAAAGAGACATTTTACCAGATTGGGCGTAGGATTTAGTAAACTCAGTTGGTTGGATTTTCCTTAGTGTCAAATTCTGGGTCTATTCATATACTATTAGATTCACAGAATATGGCAATAATGTTGTACAATATAATCACAATATAATGATATGTTGTAGATGTATGTGGATGCATTTGAGCACTCTTTCCTGGAAGCCACAGAAAGTTTGTATGCTGCAGAGGGGCAGCAGCTAATGCAGGAGAGAGATGTATGTACATGCTAATTTTAGTTTCTAGGCAAATTTATACATATGTATGTGAAGTTATTACCTAGGTCAAGATTCAAGCTTTGTTATTATGTCTTTAAAATAATTATTCAGGTAATATCATGGATATTGTTTGATCTTAAGAACTGGAAAAAAAAAAAGAGTAAAATGTAACTTTGATTACAGGTTCCGGAATACCTGGCTTATGCTGACAAAAGAATCCATGAAGAGATGGAGAGATTATTACATTACCTTGACATGTCTACTAAGTGTGTAGTTATCCTCATTAATTATGTTTAGTTTGTCATATGGCTTTGTACTACAAACCCTAAATTAATAGAAACGTGAATAGTTTAGGAACAAATGAGTTTGATTTGGGAATGAGTGTTGATTAGTTTGAACAGAGCTGTTCTTGTGAGAATGGAACTATTGAACTAAGTAATATGGCTTGAGGATGGAGTGCTATGGACTAAGATTAGAAGGAATGGTTTGGCCTTTATTTCATGTTCTGCTTTGCAGACTCAAACTCTCTTTATTGGTAACAGTAGCATCCCTCAAAAATTGTAAGATATAAATTTCTATCAAAAATTGCACGAGATTACATTGTTGTCTATGTCATAATCTTAAAAATGGCAACAGAAAGCAAATGTAGAAATGTTGAAAATATTAACATCAGTAATAGAATTGGAAGATGTTTTGTTTTCACCATTTCAGCTTGGGTTACAATTTAATGAAAAAAGGAAGTAATTTAGAAGGATATTACAAAGAGTTAAGCTAGAAAAAAGATATGTATGCTTGGAAATTCTGTATATACTTGCCTGTTAGTGGTTATATTTTGTTTAAGCTGAAAGCTCAAGTGAGCTATTCTGATCACATTTCCTCTGTCCATAAACTTTTCACATTTTCATCTTTTCCAGAGCCACTGGGCTAATTTCAGTCAAACTTGGTACAAATTATCCATGGGTGAAGGGGATTCAAGTTCACTCAAATCAAGGACCATGCCCCTAAGAAAGGGGAGATAATAATGAAAGTGCAAAAATACAGTGGGGTTGTTTAAAAATCATCTCAAGAACCACTTGGCCAGAAAATTCAAATATACATCATCCATCTGTAAACTTTTCATGTTTTTGATGTCTTCTCCAGAAGCATTGGGCCAATTTCAACCAAACTTGACAATCATCCTTTGTTCAAGGGGATTTAAGTTTGTTCAAATGAATGGCAACACCATTCTCCAAGGGGAGATAATATCGAAAAAGCAACAATACATTGACCAATTTTGAAAATCTTCTCCAGAACCAGCAGGCCAGTTACAATCAAACTTGGTACAAATCAAGTTTGTTCAAATGAAGGGTCATGTCTCCTTCAAAGTGGAGATAATCACAAAAATGCAAAAATAGGGTGGGGTCATTTAAAAATCTTCTCAAGAGTGTCAATACACATTTTTAGGTCACTTGAGTCACTCCTGTAACCTATTGTTGTTGGACTTTGTCTGTTGTTGTCTATTAACAATTTTACATTTTTAACTACAAGGCCAATTGTTTCCATATTTGATGTGAAGCATGTCTAGGATTAGAAGAATATAACTTATGAAATTTATTACGTTATAACCCCATGGGCATCTTTGGCAGGGCCAAATATGCTGAAAAAGGCTGTTTTCAAAATCTTCTCTACTTTCACATATGTAGGAGAAAAACTAAATGCATGGTTATGATGTCCATGAAGTCATCTATCAAAATTGTGAAATTCATGGCCCTAGGTCAGGGTTTCAGACCCTAGGGTATGGCCATATAGTGAAAATGTAATAAATCTTAGAAAATCTTCTTTTCTACTTCCATATACATTTGAGAAAAACTATATGCATGATAATAATGTCCATGAAGCTCTTAAAGTATGAAATTCTTGGTTCCTGGGTCAGGGGTTCACGCCTTAGGGTGGGGCTAATATGACCATATAATTAAAATACAGAAATCTTCAAAAATCTTCTCTCCTCCCATACATATTTGAGGAAAAATAAATTTATGGTTATAATGTCCATGAAGCTCTCTACCTGGCACAGGGGTTCAGGCCCTTGTGCAGAACCAATATGGCCACATAATGAAAATTTATAAAAATAATTGGGTAATGTTAAAGTGATTTATAAGCTTCAAACTTTCAGTTTTCCTTCTCTTGTAAATGAATAGAAATTGTATGTATTTTGAAAGATGTGCACAGAAGACTCCATATTGAGGCTTATATGGAATTAGGAAACTCCATGTATGGGCTATGATAATCAGGTGACCATTAAGGCCCATGGGCTTCTTTTGTTTTTCAAAAATTTACTTCTGGTCGGCAAATACAGCCGATTTTTTGTTGTTAACAGGAGATTTTTCCCTGCATTTTTCTTGGTAACGATAAAAAGAGTATCAACTTTTCAGGAATGATGGATCTTACTTTGTAGATGTGCACAATTGGGTTGAACCTGTTGGCCATCACTTCCAGTCATCACTGATAGTGATAAAAGAAACTTAGTCTTTTAAACTGAAACCTATACCACTTCATTTAGACTATTTTGAAGTGCAAAGAAAAGTTAATCCCACCAGAATTTTCCAACTATTTAAAAGATATAATTTTTTTGTTGAGGAGGAGATTGACTTGAATATAATACATGTTGTAGACTTGTAGACACTAAGATGTCTATAGTAATGGCAAAAGTTTTGGTAAATCATTTTTGGTTGTGAGATGTGGTGCTGACAAATTTAAACGTTTTCTTATTTTCTCAGAAATGAATAAAGGCAGATTCTGGAAAACTTGCAGGGATAATAGATTAGTGATAATCCATGCTATACTATTTATGTATGGGCTTGTCTGACATTTTTCTGGTCTTCAGAGGAAGTGGTTGAAAAATGTAGTTTTCAGATTTTTAGGTCAATTGCAATTTGGTCTGTGTCTGTCTTCATGCACCGTCCATCATGCATTAACAATAGAAATTTTTAACTTTTTCTTCATAACTACCTTTTCATTTGGTATGATGCATCTTTGGGACAAGGTTGACAGAAATTGTAAATTTCAAGACTTCTGCCTCCCTGGGGCCTTAGGGGTGGTCCAAAACTACCAAAAAGTGACCATTTTTCAAAATTCTTCTTCTCTAGAACTGCACATTTGTAAGAAAAACTAAATGCATAGTAATGTAGAGTTGGAAGACCTCTACAAAATGTAAATTTCATGATCCCCGGGGTAGAGGTTCTGACCCCAGGGTGGGGTAAAACATTTAAATAACATATTTTTTAATGCTATTGATGCAAAATAGAAATTGAATGGATATTTAGAATGAACAAGTAGCCCTTTACCAAAGCTGTAAAGTTCATGATTCCATGGGTAGAGGTATTGGTACAAGGGTGAGACCAGTTGGTCAGTGATTAAATATGTTGGCTATTGAACATTTTAAAATTTTTAATTACTACCATTCAAGTCCTACAAAATTTTGCATTGGGGCCAGAATGATCAGTGACTAAAGGTGTTAACAATTGAACATTATTAACTTTTTGGTAACTACCATTCCAATTCCTCTGAAATTTTGTATGATGCATCTTTGGAACATAGGTGACAGTAATGGTAAATTTCAGGGCTCCTGCTCCCCTTGGGCACTAGGGTCGCAGCAGCAGCCCCCCCCCCCTTTCCCAAATAAAAAAAAAAGATTTAAAAATCTTCTCTACTCCAACACATGAGGGAGAAAACCAAATGCATGGATATTATGTCCATAAAACCCTTTACCAAAATTGTAAAAGTCAAAAGTCATTGCATCTTGGTCAGGAAAGTATGGGCAGATTTAAATGCTTCAAACTTCATCTTTCTTTCTGTTGTAATTGAATGGGAATACACCGATCCACAGAAGTTCATGACCTTATATTTTGACCAATGAAATGCGCTGAAAAATTAGCTCCGCCCACCACCATAAGCCTCGAACAAATATCAGACATTCGCCATTGTTTTGTATAGTAAGCAAAAATTGTATTGACCGATCATGCGTCATCAATACAGCATGTCAAGATATTTTTGTATGAGGAATGATTAAACATTTTCCTCTCAAGTCTATAAATCATTTATAGACAGTAAGTATCCAGACAAACTTAACGGAGCCAAATTCATACCATTTTCATCAACCCAAGACAAACTAGCAGACTCCTATGGTATGATGCCTTATGTCACAGATGTTAAAATCAGCTAAATGATTACAAAATCTCGAAGATTTATATATATAGATTATGGTAAGATGTTTTGTTGTTTATTGATGTACTTGGATATTTATAGTTCAGGCACTATCATCGTTTTTCAAATTAGGGGAGTGAGTGACATTTGCGGACACTAAATAGCCTATCGACTTTTAATACACTATGTTTAACAGAGTAGAAGAGGGGCAGAGAGAGTGTATATTAGTATATTATAGCATTTAAAACTGTCAGTGTAAGAGGGAAAGTGGGTCTTTACATAGCTTAAAACACAATCTACGAAAAAATGCAGTGCTTACAGATCATGCTGTGCTTGGTTATGTTTAATAAAATGTTGGTCATGGATTCATTCCATGTTATTGACATTGATATTAATAAATAAATTTATCTTAAATGTATCGGGTAAACTTTAGTAAAGACTGTTTCAACAAAACTTGCACTATGACGCTACAGGGATCTGGTGAAAATATTATTTTGTTTTCTTAGCATTCCCGCAATGATAAGCCAATAGCTGGGTACCCAAACCCGTGTGACGTAAATCAGGAGGAAATGCGTATGAAGATTGGACAGAACAATAAACAAATTCAAGTGCTTTAAATTTTTCAGTAGAAAAATTCTTGTCACCCTGTTACACATTGGCTTTGTGAAGATGCTTTGGATATCTGTTCTCATAAATTTTCTAATTTTTAATCATTTGTGAACTAACCATTCTTTAGTATGGTTAATTACATCATCAGAATTTAAAGAGGAAACAGTTAATGAATTGACTCTAAGTTATGGACTAATGATACTTAAAATATGATGAATCTTAATTTTATTAAAGTATTTTTAGAGAGAAAGAAAGTAGGTACATTCACATCATAAGATGTAATGAAATTATTCAATTAATTATTGAATTTCAAAGATCATATGTATTGAAGGCACCTGAAAATTTGAAAAATATATCTTGACAATGTATACACTACCTTGTGAAAATTGTTTTTCATTGAACAACACAGTTTTTTTGTAATGATGTCTTAAACATACCATTGTTTTAACAGTGGCGAAACTGTTTTTTATTGACTTATAAAGAAAATGATAGTGATTGACTTCACTCATTGCATAATTCAATGTAAAATAGATAAAATTTTGTGATGTAGATTTTTATGACATTGATATCAAATTGAAACAAAAACAATTTGAAAAATATTTTTGAAAAAAAAAATTGGGTAATAGAGCTCTTTTTTTAAGAGAAAATGTCCAAGTTTGATGAAAATCAAAGCAGCAGTTTTCTAAAAATAATGTGAATATCCATGACATCATTCAACAACGTTATTCATTTACTTTTCATGTACAACTTCAAAAAGAACTCAGAACAATGTTATTGACTCTCTGTATTGAAGGGGAAATCAAATATGTATGGAAAAATAATCCATTATTTACAAAATATTGATAAATATTTCGCTAAAATTCATTATTCTGAACATTCAGATACATGTGCATTTATTGCACTATACATCTTAATTATGTTGCACAGCAAATAATAGAAATTCTTTATTCTTTTGCAATTGCATGATCACAGTGACAATGAATAAAATGTTGTAATGGTAACTACCATAATTTGCCGAATATAATATGGTAATGCAAAATACACAACAACACCACTACTTTTGAGATGGAGGTCCTTTTAACTTTACTGAATATCTTTGGTGAAATACATGGGTAATTATCATGTTGACTTCATCAAAGGACGAGGTATTTGTGGTACTATGTTTTAACAGACTTGATATATCCTTAGTTAAAACTGAAAAAGTACATGGAAATATCAAATTAGCATTAAATTTATTGTAATCAACATTTCTGAACATGATTGCCCCCCCCCCCCCCCCCCTCCTCTCTCTCTCTCTCTCTCTCTTGCACACACACACACATACATATGCATTTTCTAAGTGGTAACCCCTGTGCATTTTTTCCCATGGGGTTCTGCAAATGTGTCAAAAGACATTTCCAGCAGGATACATTGAAAATTTGTTTTATAGTGCATCCCTACCCAACATGTCGATATTTCAGTGTTGACCAATCTCCATGCATTTGTATGATGAGATAGTTGAGGATGGGGATTAAAATTATGAACTCACCATTTTCAAATGGCTGCAGAAAACACATCATACCCCTCCTCTCCATGTTGTCCACTGCTAGACTTTATTTAAAAAAAAAAAAAAAGAAGCGATATAACATATTAGCCAAAGTTTTTCATTGAAAATGAAAGGAAGACTTAAAACCTGATCTACCTCGACATAATATAATAACAGTTAATATCTATATGATATCTGTACAGCATTCATCGCTAATATTTATATGGTGTTGATAAAGCATTAATCGTTGCAAGCCTCGGTTGAAATGTTCGCTTCAGCTCCTCTTTGAAAAGGGAGCAGAGCATACATTTCACTGTGACTTGCGATGATGCAAAACTTTATTAGACAACTGTCATGTCATTTTCAAATGTGCACATAAAAAGATGTCGATTTGTAGTATTTGCGTACCCAAAAATGGTGACGTAAGCAAATTTGCGACCTATGTTAAAAAAGCATACTAATTTTATTTATATCAATATGTATGAAAATACTATACAGGCATGATAATTAAGCATAAATGTGACAGGCTGTTGACTTTTTAAGTTACTTTCATGGGACGATTTTTCTCAATATTACTTGTGCATAGTAAAATCAAGAAATAATTGATTTGTTTATTTGTACACTTGTTGCAAGTATGTATAATGTCAAATCTTACACCTCCCCCCCCCGTGTTTTTATTGATGTATATATTGCATGCATGAGCACATATTCCAGTTGTTGCAGTTCCTATTTTTTTTTTTTACAGAATAACTAAATGCAAACAAATAGTGTAATCTACTATGGGTGTGGATTACTATAAATGTGCATAGATCTAATGAATCGTGGTGAATTCAATTTAATATCCACCTACTGAACAAGTCTTCAGTTTGTAAGAATGACTTTTTGTTTATGCCAATCATTCAATATGTTTATCAAATTTTAATTAATCTACTGTCCAAAAAATGTAAATATTGAATAGAGGTATGAAAAAACCTATTTCAATAGCCCACATGACAAGAACACCGACAATCGACACATGCATGACTTATAAAACCTGCTCAAAGATCATCGGCTCAGCCTAACTGTATGTCTAACATTTTGTTGTGATTTCTATGTTTTTGTCAGTGGGATGAAATAATTTGAAATCATATTGATAGCTATCAATTATAAAAATCAAACTCTTCTTCACACAGGATGAAACAGTGACACTTTTAAAGTAATCTAACAAAAGTTAAACCGGTATTATCGCAAAAGCATTTGTAGTCGCCGCCATTGTTTACTGTTTTGTTTGAGTCTCCGTTATTGCTATGGCGTAACCATGGTGGGCGGAGTTTATGCTGCTGCTGTGGATCGTTGTATTGTATGCATATTTAAAAAGATCATAAAGCTGGTAAGAAAAGACTCCAGAATGAGACTTAAATACAAATATGAGACTCCCAGACAGGTCTATGTATGAGCTATGATACTCAGGTAAATGCTAAGACTTGTGGACCTCATTTTTTCCCCTGTATTTGCCTCACAGTTAATTAATTCTTTAAACATTCTATATGTAGTACAGTACAATGAATATATTATTTGTTTTAAAGTTATACAATATTGCATGATCTTAATGCAATCTCTATGGTTAAAGAAATATCTGGGTTCTCTCTAGTTGTGACATAGTGAATGACACAAAATCCAATTCTTTTATACTGTTTAGGAGTCTTCTGCCACCATTGACACAGAGTACCTATATCATTTGTAATTGTTTAATATATTGATCTTGACCTCATTTAGGATGTTAGTTATTGCTATCCTAGACAACTGTGCTCAGAAATTTTGAAGTCATACATGTACACCTGTAAATTCTGAACGTCACTACCATTTTAATTACTAGATTATAATCTTTTCTGTTTCATATACATTGCAAATAAGAAATTTCTGTAATGTGCATGTACCGGCTGTGGTATATACCTATACATGTATATCATATTTCTCAAGAAGTTGCAGGCATCTTTATTTCGTTAACAAAAAAGCTAAATAGCATTTGATGTAGTATAGTGATGTTGGCACTACCAAATATATTTATTGCTTAAAAATATGTAAATCTTATTTTATTCTTATCTGATGATTAAATAAGTATATAAGTAGAATGCAAGGAAAACATCCAAGACTTTCAGAATAAATTTTTCATCTTTTGTTCAATGTTCACTCACCATCTCATTTGTGCTCCGTTCATTTTCTGCGTTTTCTCACCATTCACCAACTGTTCACCATTCATACACTGTTCGCTTTGTGTGTGTTTACTGTTCACTCACTGTTCAAGTGGGAAAGAAGAACATTTCAGGAACTGTTAAAAACTATTAGAGGTAGAATATTAAGAAGTTGATTTATTTGAAATTAATTAATTACATAGACTTGGTGTTGTTTTTACATGTTATTATCATGATGCAGGAGTTACATTTATTTAATTTCAGAAAACCACTAGTTAGCTGTGTAGAAAAGCAGTTACTGGAAAAGCATTTAACACAAATACTTCAAAAAGGTTAGAATCAGAAAACAAATTTATGCTCCCGCCATGATATGGCTCAGGGCATAGTGTTACCTCTCTCAATCCGTCATTTTGTTATACTTATTTTCGAGATATTTTTAGGTCATCTGAGTCACTCGGGCGACCTCTTGGAATTGGTCTGCTGTTTTCGTGCATTATCAATTGAATATTTTTAAATTCTTCTTGATAACTGCTGTTCCAATTCTTCCAAATTTGGTATGAAGCATCTTTGGGACAAGTGGGACATTAGTTGTATATTTCAGAATTTCTGCATGGGCCTTGAGAGTTGGACAAAATTGACCAATTTTCAAAGGTTGTTTCTGTAACTACACATCTGAAAGAAAAACTAAATACATAGTAATGTAAAGCAGGAAGGTATCTACCAAAATTTTAAATTTCATAATACCTTAGGTAGAGGGTTTTTATTTGATTGTTTGTTTGTTTTACATCCCGACGAAAATTTTTCACTCGTATTGAGACATCACTAGTTGGACGTGAAGAACCATAAATTAAGACCTATGATTAGTGCATGTGGTTGTATGGTTCTTTAACATGCCAACACCAGCTGTGACATGGGATCTGCATATTTAAGGTCATATTCAAAAGACATGTGATTCTCACTTCTAAATGCTGAGCGAAGGAGCAGTCACTAAGGTTTTCAGGGTTCAGACATTTTTTGGTTTATTTCAGGAAACATTATCTTAGTCTTTGTTTTATTGGTTCAGGTTTTATTTGATGTGATAAAATAAAATGACTATGAATTCAAGAATGATGAGGACCATGAAGTAATTATTTTTCTGTATAGATGCAATCATTAATTCTAAATAATACATTTTATTCAACAAAATAAAAGTAATTAATATATATTTAACGATGACATTATGTACAATACAAAAGGCAACTTAAGCTCTTGAGAATATTTATAATAGACTAAGCTATAGGTGAGGTGTTGTAAATTTAGACCTATGCATGATGCTTATGGTCATAGCAGTAAGGGTTCTTAAATATGTTAATGCCTGCTGTGACATGGGACTTTCATTTTTAAAGGTCATATCCAAAAGACCCATAACTTTTATTTCTAAATGCTGAGCATTTGGCAAAGGAGCAGTCATTACCCATGTTTATGTCTCCAGTTTGAGTGGGGCTCAAATGCTTGATCTCCTTGTCAAGAAGCAAACACTCTACCACTGAGCTATCACAATTTGACTGCATACTTAAACTCTCACGTGGATATTTTACTTTGTCAAAAGCTACTCCCCGTTTCTTAGAAAATTGAAGTGTTCTCACATGTCATTATTAAGGCATCGAGCTTGCTCCAGAGCCTTCTAGCGATTATGCAAAATTTTGCCTCAATATCGCCTTTCATCTCAATTGGCAAAATCAAATAGTGCCTATTGGTTTTGAATGTTTCTTAGGATTCAAGACTTTGAAACATTGAATTTAATTGATATTTGAAAGGCACACTACCATTTCTGTTGTTGATATCATTGTTTATTATTACATCTTTGTCCAATAGTTAAATAATGATTGTTTGGTAAGAGAAGTTCATTATTCGCAGATGGATTTACTACAAAATAGATTTTCCCGCGAAAATTGTGTCGTACAATATCATTAAGTACTTACAAAATAACCTGCTCAAATTTGGTATTCATTTATATCTGTAGTCTTGTAGTTGCACCAAAATCCTTATTTCAGATCAGTAGAAACAAATAAAACTAAAGTGGTCACAGTTAGGTTGCTATTCCAAAAACACAAAGACTATTTTTTATTTTGTTTTCGATAATCCCAGTTTTTAATTAAGCAAAACGAAAGTAGCATGTGGTTCGCGATGAAAATAACAGGTTATTTTGTGAAGAAACCCAGGCTTGGTAGCATTCATTGGGAATTGAATCTTGTTCAGAATTCCAGTAACCTAACTACATATTATGTTGAATTTTTTGGATTTAGAGATTTACAAAATAATGTGAGTAAAATTCTAGATTTCGCACCCAATATGGCTGAGCATTTTAGCAAATACTTTCCTTTTACATTCTCTCTCCTTTTGGAAATCCTGGATCTGCAACTCGACACTATGGGTGTGTATATTGCAAGCCTCTAACACTTACTTCAGAGAAATTTAAGTGTGAAATGTATGGGGGTATCTCATCCTTAGTTTGACGATAATCACTGAAAGGATTTATCATCCTATACACAGGATGGATTTACGTTTCTTAAGTATAGGACAGTATTTCCATCCAACAGTGAATTTTTGAGTTTGGAAGGAAATCCGTCCTCTACCAGATTGTCAGAGTAAAGTGACTGTAAAGTGACTCCAGTGACATTGACCGCTGACCTTCAACATAAAAACAAACCAAAATTGATAATGACATGGAATCATCAGAAATTATAAGAAGATACAAACTAGAATCAAGGTGACTCCAGTGATGTTGACCTTTGACTTGATTATGAAAACTCGTAATACTTTAGAACTGGGTCTAGAAAATAGTATTACTCTGAGAAAGCCCACTTTTATATAGCCAGTGCTTTGTTTGGTAGACTTATTATTAAGATATTACAATCATCTCACATTTCAATAGACTTTTTATGCATACATTGTTAAAATGAATGAAAAATGATGATTTTTATGCCCCCACCATGAAATGATGTTGGTTAACCTTTTCGGTCTTCATTCCATCATTCAGTTAGTTTGCCAGACCTCTTTTTGCTGCCGCGTGGGGACCCAGGTTAGAATAGGTCGTCAGTACCCCTTGCTTGTTGTAAGAGGCGACTAAATGGGCGGCCCTTCAGATGAGACTGCAAAAACTGAGGCCCCATGTAACAGTAAGTGTGGCACGGTAAAGATCTCTCCCTGCCCAAAGTCCCTGAGTGGTGAGCATAGGCCTAAATTTTGAAGCCCTTCACCGACAATAGTGACGTCTCCATACGAGTGAAAAATTCTCAAGCTGGATGTAAAACAATATACAATTAATCAATCAGTCAATCTTTTTACGATGCTTGTTGTTATGGGTCAAAATATCCCATAAAAACTCAGCAGAATTCAATAATGAAGACAGTTTAAAAATTAACACAATTTATTTAATTTAAAGAAATCTAACAGTAACAGAATACTAATTCACGATAGGTGTACAAATAGGGTGTCCATTGTGGGTTTGAATGCCAAGCTGAATTCACACAGAAAATTGTCTCAAATAGGCTGCCCGAAGTAATTTCAGAAGTCTCCCAGATAAATCCAAATGCTTTTAATCATCAGTGCTTAAAGTACCTGTATATCAGAGCTTAATATCACACAATTCACAGTGTATTTGTACTAAAATGAAATTTTTAGAGAATTCATGAAAGACACCGTTATGTAATTTGAAAGCAAAATCAGTATCACATCATCTTTCTATTTGAACAACAAACATGGAACATGTCGAAAAATCTAGGTCTTGGGTATTTAGCGGGTTCAAATACACCACGCAAAGTTGTAGGTAATGCGCTCATGAAATGTGGGCATATTGTGCTATACTGCTATTGTCAGTATAGCCATCCATCCATCTATTTGGGGTATTCTGTTTCTATTTTCCTCTCTTTCAAATTTCAAGCTAAAATTTGTTATGTAGCTTTTTATGGGTCACTCTAGATCATGTTGCAATTTTTGATCTATTTCAACTTGGCAGAGTTTCCCCCCTTTTATAAAATGAATGCTATACGGAGGGTACATAACTTGTCCGGCAAACTCCTCCCAGTTTTCAAGTTAGTACCTTCTTCATAACTTGTCCGGCAAACTCCTTCCAGTTTTCAAGTTAGTACCTTCTTATTTTAATGAGTGTTGTATGGGTATTGAAAATATGCAAGTGCCAAGAATTTTGATTTTCTTCAATGTTTGAGAACATTACACATTGTTGAACTTACTCAGTTTTGTGGAAATATTTGAAAAATAGTACACAATTTGTCCAACTACCTTTATTCAATTGAGGTATAGCAATATCTGTCTATGATTCCATTAACATAATATGGATATCTTGTTGAAGGAAGATTAAGAAAGTATAAGAACCCCAAAAAATTCAAAGTAAGAACGTGTTACATTCATAATATATTGAATTGTTGCAATAGAATTTACATAAACTCTTGCAAAAGTACATTTTATTGTTACATTAAAACATTCTAATTCTGTGAAATTCATAGATTAAAAGTTGACCTATATATAACCTTCTTTCATGTGTATTATGTATTGTTTACAGTGTTCTTATTAGGAATTTTAATAAGTATACAAATTAACAAGCCTCAAGGTTCGTAGATTAAAAGTTGACCCATATATAACCTTATGGGCACATTTTATACCATTTACAGTGTTCTTGTAAGTAATTTTAATAAGTATGCAGATTAACAAGCCTCAAGGGCACATGCGCTTTACATAGCATTAGCCTAAAACCATAATTTACTGCCCCAGACCATCGGGCAATCATTTATTTTGAGTCCTGGAGGGAGAAGAGGTCAGCTGAGAGTGCCAATCATAATCTTTGGCCATGGATTTACTTGTGGCACCAAAATTTCAACATTATGGGAATCAAATTTTTCAAAATATTGTGCAATAATATAAAATACTGAATGATCACACATTATGTATAATGTAATTTTTAACCAGGTATGGACCAGCTGTTGACAGAAAACAGAATCAAGGATTTGACATTGATGTACCAGTTGTTCTCGAGGGTAAAAGATGGTCTGAAGGAAATGTGTACTGCATTTGCTTTGTATATCAAGGTAAAGAGTCAGTAGTAAATGTACATGTAATATTTAGTGTCTCGTTAGTAGAATTGAAAAAGTTTTGGCTATAATTGGAAGAAATGACATGTGTAAACTTTGTTGGAATGAAAGATAGATTGAAATTTAAACTGGCTGCAATTCATGAAAGTATTTGTAATTGTATGTTTGGTGCTTATTAAAAGAATATGTTTCAAATTTTTTGTTTCCCTCAGGTAATGGGAAAGACTATTGTGATGAACCCAGACAATGATGCAGAGAAGGACAAGGATATGGTACAGAACTTGCTTGACTTCAAGGACAAAATGGACAATATCATTGAAGTGTGCTTTTCTAAAAATGAGAAGTTTATCAATGCTCTTAAGGAGAGTTTTGAAACTTTCATCAATCAACGACAGAATAAGCCAGCAGAACTGATAGGTAATATTTAATGATGTCAGTTAATTGATATTAATCATAAAAGATTAGTGGCAAAAATGAGAATAAGAACAATTTATTACACCAGTGGAACGGTGAACAGATGCTGAATTGTTTGGGAACAAATGCTGAGAACAGAACAGGTCATATCAAATGTGGAACATTTAGATAGGCTCTGGCCACTTAGTGTTGCAGATTTCTTTGATTTTTGAGTCAGCTCATGAAGCGAGATATTCCCTGCTATCAGTGTCATGTGGATTTTCTGCCACTCACAACCTATTTGTTTATTCTTACATCAACAGCAAATAAAGGTCTTCAAAATTTGATGTGCTTTTTTGAACAACTTCATCAAATTTTGAAGACATACCATATGTTGACATTTTTATAACAAGGTAATGAAAGTGAGTCACCTCAATACATTTAAAGAAACTATATATAGTGCACATGAACACATGATGTATGCAAATCAGTTTGTATAAATATATCTATTACAAAAAAAGAAATGAATCTGTAAACATGAAACAAATAGCCCTATGATTTTTAGGTAAATATTTTATAGTTGTACCCAGCATCTCAAAAAACGAAGCTTGGCTGAATATAGTGCAATAAATATTTTGAACCAATACTAACTAAAATCACATTTTTACCTAAGTAATTTAACTTTAATACAAAGTTACATTAATTTTATAATGAATTCACATAACTATAACATTGCACACATTGCAAAAAGCCAACTGTTTAACATTTATTGTCAAATGTGAACAAAAGATTCAAAGATAATTTTCTACATTTATCCACTTTTTAAAGAAATGAACTGGTTAAGTATGATTTTTTTCCCCGCTAGTTATCAAAATGACTTTGATGGATAAATAATTAATAAACACAAAAAATACATAGGTCATCGTTCATTTTACCCAGTTAGGATGTCAGATACACACCCACCCCAAAATTGTAAGACTTTTTAAAGGTAAACCTCACTATATTAGATATAAAGAAAAAAAAATATATGACAAAATCATTTCATCGAACTCAACTCAAGAGATAAAAGGTTATATATTCATTTAGAGACATATTTTAAAATTAGAATTGGGTAATATTTACAAAAATTTGCTGACTCAGCAAAAAAGACACAATCTAACGAGCTACCAAGAACTGTTACAATACAATGCCTTTATTTGTGCCCATATGTTAAATACATCCATCTAGTTTATTTACACAAAATAAATAACACCACTGTTAATCATTGTAAAGATTAACATACAGTGACCTATAAAAAAGACATGGATGGTGAACATTGATATTCTCAACTCTACACAATAAACATTATTTACTTGAAACACTATGAAATCAGCCATCTATCAGTTACCAGTATTCAAATCTCTTATGAATCATCTTTAGCTTGGACAAATAGAGAGAATTCACAATCAGCTTCTTTGAAGTCATAGAAGATACAACTTTTGCCTTAAAAGAGGTTCCAAAGACTTCATGATGGAGAAATAATTCAATGTGAACATATCATTAGCATTACATAATGTGAACAATTTAATTTCAAAAAGTTCTTTTAATGCCTTTACATCAGCAATGGCATTATGTGGCTCATAATCTTTAACAACAAAAGTATTAAACAAAAGTATTATGTTTAAAGTTTACAACATCAATTTTCGTAAAAGATCTCTTGGACACTTTCAGTGTATCAGTAAAACCCATGACAGTGGTGGAAAAACTATCAAATAATTCATATTTGACAAGCTGATTTATCAAAACTGGTAAATTAAAGCTTTGAGTATTGTGCCCAAGTAAAATAGGTTTACAACTGACAGACATAACATTTTATAAACTGCTCAAGTCCTTTAGATGGCTACTTGTGTTCAACAAGTTTGCCATTGTGCTTCATCACTCCACCAACAAAAGCAATTCCTGTTACTGTAGAAGCCTCAAGACTAATAGGGGACTGTGGTGTCAAGTATGTGTTGAACTCTCTTTTCTCCACACACTGCAGCAACTTGAATGATATCAGATGCTCTGGCTGAAATAAAGAGTTATTTTAGTTGTAGGTCAATTGAAACATGTCTCTCTAGAATGTGAATAACCAAATGAAAGACATGGGCAATTAATCATTTAAAAAAAAAACATCTTTAAAAAATTCATTAAATATCTTAACAACTTATTCACAAACCTAATTCAGTTGTCTCTAAGTCAAATAAAACATAGGATTTGCAGTCACTTGGAAGAGGATCTGATTGGTTTAAAGATATGTCCTCCAGATCAATTTCATCATTCAAACCAATTTTGTTACAGTATGTGTTGGCTGCAATATAAATAAACAAGAATAAAGAATTTAGTTTGCACAAACTCAAAAACATAGTGGCAACTTATAAGCAGTATTTATGCAGTTACCTACAAGAACAACAGACTGTGATGCATCTTTTGCAGACTGTTCTAATTTCAGCTCTAAACGCCTTCGCATTGTGCTTCGCTTGGCTTGCTCCAACCTCTTCTGCTTCAGTCTTCTTTGCAGAATAAGAGACCATTTAAGAGGAAATTTTCTTGGAGATATCTCCAATCTCTTATTCAAATGAAAATTAACAAATGAATCAGTAAAATTGTCTCTAAAAATTACAATGAAGTTGGGCTCATCAAAATAAAGATTATCATTTATTCATCAAAAAGACTATTTTTGGTCAGAAATGAACCAAGTGTTCAATAAATATAGTATCTTCATAGGTATAAAATTGCTAATCAAATAAAGACTTCTTAAAATTGAAATTGCACATGCTTTAAAATTTTCTGAAAAGAAAACTGTAAAAAAAGTATCAAACCTCAACAAAACATAAAAGAGACAAGAACAAAAACTAGACATTAAATGAACTTTTTATTAATCAAGAACTTATACCTCTGTTATATAATTATACCCCTCATTCTTTTGGCAAACTGTTGCAGACACTCTAGTCTGCAAACTTTCTGAATCTTCATAAAATCTATTATATTGACATTTTCAACAATTATTTGATAAAATTTTAAAAATTCTCTAGCAAAAAAGAAAGCAATAGTACAATGTCATACTTTCTGATTCCTCTAATCAATGATTTCTTATGTCAATCCCATGTACTGTACTTATATTTGCTTGGGTGCCTTGCTAGAAACCATGTGGTTGAAATTTTCACTCCCTTGTGTTGATCCCATTTGAACCAAGCCTTTGCTGCATACTTTTGGAAGAGATCTTCTAGTGCTGTTACTTGATGGAGGTTTTCCATAAGGAAGGTTCTTAGGTTGATAACGATTATTCTTACTCTTACACCATTAACCACATGATTCGTGATCACTTGTTCTAAGCATTTTAGTCAGATACGTTTTACTAACAAACAAAAAATATAAGGTCTCAAAACAACTACATGTAATATCTGAACAAGGTTAAAAATCTATTTCAAAACATGTTTTGAACAAAGGGCTTTTGTTGACTTCTTGCCATGCAAGTGTGAAACAATTTTCTTAAGTCATCAGAGAGCTTGACAGCACAGCCTTCAGCTTATCTTTTCCAATACATAAAACATCTCTCCACATGTGTCCTGACTTTAATGTTTTTCAGAACTTTATGAGTTGTACTCGTATTGACAAGACTGCCAGTGAAGCCTTTCTTAGTATGGTTACTGTCCACCTTTTTGAAATGTCAGAGTTGACAGTAGCTCGCACTCTAGCTATGGTTGTGGAGTCATTGTCCATGACCAATGTATTCACCTGAAAAAACAGTCACTAAATCAAAATGATTGCGTGAATGATTTAAACTTATCTCTTATTTACATAATTTGTAAATGCAGTGGCATACTGTCATAAAAAAGGTCAAATATCCTTCAAAAGTTTGCTGTGACCAAACCAAAAAAAAAAAAAAAAAAAAAAAATGATAATCTGACTTATCTACTACCTTTTCGCCTTGTTCTATAACATTTTGTAACATTTCACAAGCCATGGCTGTCTCCGTAGCTTTAGCCAAGGCTTTCCAGTCCATGGAGCAATTATGTTGGCTTGGAATTTTATTTCTTGATTTGGCTGAACTGCAAATGCAACATTTTTTACTGAATATGCTATGTATACATTTTTTGTCTGTTCATGTATGAGGGATGCATGTCCTAAAATATAAGAGACCTGGTAGAGTGATTTTACACCCAAACGAAATAGACTTTTTAATTTTTAATAATGTGCAATCAGTGTATCAACTTTTTGCAAATCTTGACTATCATCTTATTATAAAATATTTACAAGAATGCGACTTTTGCAGAAAAATTTTATCCTTTACAATATAACCTACTCATATACACAAAATGATATTTATTTTTACCTGTTTACGATTTTTAATTTTTAAGTCCGTCGGATGGGACGTTAAAGGGTGCCCTGTGTCAAGGATTACAACCCCCTTGGCACGTAAAAGATCGTTTCCTTCATTTTCAAAAAAGAGTAGGCTCACTGAGGGCCATCAGGGAAACTTCAGTTTTCATAACCAACCATGTTTCAGTTGTTTAATCGCCGTAAAATGGCTGAAATATTGCCAACACGGCGTAAAACCGCAATCAATCAATTGAGAGGAATGTCATGTTTTTTAGTGGCGTTTTTAATTCTTGTTTTTTATCTTGAAAAGCTTCTCCGACGAAAACTGCACTTTCGCTGTACAACTCTTGACCATTCCCATTCTTGAAAGAATTGATTGTGCCCAACTTTTTTTAAATGTAATGGTCCTCCATTAGACAAAAGTAATTGTTTGTCGTGGGCCTGTACAATACCCTCTGTGACCCCTATACAAATAGCCATGTTTATGAGAGCCCCTGGCTTTCTCAAATCACGAATGTATGTTTGCACATCAGAGTCTAGTTCTTCACCCAGTAACACTTTTCCCCCACATTTTCGAGGAGTTAATTTGTCAATAACACAGTTCTCACTATCTGAAAAGTCGAGCTTTCTTTTTCTGGATTTTATTTCTGCATTGTGTTTGTAACGTAAATTTCTAACTACTTTCACGAAGTCCCAGAAATTCTGACTGAAAATGTTTTACAGTTGAGGAAGGTCCGTGCATACCTGCATGCCATCCAATTTTGGCTCTGTCATATGGTGAAAAGTTCATGTATTTACCCCTGGGAGTTTTAGATTTTTGTACAAGATCCACCACCTTATCGTTGCATTCAGTAATTTGTCTAGGTGACAGTTTTTCACTGAGTGGTCCATTTGGATTTGGCAGTATGCTTTTTTCTTCAAGATATTTCAACAAGGTTATATCAGTACTATTCTCATGCTGCAGTGTCCAGTTTTTCTCAAGAACTGGTCATTACCTTATTCCTATGTATTGAGACACCTCTCAATTATATTTACCAAGCGAGGTGTGAAAAACAATCACTACCTGTGTTTTACGAAGGGGAGCCATATGGGATAATTATATGGATATTTTATACTTTGTTTTATGCAATTGATTTTTTTGTGGTTGAACGAAAACCACAAAATTTCGCAAAAAATACCTACCTGCAGAAAAAAAAACCCAGTTATATGATAGCCACCTACTTTCTATAGTTAAGACAAAAGAGGTGATGCTATGTAATGATTTAGCAATAGTCGGCGACCATTAAAAAAATTGTTGATAGATTGGTGACAATCTGACATCAATATTTGTTAAAATCATGACCCCCCCCCCCCCCCCCCCCCCGACTAGGGTGGGGTCACAATAGGGGATCAAATTTTAATATGCAAAAATATAAGGATAAATCTTTAAATATCTTCTTCTCCAGAACCACAGGGCCAATTTCATTCAAATATGGTACAAATCATCCTTGGTGAAGGGGATTCCAGTTTGTTTGAATGACGGTCCATGCTCCCTTTAAAGGGAAGATAAACTGAAAAATGCAAAAATAGGGTGGAGTCATTTAAAAATCTTCTCGAGAACCACTCGGCCAGTAAAGTTCAAATTTACATGGAAGCTTTCTGACGTAGTGCAGATTCAAGTTTGTTAATTTTATGGCCCCCAGGAGTAGGGCGAAGCCACAGTAGGGTATCAAAGTTTTGCATGCATATAGGGAAAATCTTTAATATGAGTCAAGGTGACTCAAATGAGCGATGTGGCCCATGGGCCTCTTGGTTTCGTTCAGCATTTATGAATGATCTTGTGAGAGAAAAAGTAAAATAATGCCAAGGCTTAAATATCATATCTTCTACCTTATATGATTAATACTGTGGCCCATGGGCCTCTTGGTTTCGTTTAGCATTAATGAATGATCTTGTAAGAGAAAAAGTAAAATAATGCCAAGGCTTAAATATCATATCTTCTACCTTATATGATTAATACTGTTTTATCTTTTCATATAATCTATTTTTGCTTTTACAGCCAAATATGTCGACTCAAAACTGAAAGCTGGAAATAAGGTAAAGCTATACTCCTTCAGATTAAAGGTAACTTTATTTCAAAGTAGAAGTAAGGAAGGAGATTAATTATCTATATATTTGCCATGTTAATAGTAGGGGAGGGGGCAGACACTTAATATCTCTTTATTTGTGTATCAAAATAATGGATAATGTTTGTTGATAATAAGGTAATTCCCCTTACTTTTACATGCCTGCATCTGAGCATTTGTGCATGCTTTGTGGACTGGATCCACTCTCCCTCCCCTTTTACTTTAGATGTCATGATCAATGATAGAACATTAATTCTATGTACAATACAGGCCATGAGTATTCCACAAAAAACATGAGGCCCCGTGGACCAAAAGTCTATGCTAAAGGGTGGGACTTGAAAAAAGTTGGTGCCCTTGAAGTTACGATTTCTTTGCCAGCATTGAATCCTTGAGTCCTCCGCGTAACGTGATGTGTCATTGAGGATAAAATTTCATTTGAACTATCAAAATCTATATTTTATGACTGATTTTAAATTGTTTGATTATGGTGATTTCTATTTAAGTTACTAATATAAATCATTTGTAGTATTGATGTTTTTCAATTTGTTTATTTAATTGAGGGTACTAATACCGATGTTTTGAAAGCTACTGAGTACAGACCAATTTTTTTTATCATTACCAATTTTCATAACTCCTCTCCAGACTTCAATTTCTTAAATAGTTGGTAGGTCACTACATGGATTGAATTTTTTACTTTCAAGCTTGTAACCATAGTACATATACATTCTTTTCTCACTCAATCACTGCTATTAATCAAAATAATTGAAGGGGGGTCTAATAAATCTTTCTAAATATTTTTTTAATGGTGTGAAAAAAAATTTCATCATCAAATTCGTGAGTGTGTGTGCAATTTGATTTTTGACGTCTTAATTTAAGTATGGGTCCATAACATTTTTGATTTGAATGAATGGTTTTGAAATATTGAATGGCGAAGTAAACAATGTGTAAATCGTAATCATAAATCCCCAAGACATATACAAGTTTGAGTGTAGGGCAACACAGACCTCCAACAAAGTGAAGATAGGATCAGGTACCATGTACGAGTAAGCATCCTCTGCTGACCAGTCACACCCACCGTGAGCCCTTAGTTGGAAATTAGGTAAACGGGATTATCTGTAGTCAAAGTTAGTATGAAAAATGACAGTCTAACAAAGGTTATGAAACAAATCATTCATCATATGTCCCAGAGACACTTTGTAATTGCAAACAAGGTCATTATAGTGACCGTAAAATTTGCGAAATGATGACTTCAAACGAGATTCGTTGTAACCCTGCAACGTCAACTTATTTGTCAGTAGTTGACCTCGCTTTAAAAAATTCTCATACGCATGGCATGCTCTCGAATCATCTGGGAGATACACACACCATAAGCAGGCGAAAGTGGTATATTACTATGTAGATATGGAAAGTTGATGATTGCAAAGTTGAAGTCATCATGCTTGTCATATATTGTAGTTGTCAGTCTGCCATTAGAGTCAATATTAAGTAAAGTGTCCGAATATGAAGCAGACACGTCAGATTCTGTAGTGTCCTTTATTTCGAGTTCCTCGATATATATCAAATGGGCATGGGGGCCAAGTGGTTAGAGCATCGCGCTCAAAATCACCAGGCCACTCACCTCTAGTCGGCGCGGGTTCGAATCTCCCTCGCGCTGATATATGTGAGAAAGTTTGCCAGTTTACTTTGGGAAGGTCGGTGGTCTCTTCCAGGGTATATTGTATCGGGGTTCTCTCTTCCACCAATAAAAACTGGATGCCACTAGATAACTGAAAAATTGTTTAGTGTGGTGGAAAACAACAATCAATCAAATGGACATAATTATGAAAATTATGATTGTTGATTGATAAGACGTCATTGATATATTTCTATGTATGGTTAAAGGACACGGCAAGTTTTTTGTTTTTATCTTGTAACAGTTTCTGAACAAATTCCACTTTATAAGAATATAAAAATAAGTCTGCCAATAATGGAGCACAATTAGTGCCCATGGGAATGCCAATGGATTGTTGGAAGACTTGGTTTCCAAACACTACGTAAATGTTATCTACAAGAAAACATACTCTTGATGTCTGCTTCAGAGTACTTGTGCGGGCTATTGGAGTGGTGTCTAACAAAATATGTACCTTGTTTTCCAATCACTAGAAGTTTGTATTTTCGAGTGCCGTTTTTGTTCATAAAGCAATTATCTATTAACTGAAAAAATCTAAATTTTAATTTATTGTGAGGAGTTGTTGTATAAAGTGTGTAGACATCATACATTTTGATGCTGTCAATTTTAGAAAAATCATGAGACTTTAGATTTTCCAAAAGTTCCTTAGAGTTTTTGAGAATCCACATCTGATTGACACCACTTCTGGAATATGTAGTGGAACAGTATCTCTGTAGTGACTCTTTAATAGATGTTAGTGTAGTTAGTAAAAGATAAAGGCTTGGTAGAGCACTTACTGGAACCAGCAATGTATCTTTGTTTGTAAGGATTTTTATGTAATTTCGGAATCCAATAAAGGTATGGTAATTCAAACTGATCCTGATTCTTAGGAATGTCAAAAGTATTTAAAACTGAAAGATGATTATGAAGAATTTCATCCTTTGTAAGATTGCTTCGAGTGTAAGTAGGATTCCCAGATGTTGAAGTAAATACCAGTTCATTTAAAAGACATTTATAATAGAAACTTTTACAAACAAAGACAATGTTGTTACTTGCTTTATCCGCTAGTACTAGCACAAAATTTTCATGTAGTCTATGTAACTAATTCGTCACTTCTGCTTTCGTAAAAACAGAAGGATAAAAAGTGTGCATTTCCCCCATCAAATGGTGAATGCGGGATTTTAACAATTTTCAAATAGTTTTGATCCACTCAGACAAAGTGTCAAGTTCCTCTCCTTCAGATTTCGTCCAACGTGTGGCATGTTCTTCCACAGAATTCATGATAGCCATGAAATTATGTCGCCATCTAAATGAGCGAGGTTCTCGGAATATAGGACCTTTTAAAATCAAGGACTTAAGATCTTCATTTTGAACAATATTTATGTCTTCTGTAATGATATGACCAGTGGGACTGTAATTAAACGAGGAAGAAGAACATGAACACTTTGGAAGACTTTGTTGTAATTGCTCAATATCAAGGTACTGCAACGTCTGCTTATAATTATATCTATATGAAACACAAGGTGTGGATTTCATCTTAAAGTAAGACGGAATACAGGACTGTACTTTTTTATGGTTAAGGATGTTGTTAATGTTGACAGCATCAATTCCTTTGTTATCAAATTTAAGATAAAGGAATCAGCGAAGTTTCTTGAATTCATTCTCATCAGTAATACGTGGAGGACCAAAGAGTCTCTGATGGGCAACATCCCAAATCATATATTGAAGTCTGTATTCCGGTTTAGAGGAATCCAAGCAGGAATAAGCGTTAGCTTTTTCTTGTAATTCATACAAAATTTTCAAAGAGACAGAGTAGAGTTTGGTGCAAATGTGATGAGGACGCAATGGTCTATTCACAAAAGGTAAAAGGGAGTCAAAAGAAACATCATGTATTATGGGTTTGTTGTATGAACGATGTCCATGACTATATTTACGTCTAGGTGTATTGTTAAAAAGTCCCATCACATTTACATTATTACACTGTGGGCTGGAAATATTTCCTATGCTTTCAATATTGTCGTTGCACCCATATGGAAAGGCAGTGCCTAATTTCCTAATCCAGTATTCCTCTCGTTGTCTACGGAAAGGTGTACTTATGTAGGACTGTTGGTGTGATGATAAATTTTTTCTATAATTCTCACTTTCATTGATAAGATGGAATGGTCAGGGGAATTAAAATGTTGTTGGCCCCCGTTTTTAATTTCAAATCTATGACCCGACATACATTTATTTAAAGACCCTTTTTGTTTCCCCGATATAAATGAGCCCGCATAGGTCACATTCAATTAAGTAGACAAAGTTTTGCATGTCAGGTTTTTTCCAGTCTTGGTATAAAGCTCTTTGTTGGTTAAATTGCTTTTAAAGTCATTTCTAGTGATAAAAATATCACAAGTTTTGCAATTCTTGGCACCACATATAGAAATGGAACACATGAGGTCTGTAAATGAATCATCGAAAATATTTTTCAAGGACACTTGACATTTTTTAATTTTATTAAAGTTACTTGAATTTTTATACCAAAACTGGTTATCCGACGATAACTGATGTTGCAGATATGTATTGGGACTCCCTACTCAATGGTAGTGTCAAAATCACTTCCCAACATGTGCATGCACGTGTGCTAATTTCTGACTGAGCGATATTCAAATCACCATAACTTTCTTATAAATGATGTAAACGACATGAAATTTATATCATAAGTATATCTATCAAATGCCTATCGAATGACATCAACATCAATGTGGAGTCTTACTTACATGCGTATATATGCACGTACATTGGTTTTCTTTCTTTTTTGGGTACTAAAATGACCATAACCTTCAAATTAAAAGTTATATTGAAGTGAAGTCTTAGTTGTGGGTTTATGAATTTACACATCAAAGATGACAATGCACGAGCACTCATGCACGTTGATTCATTCGTTGATTTCGGGAGTGCATGAGTGCTCGTGCATTGTCATCTTTGATGTGTAAATTCAAATATAGTCTATAAAATTATTGGATTTCAATGAATTGTATTGAAATTTGTGTTACCCATAAATTTTGAGACTCCCTACTCATTGGTGTTGCCAAAATAACTTCCCACATGCACATGCACTCCATGTCATCTTTGATGTGTAAATTCAAATATAGTCTATAAAATTATTGGATTTCAATGAATTGTATTGAAATTTGTGTTACCCATATATTTTGAGACTCCCTACTCATTGGTGTTGCCAAAATAACTTCACCACATGCACATGCACTCCAATTTGATTGGCTAATATTTAAATACATATATGTCGCTCATGAATATGGTATATGCAATGATATTGAGATGATATGTATACACTGCTAAAACCTAAATTGTAAGATCATTGGATGTGCAGATATACACTTGCATGCCGTGCATTGTTTCAGGTTTTTCTAACTTCTACTCATTGTTAGTTTCTCATTTGTCATTGAAGTGTTTTGAAAGTGATGTTGTAGTTGTATATTTAGACTTAACATATTAACATGTTTAAGTTACTAAACATATTGACATGTTTAAGTTACTAATCAACACATGCATGTGCACTGAATATTGATGGGTGAATTATTAAATGTCAATAACTAATTTGTTTAACTACAAAATGGAGTGAACGTTATAAAATAGTTATATATTTAAATGTTATACGGTTTCTTATAGTCGAAATCATTTCTCCTGAAACAACTGACACCACTTCCTACTTGGGGGTAACGTTGTGGAACATGTGTAACGGTCCCCGTTACAATGAGTACTAGTTATTATCTTCCCCAACGAAGGTTGGGAACATATTGGTTTTACCCTATTTGTTGTTGTGGTTCTTCTTGTTATTATTTTTTCTTTCTTCTTGGGACTTTTTTGTCCACAAGTGTTCTCAGAAACTACTCATGGAATCAATATGAAACCAATATAGGATGATAGTGTAGCATATGGTTAAAGTGTAAAATTCCAGTTTGAAAAACATGAAAAATAAAGTTTTCTATACAACATTGTTTCATCATTTTTTTGAAAAAGGAATATCTTAGGATCATTTTGGTATGTATTAGAAATCTTTATTGTTCTTCGCTGAGATATACTACGTCAAATGACTTAGTCCTTAAAATAAAAACAACAATTCCATGATAGTTCATCTGTGCGAAATTTGTTAAGGCTACTAGGAGTGTTCCTAATTTTTCAATTATGTGCATAAACAAAGATTTCTTTTCATGTGTATAACAATATCTAAGCACTATACTTTACTTGGAAATAAACATCTTAAATTCATGTAGGAAATTGAAATGATATATTTTTTTTTAATTGCATCTTATTTCAATTACGATGTTTCAAAATAACATATCTCCAGAGACCTAAAATGTATTTTAAACCATAATTGAGGTATTTACTGTTAATATAATATTTGAATGTGAAAGATATTTGGCCACTTGCAAATCATATGCCCATTATACAGAAGAGAGTAGAAAGTAACGTAACTGTTTCAAAAGTATGGGATAAAAGGAAGGAGATATTATGTACCTTGAATTTGAAATATTGAATAATTTTTTACATAAATTAATGTAAAAAGTTTGAATGTGCTTTTATATTCTCATTTCCACTCATATATTTCGATATCAAATGTATTGCATCTATATTCTAAAAGGTAATATACTTATTTTGGCAATATATTCCATTAAATGTTATAAATATATGATAGAAGATTTCATGAAGTTATTGTAATAAACGTTTATTTAACATGTTCAAACATGAATTGTAACATGAACTTTAACACAACAAAACGTTAATAAACAAATAGAAGAAAAGTCAGTAACGTATCTGTCGCACTGTATTTGACTTAACTCTTTGTTCCCTGGCAGCCACCTTTGTTTACCTCCCTGAAGCCTTATCTCTAGTGAGTGCCCTAAGGCAATTATAGGCTAAAAGCTGTATTTGCAGTGGGGGCTATTTAAATGACCATCACTTTTTTATTACTTGATAATATCTCACCAAATTTTCAACAAGGATTTTTAATAGAATAAGCAATAATCCAAAATGAATTAAAATCCAAAATAATAACTTTTCTACTTAAAGCATACTGAAAGTCAAAATTCACAGTCTTGCTCAAAGTTTTTGCACTTTAACTGAATAGTTCTGGGTGCTTCTCCATGTGGTAAGGCTTGAAACAGGTTACACACAAGTTCACTCCACATTGTTCACATCCATGGATCCTTTCATGGCAGATTTTGTGTTTTGCGCACTGTTTACATGTCCGCTTTTTGTCCATTTCTTTGGTCCATGCAGCCGCGGGTCAGTCGCCATTTCTTCCATCTCTCTCTTCATTGTCGCTTTCCAAATCGCTCTCTACATCGGATAAGTCTGACAGATCGGAAATCTCTACATCAGAAATATCCTCGGGATTAACCTCTACAAGTTCCAATACTTCACACCTCACCTTCTCCACTACACGAGATGCAAATCCTTCAAAATCCGACCCACTCTCGTCACTCGGCTCCATTGTTTTAAACCCACGCTGTATACTCTAATTCAAATCTCGCTATCTTTCTATAAATGGAACTATACATCACAATTTTCCCTAATCTAGTTTGAAAGACATTCTGTCATTGGTTGAAAGTTTACTTTATTTTCTATTACCTGCGGATTCAGCTAATCAGAGCACGTTTTACAGGTAAGGTCAATCACGCTTCTAGAAGTGATCTGACTATGAACGGATGTAAACAACCACACTTTGAGACAGGACTAGGCCCTGAGTGAATTTTATCGGCCCGTCTGAAGACATTATCAGGGAGCAAAGAGTTAAGACCCTTGCTCCCAATCATTAAATGCTGCTGCAATTTTTTCGTGATCGCCTTCCTGTAACTTAAATATTCTTCCTGTTTTCCCCGTCGCAGTTGGTGCATTGATCTTGCACAGTATATCAGAAAGACAAACCCAACTTTTGTCTGGTTTAGATGGCCACTGATATGCCATTTTGCGCATTTATAGGAAGGAAACTTCAATTTCGCTGTCCTTGTGGTCAATGTCGCATACTTTTCCAATATACCAATCATCCTGGTAAACTGCAGCTACATAATCGTCCACAGAAACATCGGTCATACGCAGATTGGTTTGGTTTGTTGCATTATTATTCAAATTGTCAGGCTGATTACTGAACTGGATTGTATGTTGTTATCAACCATCGCAAAATTCTGTCTCTGTAAGACATCCTTTGCAATAGCACGATGTAGCGTGTGTTATCAAATTGCCATGCTTAATGCACACGGTGTGCAGGGAAAGTGTACCAGGCACGACCTTCAGACTCAGGCTTGCAAAATAGGCTGCTGCATCATCATATTCTGTTTGTGAGTAAAAATGAAAGCCAATCGCCATACCAGATTCTGTGGCCCATTTGTGAAATTCCTTTGCATCTTGTATGGATGTTTTGCCTTGTTTTACAGCTTCGGACGCTCTTCTTTTTCAAGTACCTCTGATACCATCACATGGGCCCTTCCCATGTCCTGCCTCAAAATAGTTCCATCGGGCATCAACGCCAAACAGCTGCTGGTGGTTGGCTAAAACATGGAAGATCGCCTCCATCTGTTTCCCTAAAATAAGCTACCACTGGATGGAGGGTGACAGAAGTCGCATTCCAGTATGCCGATTGGATTTCATCCATGGTTTGACACTGAAAATTCTCAGCAAAGTCCATTTGAACTACAGCATAACCAAGTGGAAGAGATTTTTTCAGGTCACTGATAGCTGTGTACTGCTGGGCAATTCTCTCTGTGTGTTTTAGAAATTGGTCATATTCCTTCGTCATAAGATTTTAAAGTCATCTTTTGTCATTGTTGTTTTTACTATTCTCATGTTTTTTTCCCCCATCTACATCAACACACTTCCATTGTTCAAATTCGACTACCTGATCATATGAAAGTGTCGCAAGACTCTCCCTTAACTGAGTGGTTGTAACAGTGTGTTTGACAACTTCAGGATTAGGCGAAATGTCAATGTTAAGGGATTTGAGTTTTAGCGCCATATTTTGGTGTGTTGTACAAAGACACATGTTACGAGATAGGAGTGATGTAGTCAGAATATTATTTGGCCTCTTTTTGCAGAAAGAGGAAAGGGAAATTCGCAAGCCTGTGTTTTTTGATAGAAATTTGTCATGTCAATTTTTCATGTAATCATTGAGTATTCGGATTTACTTTTTTTCTCCGTTAACTTTCACAGCATCTTTTTTCCCGGGCATACATCTGCTGATATCATCTCTTTCAATAAATGTGTTGATCATCATTTTCAGATTTTATACTTGGTTAGGTTTCTATGCCTTTGTGCTATTTCCAATTTCTTTTTACCTGCCTTGGAATGACGAACTTTCAATTTTTTTCTCAAGAAAGACCCTAATCTGTATTTCTTTGAAATGTTACCTGATACTATTCTGTTTATAGCACTCTTTTCTTTTCGTTTCTTGTTTTCCATTTTCGCAGTTTCAATTTCTTTCATCATACAGTTACTTAATTCCAAACGTTTCACGATTCTTTTTGGTAGTGAACTCGGACTTATGCCACATTCTCTGATTTCATGAGATGTTTTTGATTTCGGTGTTAATTCCTGATTTTGTGGGACTTGGATTTCTGAATGGCCCGTTGTGTTTGCTATTAAGTTTGGGGAGTTACGCAGTTTTCTTTCAAGCCTTTTGTATTTTTTCTCCATTTCTCTGCAGCTTTTTTCTGTGTTGATACTTTTTTTTTAAGTTCATCTTTCTCATACCAAGAACGTCTTAATGCTTTGGACCTCCATTCCCTTTGCTTTTCAGATTTTGAAAAATCCAACCTGACAATCATTCTAGCTGGGGACCCAATAATATCTGATGAGCTACATGTAGATACAGTGTTGGATTGTTCAGGAGTATCATCTGTCTCATCATTCTCTTTTTCTGACCCTTTTTTCTGTCAGTATTTTTTACAATAAATTTTGTTTTTTTCTCTACGGGCTATCAATTTTCTTTTGGTCAAAAGTTGAGCAGGAACCCTATTTTCCCTCGCCTTTTCCTTTCGTTTTGAAGAAAAAAAGGGTCATTCAGCTTTTTTCTTTCTTGATATGCCTTTTGAATTTCCACCCGTGTTTTCCCCATTTCAAGTTATTCTGAAAACAAATTGAGTGATACACCTTCAATTCAGAGTACTTTTTTTTCTTGAGCATTAAAACTGATTTTCAATTAGTAAAAAAAAACAAGTAATATACAGAAATTGACTAAATGTTTGATAATAATGTCATTGAGTTTAACGAGGGACTGAGTTTATGTATCGAAACAGATACGTTACCACTAGGAAATAGATATGTTACCATGAATAATAGATGTTTACAATGTATACAACAACAGTATACCATCGTAATTCTTTTTAATTACATTTATAGTAATATAAAAGAATAAAATCTGGTCATGTTAGCAACATTTCCATAGAAACATTTTCAGACAATTGATTATAAAAATCCTATTTACCATATGCTAGGTTTAAACTCGTGCTTGCATCGTCATTTGTTGAACCGGATATGTGATGCTGTAACTAATTAAATGTTTAGAATAAAAACAAACCATAATTATGATCCAATCCGAATATCTGTTGTAACGTATCTGTTTATCATTATATTTTCTTTTAAAAAAATAATTCATTCTTCATTATAATAAATTGAGTGCTTGTAAAATACGTATAGCTACATAGGCAAACAACTTCATGTTATCGCTTTTGTTATACTCCCGTTCTGAAACCAGATGGGCGGTAACGTAGCTGTTGTGATCCAAGTGTCTAAATCCTGGTTTTTACCCTTTGAACTAAATCATATATTATAGCCGTTTTCAAGGTGAAAATTGTTAAGCTTATTGTTATATCTAATAAACAAGGTATTTATTTTGATATTAGAAATGATAAAAGCACTGTCAGATTTTGAAGGAGTTAAGGTCTACAAACTGGTAACATATCTGTTTGCAACCCAACAGACATCCGTGTAAGAAGATTTTTGTTTAAAATATTAAATCCTCAAAACATTTATTGGTATTTACTAGCAATTAGTGTTCTTGCCTTTTATCAAGAATAAGTATGGACCCAAAATGATAAATAATTTAAAAATTACTGCCTTTGAAATGATAATCAATGTGAAACAGACGTGACGATTTTGTTCTATATGTACATATTGTAAGCGTAGTACTTGGAGGAGTGCATGATTATGACGATATAATTCTATTTTATTTTTAATACATACTAAATACATATGTAAATATATGTTTCATAAAAATATATCAATAAATGAATTTTTACCGGCCGCGGACACATAAAATATGCAATTTGACACTTTAACAGAAAATGCACCATATGTAGATGTGCGGAACAAACGTCATTTTGTTTGAAAATGCCTGCAGGTGCATGCACATGCATTGGATGTTTTGTTTACAAATTTTTTAAACAGCCTAACGTTTTTGTTTTTCCATGAAATCGTTATTTATATTTTAAGTATATCTCGAACCCCTTGATTGATTTCTATGGTCAATATTACGCTTCTGCACATGTTTCGTTTTGACTGGATAATACAAAAATGTAGATATCTCTGTCATTGTTGATGGGAATACTGTATAGGTAGACATATCAAATATCTACAGATTGATGATATAAAATTTGCAAACGTGCATGCACCTGCATGTACATCCTCTTTTGAAGTTCCAATTCTTTGAATGACCATAATTTTTTTTTGTTGTTAAATCTTTTGAAGCTTAGTCTTTGAATGTAAGTTGGTATTCTTAAGACAAATATATAGTAAAATGACCTTTACACACGTGCATGCACGTGCGCTCAATTGTTATTGGCCGATTTTCAAAAAGCCATTACTTTCTTATGAATGATGCAAACGACATCAAATTATACTGTAAGTATATCTATCAAATGTCTATCGAAAGGCATCAACATCAATGTTGGATCTTGCGTTCACATATATGCTCGTGCATTGATTTTCCCTCATTTTTTGGTTATTAAAATGGCCATAACTTTCAAATTAAAAGTTAAATTGAGCTGTGATTTTACTTGCTAGCTTATGATTCAAATACTTATTGAATGGTGTGAACAAAAATTCCATCGTTGAGATCGTGTGCACGTGAGCGTGCGTGCAATTTCATTTTTGACGTCTTGATTCAAGTATTGGTCCATAACATATTTAGATGTGAATGAATGGTTTTGAAATTGTTGTTGCATATATGTTTTGAGACTCCCTCCTCACTGGTAGTGTCAAAATCACTTCCCCAAACGTGCATGCATGTGCGCTAATTTCTGATTGGTCGATATTCAAATGGCCATAACTTTCTTATAAATGATGTAAACAACATGAAATTTATATTAAAAGTATATCAATCAAGTGCATATTGAATGACATCAACATCAATGTGATGTCTTACTCATGTGCATGTATATGCATGTGTATTGGTTTTCTTTTATTTTTGGGGTACTAAAATGGCCATAACCTTAGATTTAAAAGTTATATTGAAGTGAAATCTTAGTTGTTTGTTTATGATTGAATTTCCTATTGAATGGTGTGAACAAAAATTCATTTGTCGAATTCACATGTGCGTGAGTGCGTGTGCATTTTTTATGTCTAAATTCAATATGGTCAATAATATTATTGGATTTGAATGAATTGTATTGAAATTTGTGTTGCCCATATATTTTGAAAATCCCTATTCATTGGTGTTGCCAAAATCACTTCCCCACAGGAGCATGCGTGTGCACTCCAATTTGATTGGCTAATATTTAAATATATATATGTCGCTCATGAATATGGTATATTCAACGATGTTGAATTGATATCTACACACTAATAAAACCTTAATTGTAAGATCATTGGATGTGCAGATATACATTCACATGTGCGTGTATGGACGTGGATTGTTTCAGGTGTTTCTTCTATTGGCTGTTCATTTTTCATTTGTCATTGAAATGTTCTGAAATTGATGTTGTAGTTGTATATTTAGACTTTTAACATATTGACATGTTTAAGTTATTCATCAACACTCACATGCACTTGCACTGAATTTTGATGGGTGAGGTATTAAATGTTGATAATGAAGTTTTTAACTATGAAATGGAGTGAATGTTTTAAAATAGTTATATATTTATATGTTATGTGGTTTCTTATAGTCGAAATCACTTGTCCTGAAACAATTGACACCACTTTTTACTTGGAGGAATGTTTGGGGAACATCTGTAATGATCTCCGTTACAATGAGCACTAGTTCTCCATAAAATTTGACCGATTGATGTTTATGAAAGTTTTCTGTTCATCAAGATGTATAAATGCTTTGTATCTGCATGCATTGTTTACTGAGAATTCAGAAATAATTTGGGGAAAAAACTTTGTACACAGAGAAAGTCAATGAAAAATGTTTACTTACAAAATGACCATGCCTTATGGCTTCGCTGATTTTAAGCTTAAAAACAACAAATTTTGGATTGAAGAATACCGCCAAATGGTTTATTTACAGCATTGAACATAAAATCCAGGTTTCAATATCATAAAACCACTCCTTCATATGCTTTAAAATTGGAACATTTCTATACGATCTCATATAGACGCGGTGTGACACGGAGGGTATTAGGGATTAAATTTTTAGACAAGGTGGACCTCTTGTGTATTCGAAATGCACATACACCATGTCACTGTGTGGACAGTGTAACACAGACTATTTTACACTGTTTTCCACAATGCGAAGCAGAATACCCATGGCCTGCACTATAGAATCTGTTTGATGTGTTAAAATGAAAATAATCTAAGTTAAATTCTTTGTGAAAATTGTATGCTAGATACTCAAGGCATTGAACTTCTAAGAATACAGAAGGGTGGTGGATTTGTTTGTTTTATGTCCTGTCAAAAATTTTGCACTCATAAAGTACCACAAGTTCAGACCTATGGGTAGTGCTAGGGCTTTAGCAGTGAGTGTTCTTTAATGTGCCAATACATGTGACCTCCGTTTTACTAAGGTCATAACTGAAAGACCCATGATTTTCACTTCTAAATGAGTGTTTGGTGAAGGAGATATTACTACCTACTTTTACATCTTAGGTTTGACATGGCCATGGCTTGAGCAAGGCGTGAATTCATGACCTCGCGATTATGAAGTGAAAACTCTAACCATTGAGCTATTGTGACTGGGGGTCATGTCCACAAACACTTATGATTTTCAAAATGCATGTGAAATCTGCACAGATCATGTATGTGATCGCAAAAGAAGATACAGTTGCCTGAACCAAATTCTTAAGAATTCCGGTAGGAAATGCAAAGGTGCAGCCCCACATGTTAATATTTTACCTATAGTATGTTATAATTTTCTTACGCCATTCAATGTTACAAGTAACATCAAGAAACAAGGTACTGTTTCATGTTCAGCTTTGCAGATAAAGTAAGGTATACAAATTGGTGATCAATATTCTACATGAAATAATAGGGGACATTTTGTGTTTATATTTTACATGAAACAATAGAAGACATTTTGTATTTATGTTTTATAAGAAACAATAGGGACATTTTGTGTTTCTGTTTTATATAGAACAATAGGGACATTTTTTATGTTTATATTTTACATGAAACAGTAAGGGACATTTTGTGTTTATAGTTTACTCATGGAATACAGATTGAGAAATAAACAAAGTCCACCTAGCTTCCCCAAGTATAACTTAGTCACCTCCTTTAGCTCAAAGTATACTTTAAGTATACTTAATTTATAAGTATACGTTACTAATAACTGAGAAGAAAGCATATCTGAAGTAGAACTAACTTATACTTTAAGTATACTTGAATTATGCTTGAAGTATACTTTTTGTAGCCAAGCATAACTTTTATGCTTGAAATATAAGAGAAGTATACTTTTCTTGTAAGTCTACTATATTTTCTATATATAATATTAATTTCCAAAATATTTATATATTAATATGCCTCCGTGGCCGAGTGGTCAGAGCATCGGGCTCAAAATCACAAAGCCTCTCACCTCTGTCGGCGCGTGTTCCAATCTCGGCCGCGGTGTTATGTGAGCAAGTTTGCCAGTTTACTTGCGGAAGGTCGGTGGTCTCTTCCCAGGTACCTGTATCTGGGTTCTCTCCTCCACCAACAAAAACTGGACGCCACCAGATAACTGAAAAATTGTTGAGTGTGGCGGAAAGCAATAAATAATCAATCAATCATTTAAAAGATGTTTTAACAATTTGAATCTTGTTGAAACAAGGAAAAATGTATATTCAGATTTCTTATAGTATCTAACTGTTGTTCCGTATAAATAACTGCAACCGCATTATTGGTTGCATCCAGGTTAGCAATCTCACGTTTATGAGGGTGTTACAGTTATTCAATGTCAAAATAAAAGCACACAACATTTTGACATCATGATCAAAGACACATTTTCAAGTATAAATCATTAAGACAGAATTATGATTTTGGTATTTTCTGATTACTCATATTTTTCTCTGGAAGAATCAATCAGAACCTAATTTTGTTATATTTATGTCATAAATACCCTTTTCTCATACACTGGCTCATATGAACTTCCCAACTGTAAGGGTATAAAGCTTTTGGCAGGTTTCTTCTTTAAATAGTGGACAGGTTAGTGAGATGTGGATAGAAAGTAGTTCTGAGTAAAATCCTTTGGTCTGTAGTATTCTGAAATCTGGCCACTTGTCATTCAAATGTAGAGTTTGTATTCAAATGGCTATGCATAACAATTTGGAATACTGATACAATTATGCAATTATAGTGCATAAATATATTTTCAATAGATTGTAACTGTGACATGTATATATGAGTATGTGATACAATTTTCAGGAGGCCACTGAAGAAGAATTAGAAAGATTGATGGATAAAATCATGGTGCTGTTTAGATTCATACATGGTAAAATACTTAATGTCCTATGATTAATCAGTACAAAGTATGTACATGAGAGATGGATTGATTTTATGTCATAAAGATATCCAGTTTTTGAAGAAAATAAAAATAAAGCACTGGCATACGAAGTTCTATGTATTGAACATTACCACTCAGTAGAGTATACTGTATAAATAAATATCTGATATATGAATAGTAGAGTTATATGTTTTCGTCATTGCAGGTAAAGATGTATTTGAAGCATTCTACAAAAAAGATCTGGCCAAGCGTCTCCTGGTGGGAAAAAGTGCATCAGTGGATGCTGAGAAGTCCATGTTATCTAAACTCAAACAAGGTACCTGTACATTTTACAGAACACTTCTATATAATGGGATAATCTTGTTCCATCTTATTTTTTTCACCTGAGCTGGAACCTTTAAGTGAGCTTTTCAGATCACCTTTTGTCTGTGGTCTGTCCATAAACTCTTTTCACATTTTTGTCTTCTTCTCCAGAATTACTAGGCCAATTTCAATCATACTTGGTACAAATCATCATAGGGATTCAAGTTTGTTCAAATGAAGGGCCATGCCTCCTTCATATTAACGTTATGAGAATTAAGTAGCACATGTGCCTTAGGGCACTTGCTACAAAATATTAGATTCATAGGTTGATATATTTTTTGGTTTATTCTGGTTGTAAATATTACAACTATATAAATAACAAGTATATTTTCGATGATGTTTAAAAGCCCCTCCCTGTATAATGCTGTATAAAGTTTTCCCATTGTATTGGGCATAATTGAGAAACTATTGAGAAAAATTAAAATTCCATGTAGTGAAAGGACCACAAAGAATAGTATTGTTTCACCGCCTGCCTCAAAGACATCTTTTTTTTTTTTTCAATCTGTATATTGATTCATATTACTTTTCAATTGGTGATAGAGAGACAACTCTATAATTTTGGTAAACCTCCAATCAACTAAGTAACAGAAAATGGATTTTTAAAAAAAGTCTAGTAACAGTAACACCCCCACCCCCACCCCACCCCCCCAAAAAAAATTCCTTTTATAGGTAATAAATATTGTTTTTAAGATTCAGTCCAAAGGCTTTGTTGATTCACCAGGGAATTGAAAGAGGATGTGTTTAAAGACTAAAGTATGTTGAAATTTTCAAATTGAAGGTTGGTTGTGTATTGTTTAATGTCCCTCTCAAGAATTTTTCACTCATATGGAAGAATCATCATTGCCGATGAAGGGCCGTAAAATTTAGGCCTATGCTTGGCGTTCACAGCCTTTCAGCAAAGAGGGATCTTTATTATGCTACACCTGCTGAGACACAGGACCTTGGTTTTTGGGGTCTTATCCAAAGGGTCGCCCCATTAAGTCGCCTCCTTCGAGAAGCAAGGGGTATGTAGAATGTATTCTAACCTGGATCAAATTGAAGGAAAATAATAACATTTTAAAGTAAGCATCTCACGAGGACAAATTCTACATAAGTTGAACGTCACAGTGAGTCAAAGTTATTTCTAATTTTGTGTCATTTCAAAGCATAATTTTACTTGTCAAAATTTCTAACACACTTCATAAAAGGTGTTATAATTAAGAGTATTTAAATAACTAATACTTAATCAGACTTCATTTATTTAATGCTACATTCCTATTTGCAGTAAACAAATTTGAAAAATTGCGACATAGTGTAATGTGCAGCATTCTGAACATGCTCACTGTTGTTTAATTTGCGTGATCAAGGTAGAGACTCTACTACATCATTAGAAAAGCTAGCTCAATGGCGAGGCAGTATGACTTCTGTATACACTGTTCTCTACTTCAGTTTCTAAATATGTGAATTCAAGGATTTTTATTAATTTTTTTTTCTAGTTCTGAAATACAGGATAAACATCTGAAGTGCCAATCTGTGGATTTTGATACATATAATGTAATGGTGCTCTATAATAGTTTTCACTTGATGTGGAATTGATTTCTTCCAAAGATAAATAAATATTATCCTAAAATTAAAATATTTCATTTCCCAATAATTTCATTTATATGCAGGTTTAAATATAAAGTGCATGAAATAAGTATATCATTTTTTAAAAAATGATAATAAAAAGCATTGTTGTAAATAATAATTAAGCATGTCTTGGTATTTTATAATGATGACATTTCTTTAAAAGATATATGTTGTAGGTGCATACATGGCTTGAACAAATATGTGTACATATTTCTTATTGTCACTAAATAGAAACTGATATGTGAATTTGAATAAACCTGATACTGCATACTTAATTCAACTTGTGCAGAATTTCCCTCCCAAAGGAATTTATTGTGTATAATGTATTCCCTTAAAATTTTCAATAATGTCATTTAATGGTAGGCAGGATTATTAAATTAACAAATACAAATATTTATTGGTACAAACACATGTCCAATTATGTTAATTAGCAAAGACCCACATATAAGCATTCAGTCTGCCATGATGCAGTACATGTCATATTGCTTGTGTTTCATTTCTGGATAAGCTATATTTGTTTTCAGTATTTTGATATTTACTATTAAAACAAACCTTGACTTTTTTGAAAAATGGACATATCTGATATTCCCTGTATTTAATTCACCAGGATTTTAACAAGACTTTGTATTTTTTGACATTTAAACTAAATGTATGAGTAAAGTTTGTTGGATTTAAAAACTATGAAATGAAAAAATTGTTTAATTCAATTAAAGAATTAACTGAATGCACCAGTATGATTTGTTGAATTTAGAAATGAACTCAATGCATGAGTACAATTTGTTTGTGTTTTAAAATTATCTGAATATATGAATACAGTTTGATTTAATTATTACTTAAGTGACGATTAATTAAATCATACGATTTGTTATATTTAGAAATTAACTGACTGCATGAGAACAATTTACTGGATTTAAGAATTAACTGAAAACATGAGTACTTTTTTTCTTATTTAAAAATCAACTGAGTGTATTAGTACAATTTGCTGGATCAAAGAAATATTAAGTAATCTTGATGGATTTAAAAAAGAAATTCTACCATACATTTGATGTTCAGAGTTAATCTTTTCATAAAAATATATAGCCCTACAATTGACAGAAAATATTTACTATTACAATGTTTTTAAAAATATCTATAATTTTTAAAAAAAAATTGTCTTCATGTAAACAAATTATTTACAAATTATATCATGCCACCATCTTGGTTTTCTTTTTTACCAGCTTATCACTTGCAATTTTCAGCAAAAAGTTTGATATAATATTATAATTAGACTACCGTTTAGAAGCAACTCTGTCCAGGTCTTACCTCTCACATCGTCATAGTGAACTGGAAATAAAATCCATTTATCAGCTATAATCAAACTTCATCTACTGCTTCTCAGATGTGAAAAATTGGTAAAAGGGGGATGGAAGTTATATTTTCGGGATAGCCCTTTTTTCATTGGTCGATAAAATTAAAAATAGTAAATATTATGATTAGCAACAAACTTAAATCTGTTCAAGTTCATGTAGATAGTGATTTAATGGATCTTAAACACTGTTCTATTGGTCTATACTTTATTTAATTTTTTTTTTGATAATGTTGAACATGATAACTTCACTTATCCATGCATTCATTGTATCAAAATTAGTTGAAAGTAAATGTCATACATAATAAGGAAAGTTCAAAGTTGAATTAACACCCACATGTGTATATGTGGGCATACTCTCAAATGTTCACAGTGACATTTATACACCCACTTGTAAATTTTCAGTGGTGTCACAATGGGTGACAAACCTTCAAACCTTAGTTTGTTGGAATTGAAGCAAAGGAAGAGGGGGGGGGGGGGGGGGGGGTGGATTTCCAAGATTTACTAAACTTCCCTTGCCAATCTGCCCCCAAACCACACAATTGTGCCCAAATTTTGTTGTTTGCAGGGCTGAACACTACCCTGCATTCAGTTCCACCCCTTTTTCCTAACACAAACGTCAGAGGGTACATCAGCAAGGGAATTCCCATTTGCATAATCATGTCAACTTCCGTCCACCTTTTACCAATTTTTCACATTTGAGAAGCAGTATTGACGGTTGATTATAGCCAATAAATGGACTTTCACCGTGACGATTCGAGAGGTAAGACCTTGACAGCGTTGCTTTTAAATGGTAGGGGTATAGTTATAATATTATATCAAATTTTTGCCGAAATTTGCAAGTGATGCAGCTGGTAAGGAAGAAAACTGCATGATATATCTTGTGAATATTTTGTTTACAAGAGGATGATTTTTTTTTTTATTATTATAGATATTTTACACGTCGAGCGCCTGTGCTACAATTGATCTGATTTAGTGAGTAAAGTAGCATGGTTGATTTATTCACAATGTTCATGGATGCCATGTATGTTAACTTACCCCAAGATCAGCTGGAAAAAGGAGGGGGGTGGGTCTAATATGTTCATACTCAAAAGTAGTTTACAACAGAAGCTAAACACATGTACAATACTGAAGGTACATTCAGTGTAATTTATATTTTGAATTCTTTTCTTTTTTCTTAAACATACTAATATTCATCCCAAACTTGAAACCGTAGATTTAAAGCCTTGCTCCCGTTTAAAAATATACTGTAAACAGTGTATGTAATGTCAAGCTAAAGAAAAGTTCTATCAAATGTTAACAGTTTAAAGCTGCATAGTAACAATTTTGTATGATAAATGAAACAAATGTTATTTGATATGATATCAATATCATACAAAAATGCATGAAGCCAGAAAAATTTCCAATATCCGAAAGTGAAAGCAGACATTATTACTTTGTTGGATCTTTAGTATCTAATGCTTTCGGTCCATGTTATTTTCATTTCATAATCATTTTGTGATAATAATGTAAAATAACAAAATTGTACACACTTTCTTAACAATATTGCAATGCAACTGCGCCATGAATTTTGAAGTGAAGCTTCTCTAAACCGGTCAGCTGCTAGACTGAATGAAACAGATGGTTTCCTGAGAACTTAGCATTTGGGGATGGTTTAACTCAATTCTTTTTTGTCCCATGTTTTTAAGTTCCTGAGTAAACTCAAGTGATCTATTGCAATTGGTTTTCGTCCGTCGTGTTGCATCATCTGTTGTTCATTAACAATTGAACATTTTTAACTTCATCATGATAACTACCATTCCAATTCTTTTCAAATTTGGCAAGAAGCATCTTTGGGACAAGGCAGACATAAATACATAAATATAAATTTCTGGACTTTAGCTGTTTTTCCGTCATTCTGGCAATTTCTTTTTTTATTTTTGGAAATTTTCAGGTCATTTCCAGTACTGATCAGTATTTTATAATGGCCAGAAGTTTCTATGTCTTCACTGGTTTTGATTTAAAATCAAAATTGTGAAAATCTTGGCTTCTGGGCAATGGAATCAGGTGCTAGGGCTTGGCCATTATAGCCATATAATGAAAATGTATTAAGTCTTAGAAAATCTTCTCTACTTCCATATATATTTGAGATAATTTATGTACATGATAATGATGTCCATGTAGGTTTGTACCAAAATTGTGAAATTCATGGCTCCTGGGCCAGGGATTTAGGCCCTATGGTCATATAGTGCCATTTTAGTTATTTTGGATCTTTCAGCAGCATTCGACATTATAGATCACAAGATACTCTTTCACCGTTTAGAATATTCCTATGGCATAAATGGGTCTGCTTTAGCATGGATAAGATCATATTTGACAAATTGTTCACAATGTGTCACAATCGGATCCATCTATTCAAATGAAATGCGTCTCAAATACGGAGTGCCCCAAGGATCTGTGTTGGGCCCAAGACTTTATTGTCTATTTTCGAAACCGATTGGTGAAATTTGTCGACAACACGGTATGGAATATCACTCCTACGCAGACAATACTCAAGTATATCTTGTGATTGAACCACTAGATAGTTGGATGGACATATCAAGTCGCATTGAAACATGTTTGGAAGATATCAGTGACTGGATGCGATGAAATCTTCTAAAACTGAATCAGGATAAGACCGAATTGAATATTTTTGCCCCTAAATAACAGGTGAGAGACATTTCGAATTCTTTCGATGGTACTATTGTCAGCGATGTTTCCTGTGTCAGAAACTTTGGTGTTATTTTCGATAAGATACTCACTATGGAGATGCAAATAAATACCACCACTAAATCTAGCTTCTTTCACATTCGAAATATTGGACACATATGCTCATATACAATGAACGATGCCTGCAAAACTTGAACCAATTCACTAGTCATTTCAAGATTAGAATATGGAAATGCGATGTTGTATGGAGTGCCAGCCAACACAACAAACAAATTACAACGTGTTCAGAACACAGCAGCTTGTGTTATATCTAGAACTAAGAAACATGATCATATCATTCCCACACTTGTTACTCTTCATTATCTACCTGTGTACTACCGATGCCAGTATAAAATTCTGATTTATGTTTTTAAATGTCTCCATGGCAGTGCACGAACATATTTACAAGACTTGATTCATGTCTACCAACCAACATGTTCACTGCGATCAGAGAACTGCATTACTAGTGCAACCTCGCATTCGCACCAAGACATACAGTGAGTGGCATTTTGACAAATCAGCTGCCACACTCTGGAACAACTTGCCCAGTCATTTGAGAAATGAACAATCTATCTGTGCTTTTAAGAAATCTCTCAAAACACATCTTTTTAGACTGGCATATCAAGATCTTAACTGTCTTTTACTGAGTATGAATTACCATTAAAACTTATCTTTATGATTGTGATTTTAAGTTATGAGTATGTTTTACTTGTATCGGACATTTTTTTTTTTAAAGTATGAGAAAAAAAGAAAAGAAAATTTAAAATATATATATATATATATATATATATATATAAAATTTAAAGAATATTTAAATGAACCATGTTAGTCTTCTTATTTATCTTTGTGATATTAAATTTAATATTTGTTTAAAATACCCTATTGAGCATTTTATGTGTAACTTTGCTTTGTTTTATGTGATATATTATGTTTTGTGCATGTTGTAAAGTGCTTAGAGTAATAGTTTTAATGTTAGATATTATGCTATATAAATACTTTGTAATAATAATAATAATAAATAGTGAAAATGTATTAATCTTAGGAAATCTTCTCTACTCCCATATATATTTGAGAAAAACTGTATACATGATAATTATGTTCATGAAGCTCTCCACCTAAATTGTGAAATTCGTGACTTCAGGCCCTAGGGCAGGGCCAATATGGCTGGTCAGATAGTGAAAATACATATTAAATCTCAGAATTTTTTTTCTCTAGTACAACATATATTGAGTAAAACTAACTGGATGATTATGATGTCCATGAAGGTTTCTACGTAAATTGTGAAATTCATGGCTCCTAGATTAGGGGTTTAGGCCCTTGTGCATGACCAATATGGCCACATAATGATGTATGAATATAATTATGGAATGTTAAAGTGATTTATATTTTTCAGCTTCCATTTTTCCTTCTTCTGTAATTGGACAGAATTTGTATGTATTTTGAAAGGTCATAAACATTTACACAGAAGACTCAATATTGAGGCTTATATGGAAATATGAAACTTCATGTTATGAGCTATGTATAGACTTTGATACTCAGGTGACCATTAAGGCCCATGGGCCTCTTGTTTTCCCCGTATGTAATACAAGAATAATGCTTATTTCTTAAGAACTAAGAGAAAAGAAAAAGAAATGATTTTATATAATGTTTCTTGTAGAATGTGGAGCAGCATTTACAAGCAAACTGGAAGGAATGTTCAAGGATATGGAATGTTCTAAAGATTTTAATTTGTCTTTCAAACAGGTAATCAGTATAGCAGTGCTTGTATGGTGGTACTACATTGTAATATAGTCCTAGAAATACTGTAAAAATAGTTATATATTCCACCATTTTCTGATGAGAAAAATTTAACTAGAGGAAATTTTAACAAATTTTCTGTCTACTCTCTAAATGAATATGAGTTATCTTTCTTTGCGTGCTCTACATGACAATTGTGAAATAGGTAAGGTGGGCATATTAATATGTGCTGGACAAAGTAACTTGGGGATCATGGACTATTTCATCAATTATAACTAAACCTTTTTGCATACATGGCAGAAGATATGAAATAAAAACGCTGTCTTCATTTTCATCAATATTTAAGCAGAAATCTCAATTTCATTTGTTGATTTTTAGGGGTTATAGTGCACAAAACAACATGTCACTGAATAATGTGAAGAAATATGGCATGAAAGACAACTTGAACTTTACAGAACATGTCCAAAATTGACTCAGAGTTTCAGCAATTTGGACTTTATTTATTTTATAGCGATTAACAACAAGTTCTCAACTTATATTATTATGCTTCTCATCGGCCCAGATTTTGGCGTGAAGGGGATCATTGATGCGGGAGGAAACCGGAGTACGTGGAGGAAACGCATGTGTCCAAGTGGGCAACCACAATACTCTCTCACATGCAACCACTGCCGAACCTGAGGATTGAACTCGGGTTGCAGTGGTGAGAAGCAAGTGTGTTAACCACTACACTACCTGAACACCCTTTCATCAATACTCGATGTGACCTCCGTTTGCCATCAGAACAGCCTGGCATCAGCCATGCATACTTATTTTGAGATTTCACAATGTTCTGTTGTTGGAGATTGATCCATTCCTCTCTCAGTGCGTTTTCAAGGTCATTCAGAGTCTGTGGTTGGTTTGGACGCTGTAAAAGTTGATGTATCTTTTTCAAAGATAACCATACAGTTAAAAAACAAAATGCCTTTAATCGGTACTGATGAAAAAAATCGGTCCCTACTCAGTAGTTTATAACTTTCAAAATGCTGGTATTAGTACCCTCAAGTAACAAAAAAGTTAAATAACATTAACAATGATAATTAAGAAAAATAAGAATTACTTCACATATTACTAATGATTTATAAATCTACTAAATTGATAATATAAATACAAAATCACCTTAATCAAATGATTTAAAATCACTTATGAAATATAGATTTTGATAGTTCAACTGAAATTTTATTTTCTCTGTGACACACTGTGGACATACTGTGTTACTCGTGGGCTCGGGGATTGAACTCTGGTGCAGAAATCTTAACTTATCTTAACTTCAAAGGCTCCAACTTTTTCCGAGGTTCACACTTTAGTGTGGACTTTTGGTCCACGTGGCCCCATGTTTTTTGACAACTACTCATGGCCTGTAGTAGTATAGGACTATCAAACTTGGTAGACTTACTCTTCATGCCAAGTGGAGGATGTATTTTGTTCTTCAAGATCAGAGGTTGAAGGTCAAAGACATAGTATCAATAGAAAAACCTTGTTTGTAGGATACAGACCAAATTGTTGGGTCTAGGACCATCAAACTTGCTATTCATACTGTGCAAAGGAAAGAATGTCACAGCTTGATGATGAAAAAAATGAGTTTTGTTTTGTTTAGGATGTAAATTCATTGGTGAGAGCTACCCGTGAATTCCACAAAAAGTGAGCCCTCATGAATTTTAATGAATCCAGTATGTTAAAGTAATTGAAGCTCTTGATCTGAAGTGATTTATTACACTTGCTGTAGATGTTTTGAAGTTGATGCAGGTCATGGTTAACTTATGATTAAAAGAAAGGGAAAAGGAAAGTGTTTGTTGATGTTCGATAAAAACAGTGGCATCTGATTATTTGCAGCACATGCAGCACATAGACAGCCCAGGTGGTATAGAGATGACTGTTAACATTCTTACTATGGGATATTGGCCTACCTACACACCAATGGAGGTTCATTTACCTGCAGATGTAAGTCTTTCATGACTTTTTGTAAATTTTCCCAAAGTGCATGGTTATAAAATATACATATTAGTATTCTCTTTATATACCATATTTTGAAATATAATGTGCATTAGGCCACACAAATAAAATTTCTTGTTCGTCGGATCCGAGTGCTTGTATTTTTAAATAAAGGGGAAAAAAAAAATTAAAAAAAATTTAATTTTAAATTTCCCGCCTCCGGAAAATTTCGTTCCATTCTCCGCTCCATTTTTTTTTAAATTTTAGTTTTTAACAAAGTCATGACTGCGCTTAAAATTCAATAATATTTCAACCGTGGTAGCAAAAGCCTGAACAAAATCGAGCATTTTTAAAGCACGAGACGCCGACAACCATGACTGTGTAAGTGGTTAAAATTACAGAGAAAAATGAGGTTGTGGTTTTACAAAACATGGCAATAAACCTTAGCAGTGGACAGTTACACGAACTATTTGAAAGATGAGTTGCTGTGAAGGACTAAACCTATCCATTGATTCCATTATTGAAAGGATAAAAGAGAGCATATCTGCTCCATTTATTTCGGCAGAAAATTCCAATATGTGCATATCCGAAATTACGGAGACTCTTGGATGTAAGTACATGGATTTCATAATAGATTGAAATATACTCTCTCCTCCATACAACCCATGTAGTCACATAGATTTAACTGCATCTAATCCTAGTCAAGCTTTTGCTAACTCTACCAGTAATACTATCGATGCTTTTTCTGTACTAATGCATAGTAACAAAAGCTTATCATTGCCAACTAAACCAACTTCAAACACTTAAAAAAAACCTGACAGGACCACAGAGACTGCAGAGCGACATAATAGATTGGATGTCATCTAAAGGCTGTGGATGGACAAAAGATTCACTTGACACTGGTGAGTTTGTTGTGAAGACACTTAGAAATATACCGTGGTACAATGACCATGCCCACACAAAATTTAAAGACAATGGATGTCCAGTACCAAAGGTATTCATTAAATTTAGTGGCTATAATGATTTCAAAATTTTTCACCATAAAACGCCATTAATAACGTCAGAGAAACTTAATGATTTATCACTAGATTTGACCAAAGTGCTGTCATTACCTTCAATGTCTTTGTCTCGGCATAAGGAATTGTCATCCGAGTTAGAGTCACTGTTGGACTATATTTGTTAATACAAAAAACAATTAGACAAGGACAATTTACATCACAAAGAATCATATCAAAGAGGATCATCACCGAAACGATCACTAGAATCCAACACCTCTTTACAGTATATCACATTAAGTTCAAAACAGAGTGAGAAGTACAAAAAATTACAAGAAGATTTAAACTCATTGAACAATTATCAGATTATTGATTTAGACTCCTACACATCAGAAGATAGATTAAAAAGGCGACAATACATCAAGAATTTAGCCCTAGTGGTACCTGTTATGCTAAACAGAATGGCATATGGTGGGTTTGTTGGAACACTGAACTTTATTTGGAGAGTTCCTGTAGAAGATGCACAAGAACATGCTGCGAAAAATGTTCAGATCATAGACAAGATAAACGCATCCCTGCCAAAATTCTCAACGAGGTCAATGTAAAGGGACTTTATCAATTGTTATTCCAAACATGTCAACATTCCAAAGTCTTTCCTATGTAGTATGTTCTTTGAACTAACTGGTTGTGAAAGCATATCAGATTCTAATGAACAAGCAATTATTGATGATTGCTAGATAGTGATGATCCAAATCTATTACTTGACTACAGAGTCTTAAATGGCAAAGACATTGGCGTACAAATTTAGTGTTTTCTATGGGGAAACAGGAAACTATTTTGACAAACAGTTGCTTCAAGTCAATGATAGACGTCATGGAGAGGAAATGTATTTACCCATGGCGATATCAATTGAAGAACTGAGGGACCGGATATCAGCACATGTGCCAGGGGGAACACCAATTCCTAGTTTCGAAATCCTTCATCTACAATTTCAGCCAAATAGCATATTCCAAAAATCAGCTCTAAGTACTCCAAAAGGTTTAATGTGAAATATAGAGTGCAAACAAGAATGTGTTGAATCGTGTGGATGCCAGACATGTTGCCACAGCTTTCAAATATTTGAAACATTTTTGTGCAAACAATTGACAAATGACAACTTTTATTTGTTTAGACGACAAAGCAATAGTACCTGTAGGTGAGCCTTGGTTTCCAATAAGCACAGGTGTAAGGGGACATATTTTAGTCCTTGCTCCAGCTGACGGACCCCAACTTGAGTGTACAGACCATGATTTTCATGTTGGTGGAATCATTCCATCTGTGACATTTGTATCAACAATTCCTCGACACTGTAATGACAGTTTTTTCAAAGGGAAAATATTTGTTACAACAAAGGACAAAATATTTCGGCCATCATCAACATACAGACATGCAACAGAACTAACCAGAATTCTTTGTGAACACTACTCGGAAAACAGTGTAGATCTGGAAAATCCCATTCTGTGTTTAATGACTGACCACAGGGTCACATTCGAAATTGTAAAGGTATCTTTTGTCCAGATATTTACAGGCCTTAATCTTGACATACTTGTAGCTTTGCAAACTGCTCCAAATCACAGTTGGATGAATTGTGCATAGTGCTGTATGTCAGTTTTGAATCTCACCCTTGAGCATGTTGCATTAGCAAGAAAGGAAATGGAAGAAAGATTTGAAATTGCTGTTAAACACAAGGCAACACTTGGTGCTATCAGGAATCTTGCACATGTTAAACAAGGGTTTAGAAATGCCTATAAGGAATCTATTGATGATACAATAGAGCTTGTGAATTCCAGGTTTAGTAGAATGAAGTTGAAAAATGAGCCTCTGGAAGTGTATACAGGTGCTTCTGATGAAGATATTGCGGCTGGCCTAGAAGCAGTTAACAAAGTTGTTCATTGCAATGTTAACACTGAAATGTCTACAGCAGATTTATGAAGGTGAAGGAATTACAGGTAAAAATTGTCAATATCAATATATCATGTCTTTCTTCTTGTAACCATTCTAAGAATGCATGCATATTTTCCATCCATTTTTAACCTTTAACCACATATGCCTGTAACTTATTAATCATTACAGAAAACTCACAAAAGCAAGTATCATTGTACACTTTGTTAGTTTCATAATATTTTAGCAGATTATAATCACATCATCTATATTATTTTAAAATGATCTGTATATTTTAAATTAATACCCTAACTACATTTACTCTACTTTTTGTTTAGAAAAGGTTTATTTTTAATAAAATTTCTTTCTTATTGGGTTTTTTCCAGACATTTTTGGAGGTGCATGGAAAGAGCAGCCATTACATGTTCAAGCTCAAGAAGTGTTCTGCCAGTGACTATTGTACTATGCTTCAGCCACCCCATGTGCCTGATTTTGATGAGATAATTTTTTTTGCCAGATTCAGTACCAAGAGATGATAGTCAATACTTGAACTTCTTGGAGGTAATTTCTTTTGCATTAACAACATTATCTACTTTCTCTCTCTTTATGATGATTTATGTCAGTACATGATTAATCATGAAATAGTAGTAGCTGATCATCAGCATTTCCACCAATATTAAATATCTCAATTATGTGTTTTTTCTTGAATAATATGCCCAAATTCTTAGAATATTTATTTTAATAAAGCTATATGACCAAGAAACAAATGATGACCACAGACCCAGTACTGCTGCAGCCAATCCTCAGAGTGAAGCTGACTGTCAAAACCGAGAGTTGTTCAAATGCCAAAAGGTCCGGGATGTTGTGTTTTGTGGAGAATGTAGCAAACCACGCTGCATTTACAGCAATAAAAAATTGACAACAGAACAAGTAAGGCCTATTAAAGGATGTTATTTATATAGTACAAGTACTGTAATATTGTTTGCCAGTACAAGTAATACCAGTTTTCAGTAGTTATACAGTGATGCATTATAAAAATATTAGATGTTTTATAGGGTAACATGAAATTGTCACCCAGACAGTGAAAAATCATTGTTGACCGAGGCTTTGCATGATCAACAATGATTTTTCATGCCTCAGTCAGTCAACAATTTCTTTTTTCATGGAGTGACAATTTCACAGGTTACCCAACAAAATATGTAATACTTTTTTTTGTGTTATACTGAATGTTTTAAGAATGCATTCAACAAATCAGTGTTATAGTAACAACATTTGCTACTTGTTAGTTTGCATTGTCAAGCCATGCTATCACTGTTTCAAATGCTGTAGAGACGTTTGTGCTAAACTATGGTAAAACATGTATGCAAACATTCTGTGCAGGTAACAGTTTTTATACTGTTACCTGTCGTTATGCATTGTTAACTGTTGCTGTGTACTTTTACCTGGAGGGTGTGATTTATGCATGTAATGAAATAACAGTACCTTTTAACATGTTCTAAACCAATCAAATTCATCTAATTTGCACGGAAGTATAACAATACAAAATTGTTTCAAGAATTATCAAATAGATCTAGTTTCGACAGTTTCCAAATTGTACATTTAATTTTAGGAGGAACTTCTTCGACGACTAAAGGAGGATAGATTCTTTTCCTGTGGTGATTCTCTTCTTCCTGCTGATGGTGACAGTTTGGGACTGGCAGTGAAAGAATCAATCTCACGTTCTGCTGAAGTAGAAACAAACTATTTTACCGCCTCTTTATGACATTTTCTACCCCCAATTTGTATCCACTGTGGCTCTGCTGAAAACCTCCTGGATGACTCCGATCCATATATATCTTCTCTTTATGAAGAATTTTCAGTTGTAAGGCCAGTATGTTCCTCATGCAGATGTGCTGGAAAGAATATTAAAACTTAGGAGCAAAAAGTTTGTTTTCAAAAATGCTAGAACTTAATTTGTTAAATAGAGAATGTACTGTACACATTTTCATGTATGTAATTAGTCATATGCATGTACTAATACATTACATTTTTCACATGTATTCACTGAGTTTTGTTATTCATTTATTCAACAAATAATGAACTTGTTTAATGCTTTGATTCGCCTTTGAATATGTAAACTAACCAATATATTATTACAGTTTAATAGGGTAAAAGCATTATGTAATACAGAAACACATATTTTTACTAAATTATCAAAATATGTATTTTTAAAAAAATAGAATATTAGTTATTTTACATGTTCATGTGGTTTGAAATATATTTTTTTGTTGTTGTTTTGTAATACAAAAGTTTAAGAAAGCCAAAAAAAAAAAAAATGTAATCGCTCGCTCTGTCTTTTACCATACTGCCTGAAAATTATATTGAAAATAAATTATAATACCATAATTAGTAAATCGCTCGCTCGCCCCAAATTATATTGGTCATTTGTCCGAAGAACGAGAAATTTTATTGGTGTCGCCTTAGTGTTTAATATACACTGTTTTGTGCTTGATAATTGATTGAAAAAATGTTGTTTGTGTGTATATTTTTATGCGTTTTTGTTTTAGGTTACCTTAGTCACTAAAAAATTGATCATTTTTAACATCTTCTCAATATCTACCATTCCAATTCTTTTTAAATTTGGTATGAAGCATCTTTGGGGCAAGGGGGACATAAATTATAAATTTGAAGAGTTCTGCACCACTGGGGCCAAAATGGTCATAGTGATTAAATGTCTTTATCATTTGAAAGACTTTGCTGATACTGTATAAAACCTAAATGCACATTTAGGAAAAGCAGAAAGAAATGTACCAAAATTGTGGGTTTTACAACACAGGGTTCTTATTCTAGGGTGGGTCCAAAATAGTTATATGAGGTTTTACCTTATGTCTGAAGCTCATTGTAGAAAGTTCATTATTTGTTTTGTAAACAAAGTTTGAGGTATGTTACTGTTTACAAAGTTTTCAAATTACATGGATATCTATCTAATTTATGATAATTATATTACATTTCAAGTATTCTATAGGAAAAATGTGTCATTTAAAGTTAGGTTTGTGACTGTGCAAAATTAATATGGTTTAGCCCCTTCTCTACCGTACCAGTCAATTTGACTTGTGGCGTGTTAAAACAGGACATCACAAAATGAATGCCTCTAAATCTTTGAAAACATGGGTATAAAATATATGATTTATATATCATATTTTTCAGAATTTCTTCTATTTTTTAACTGTATAAAAATAAATGGTGTTAGTAGAAGCATTTAACTATAATGAACATTTAAAGTGAAAGATGTCTTTGTTAAAATGTGATGCAACACATTTGACAAAGCCATTTTCTCCCTCGATGCTAATATTTTTATTTTCTCGTTTAGTGCAATTATTTTTATATTTTTGAAAAGCATATTTTCCCTACTTTCAGTGTATGTATGTCTGGCAATGTTGTAAGAGAATAGCAATTTTCTGTGCGTGTATGTTTTTTAACGCTCTCATTTCTAATTGATTTAACAGATCGGCATTTTACATATATTTATATGTGGAAAAAGGGAAAAGTAAAAGCAGTCTGTAAAAGTAGAAATTTCCATTTTGATAAGCTCTTATTCGTGGTATAATTCTCATTAGTTTTTATCCTACGAATTGTTGAATTTGGGGCGTATTTTGTGGTTTTCTTTAAATTAAGCAAAAAATGACATTGCTGAAATCGATCGCAGCGCACCGTATGTAATGATGTGTATTTCCTATATATAGGTAAATTAAGTCTTTTTGATACACCAACATACATGCCAATTTTAAAAATCCTCATGGGGGATTTTGCGTGTGACGACTTTTTTCAAAGGTCTAAATTCTCGACATTTTGCCGTGAAAGTAAATATTTGAATGTCTTTTTAAAGATAATTTCAATCTAATCATTGTACATATATCATATATTAACACAACATCAAGTGTGTTTTATTCTCCATTATTAACTAATTAATTTCAAGAAAACCCAAAAAACACACTTTGAAAGATATGGATAATTATTTTATTAAAGTTATCACCTATTCAGCTGAATGTTTAATAATGTGAATAAAACTAATATACCTCCCCTGTCACCCCCCCCCCCCCCAAAAAAAAAAGAAAAAGTTGCATACATGTATTATTAATACTCAAAAGTTGGCTCCTTTTACACCATAATATGATGGGACTAGAAGATGTCAATTTTTATTTTTTTTTATTCTTTTTTTTTTTTTAAAGTTTGCTGTGTGTAATCATGGCCTTGTAGGGTCAGGTGGAACTATCTGCAACCAGAAAAGGAGTGTTTTGCTCTGACACGAACTCTGATATGAAGTTTGCGAAGAAAACCTTTGCATGCATGACATCTGAAATAATTACCAGGAAAAAATCACCAAAATATATTAATTGTAAATGTAGGCTACCTGCTTGTATCAAATTCAATTTGAATGACTTCAGTAACAGATTTATGCGAATTACGTATCACGAAGTCTGTTAATACTAGACCCCTATAATCTTATAATATGTCACTATAAATTAGGATATATAACTAATAAAAAAAATATATTTGGCATACCTATTGCATATCTTGGATGCCATCAGCCATCCTGAAAATCGGGAATGTCCAAATACTATCATCGTTGTCGTTCATGTTGTTGTAAAGAATATGCTAATTTGAAATCCATCTTCCCGAATAATTATTGTCAAAACATGCTTTTCATTGTCCATTAAACACCCCGAAACAGGTAGACCAGGTAAGTTACACCATCCAGATACCACACGACATAGGTAAACAGGAATGGCTGACTTATTTTCCAAAATTTTGATTGGCTAGCCACAAAGCAATGGTGTGGGATTTCAAATTCGGGTTGGAAATCGGGAATTGTTGTTGTAAATCAGGGAAGATTTTTATGAAATCGGGATTTTGGGTAATTTTTGCTTTCCTGATCGGGAAAGCGGGAATCATGCTTAAAATCAAGAAAATCCCGCATAAATCGGGGAAATTGGTATGTATGCACTAAAGCAAAAATCACATATGTACAAAATAACCAGGGTGTATTCTCAGGTTTTCAGAAATATGTACAAAACCAAATTTGATGTATAATAATAAGAAAGTCATCATTAACTTGGCTGTCTATGAGTTTGAGAGAGAAGAGGGGGTGTTGAAATTCAGATTTAAAAACTAGGCCCCTACATAATACCTGTTAGGAAAACTAATTATATCTTTCAAATAAGCCCAGACACATTTTGTCACAAAATATTTGTTTTCCGTGATCCGGATCCGGGGATCTGACTGTGCAGATGCAACATGTGTTTCCGTTTTAATGAAAACAGCAAAGAGATATTTCAACACATAAATTACATAACATTTACCATGGAAAACGACTTGATATCGTTTGATGAAGAAGATGCCTTAGATATTCTGTTGTAGGATATATTGGATGATGATCTGAATGACCCTGCATTCACTATGAAATCTAGATTAACTTGGAACAAAAAAGAACTTGTACAACCTGTAGTTGCTAATGATTACAATAAGTGTATGGGTGCTGTAGATCTTTCAAACCAGTTTACAAATAAATATCCATCCTATATTACTGTGTTAGCAAAAGTGCAGAATTTTCTCTAGCCACTGTGGCTAATTGGGTCTAATTTTCATTAGCCACATTTCATTTTCATTAGCCACACTAAATTCAAAGAAAAACAACAATCTCATAAAGTTCAAAGATTTTATTTATTCATTCTCATCATGCTTCTTGTCGCTTGAAATAAATTCAAAAGTGACTATTGACCACATTCACGTGTTTTCAAGGAAGACGCCATTTTGTAACTCAATGTTTGATTCGGCACATTCCAACTATCGCTCGCGTCTCATCCGCCACCTTCCATGAAATCGTTCGTCAAACTCAACCAACTACGTGATCATGTATCTCCTTGTGTGTATCTAAACAAATTGGAACATCACTCGGTCTTCTCCAGAATAATTACGAGAGTCTCTAAATGACGAAGACAAACGAAAACCTTAATAAAATACAAGTCAAGATCGAATTTGAAGTACAAAGCAAATATGAAAGTAAAAAATCTCGCTTGCCAAAGTGGCGAGTAAAGCATGAAAACAACTCGCCATATACTGTGTACTTTCGCCATTGGTGAAGTGGCAATTGGCTAGTGCTAGCACAGTATTAGAACTCAATATCATTGATGGAAAGTTTTGTTTTTTCGTTTGTTTGACATCATGGTTGTTAATAGGGGTAGTTGTTAATTCCATTTTCAAGTGAGGACCCTCTAAAATTATGGTACATATTATTCAAATAAAGTATCAAAAAAAAAATTTGAGATCGGACCCCTCTAACCCCCCTGTACATGCCCCCTGAAAATTCGCACCCCCATTATAACCCCCCGAATTACTATTTTCGGTCTAAAACTCATATAAAATGGTTAAAAGCGTTTTTCTTTCAGTTTTTCAAATGTATATATACTGAATTAGGAGTTTGTAAAATTCAAAATGGCGGATTTTCAATTTATTGCTATATATATTTAATATGGCTTGTAATATGTCTTTTTATATGTTTTTGACGCCGCTGAGTTCGATTCTGAGCTTAAAAATTACATTTGGGCATTCGCTTTGCCGAGTTGATAAAATATCGACAAGTTCTCACTGACCGTTGCCAATTAAAATAACGTAATTATAATTCAAATGTCCATGTTATGATGATTATATAACTGTATATGTTTGTATTTAATGTTGTCATAATTGTATTTGGTACCCTTAACCTATTACATGTATATGTGTAAATCACTGCACCTTTATATATTTCCGCACTATTTCGCACTTTAACATTGTAACCATTTATGTGCTTTCAGAAGTATTCATGTATAAAGTACTGATGTCCATAACAACATGTCGTATAGCCTAACCAAAACACCTACTCGCTCATCAGCCAGGAAAGAACTTGCTAATGTTCAATATGTAGAGACTGCCGGATTTGCAAGTGGTGTTCTACCCACTAAAAAAACCGTCATCGAGAATATGATGTATTTGCTTAAGCCCACAAGAGCTGGTCAAGAACAGAGAACTAAGGACTCTTCCGCTTCTATACTTGCCGAAATATTGCAGGAACATTGGATTTTCTGCAATATTTACACGATTACAACAAAATCTGTAAAGAAAAATATAATGAAGCTCTATAATGAATTCATAAATTTGATTCAGACTAGGAAAGAGAAACGAAATCAGAACTATATAGAGAAAGCTGAACGTTTTAATAAAGACTTTGCATGGTGTGAACATGAGTAGTGACGAGTGGGAGTTCTTAGACGATCAAAGAAACCAGAGAAAAATGCTTTGCGAGAGCTTTGTCGACAAACAATGGGCAAAAACTATGGAAAGGAGGCATCGTGATCTGCAGGCCTTGGAGAAAATGAGAGCTAAGTCTGAAACTGAAAAGCAGTCACAAGCTGGTTATGCTTTACCATCAGATGATGATGATGATGATGGTGAAGTAGAGTTGCCACAATCTGACAGAGAATATGAACCGGAGGAAGATGAGCAAGAAACATCTAATAAGAAAAAGCGCCATAAACTAGATCCTAGGCAAATTACATTTGATGAAGATTTAATGCCAAAGCAATATCAGCATATCAGGCTCAGCATAAGAAAAGTTCGTCCTGAAGTTTATGAGTCTATAGACCATTTGAAAAGCTCTTATCACATGTCAGAAAATCAAGCAGAGGCTGCAGTTGTCACAATAGCAAATAAACTCTTCGGAAGACAATGGAAAATGCACACAGAATCAGAAGAATGCATTGATCTTGATACATTACCACAAGCAAGTAATGTACGACAAGTTGGTAAAAGCATTGAAGCCTTAGCATTGGCTGAAATAGTGAGAGAAATAATGCAATCTGAAGACAAAGTCTCAGTAACCTACTGCGATGATGGGTCTAAGAAACAGGGGGCGGGATCGTTCTCTGTTCAAGGTTTCACAATAAATCAAAAGTACAGACCGTTGCCCACATTAGCTGTTGCAAGCGAGACTAGAGATAATTTAGCCGATCTCAAAATCGCCGTACTAGACGTTCTATCTGCTGCTAGTGGGGTTGAAACTAGGACTCTTTTTGAGAAAATCGACTTTATAGTAACAGATCAGACTTCTCACAACTTTGAAGTGGAGGGAATCGTGGCAGAGAAAGTGGAATCAGAGCATACTCCTTCTCACCTATTTTGCAATGTCCACCCTTCCCTAATGTTCAATCGCGTAATCACCAAACAGTGGGCAGAGATAGAAGATACTATTGGGCGAGATAAAATATACTCCAGCTTCCTGGTCAATGCTACAACCAATTCTACAAGTGTAACTGAGCAAGCTTTGGATTGCTTGACAAGGCTCATAAACCACGATTATGACCATAAGCCTTGGAACAAGTCAAATGAATTTGACTCTTGTATACACCCAAAAAAGAATAAGTCAGTGACAATTAAAGATGAAAGATTCAACAGACTTACTCTCACATGTGCAGTTTCAATATACCATCTAGAAGATGTAAATGAATTTTTGGCAAAATTTGAACACGTGAGTAACCAATTAGCGTGTATAGTGAGATGCTTTGGTGAGTTAGATTTCCTGAAGATATTATACGTGTCGGGTGCTCTGCTTGGTTTGCATTTAATAGAGCCATTTCTATCACTCACAACATCCACTTCAACTACTTACTCTAAACTGATTCCTGCCTTCAAACAGCTTTATCAGGATTTGACTACTACTAAAGCAAGTGCTTTATTGAATCTAAACATACCAGCGTTTAAATTTGTTTCACAAGATCGATTCAATGCTACAAAGTATGACAATGATATTTGTGAAGCGATTGAATCATGCCTTGTAGATATCACTTCTCAGGTGGAGAATGTGATTGATATGTTATCACCAAAGTTGGCAGAATCTTTCCAGAAACAGAAAGGTGACATTTTCAGTTTCGGCGACTACGATGAAGCTTCGACTCATGCTCTGGCACATATGGACTCTGCTAAACTCAAAAGTGCACCGATCCATAATCTAAACGCTGAGCGGAGTATCGGATTTATAAATTATGAACTCGGTAGAAGAGGAGCTAAGCAACTAGCTAGTGCGTCGTCTTGTCAGGTGAAAGCTAAGTCTGCAGATCTATTTGAGAAATGTCGTAGTGGTTCCTATGTGCAGTATAAAAAACTAGCAACGAAAGGTGGTAAGATCCCAGAAATGCTTAGATGAGCTCACGAAGCAGGGACTTGATAGTAAAGAAATTGCTAATGTTGCACTTGACCGTCGTCGAAATAACGACCTTGATTCTCTGAAAAGTCAGGGTGGTCCGTTCACCACCAGTAGTCAGGTTGATGAGTATATTGCTGACGATAGCATAAATCCAACTGATAAGAATAAACGGATGTATCTAGAAGTGAGGTATGCAAGAGATACTGCACTGTCCATACCAAAAACAAGTGATATCTTCCGTCTAAAAAAGGAGTATAAAAACCTAGCTACAGAAATTTATGTGAGGAACATCAAAGTTTATCTAGATAATGTGAGTTGTAAAGCTGATGTGTCGATGGATGATTTTAATAATGCCATTAGAAAACTGAGTAAATAATATAATAAAATGAATATTGACAGAAATAAATCGTTTGTTGTGTAAAATAGTTATTGTGTGTTTATAATTTATAATGTGTTTATAGTTTATATTTGGTCTATAATGATTTAGATGTGAATTTTGTGAATTCTATTCCAGATTTCAGATAAAAGCTCTATATTTAGATAGATTATCTTTCTTTTGAAATTAGACGCACCTATCGTATTGACATTAGATTTGCTCAAATGTAATTTGTAAGCTCATAATCGAACTCAGTGACACCAAAAACCTATAAATAGACATATTACAAGCCAGGTTTACTATAAGGCTCTAAAAGAATCAAATGGCGGCCATTTTGGCCGCCATTTTGAATTTCCGCCATTTTGGATTTAGCAAATATATTCTAAACTCATAATTTAGTAGATATACACTTGAAAAACTGAAAGAAAACACGCCTTAAGCCATTTTATATGAGTTTTAGCTGAGTTTTAGACCAAAATAGTAATTCGGGGGGTATAATGGGGGTGCGAATTTTTAGGGGGCATGTACAGGGGGATTAGAGTGGTCTGATCTCAAAATTTTTTTTCTTGTAAGATAAGTACCCCATATACCATGATTTCAAAGGGTCCTCATATAAAAGTTCGAAAAAATGCAAAATAACAACTACCCCTATTGTTAATTCTTATATCATTTTTTCAGAATTTAGAAATACACATGATAATCAGTTTACGAATTGTTCCTCTGTATTTGGACAACTTGAATTCTGTGAATCACTTTTTATGACATGATAATCAGTTTTCAAATTGTTCCGCTGTATTTGGACAACTTGAATTCTGTGAATCACTTTTTATGACATGATAATCAGTTTTCAAATTGTTCCGCTGTATTTGGACAACTTGAATTCTGTGAATCACTTGTTATGACATGATAATCAGTTTTCAAATTGTTCCGCTGTATTTGGACAACTTGAATTCTGTGAATCACTTGTTATGACATGATAATCAGTTTTCAAATTGTTCCGCTGTATTTGGACAACTTGAATTCTGTGAATCACTTGTTATGACATGATAATCAGTTTTCTGATTATTCCGCTGTATTTGGACAACTTGAATTTTGTGAATCACTTGCTATGACACTGATGGGTTTAAACAAAAAGTGTGCATCAAAAGAAAGTCTCCTTGTGTGTATACCTGAATTTTTAGATAAAAGGAAAGATTGTACATTTTGTAATGCAGAGGCAATTCTTATGAATAATAAGGTTCCTAGTTCTAAGACATCTCTATTTTGTCAATCATGTGAAGTTCCTCTTTGTTTGTCAAATAACAAATAACCAAATATATTTGATTACAAAAGAGATCAAATTACATGTATTTTGGATGAACAATGAAAAATCTTTTATTTGATTTTTCTGTGGTCTGTTGAGTGGAATATTTGGCAGAATATCACACATTGTTAAGATAACTGCATCAGTGTTCACAATGTACAATTTTGAACTGATAATCGTTGACCTTAATTCTCTTCCAAAACTTCATAATTTTTGTTAATTTTGTTGTTTTGGGATGATGTAGATCTGTCTACAGATTATTCTTTCAAAGTAATGGTACATTCACAAAAATCATGCTATGAATTATCAATTAATTGTGTCGCATGGCTGCATAAAGGCAAATTTTTGTCAAAATTGCACTATATATGTTGTTACTTAGCAACCAAATTTATTTATACGTCAATAAAATTGAAAAATTTGATTGTAATGTTTTTGTAGTCTTTTGAAAGGCACATCAGCTGATAGAATTAGAATTTCCTATTTTTGACTCAAATCCAATGAGAGGGGATGTGATATTTATGATTTAAGAGAAAAGCTTGCTTTTTTCTTCTTTTTTTTAAATGCACTTGTTTGACCTTTGACCCCGTAGACTCCTTGGAGGTCATTGACTACCCTGACAAAATTTACAGAAAATTGTTCCATGTCAAATTCTTAACAAGAGTATGTCATATGCCTACCCCAAATCAGGGCACAAATTGCTTTAAACTGATTTAAAAGATAGTGTCATTTAGTCTTTCAAAGTTTCAATATGTGCCAGCAGAGAAAGGGTTAAACTACAAAATTGACATTCCACTGGTCTGTTTGTTAATATAAAATAAAGACTTGATCTAGTTTTTGTTGTGGGGCCTCCGTGGCCTAGTGGTTAGAGCATCGCACTCAAAATCACAAGGCCTCTCACCTCTAGTCGGCGTGGGTTTGATTCTCACTTGCGCCGATATATGTGAGAAAGTTTGCTAGTTTATTTTCAGAAGGTCTGTGGTCTCTTCCCGGGTACATTGTATCTGGGTTCTCTCCTCCACCAATAAAACCTGGACGCCACCAGATAACTGAAAAATTGTTGAGTGTGGCGGAAAACAACAATCAATCAATCATGATCTCAAGAGTAGGAGTTTTGGTAGGAGGGTGGGTGCAAAATGATCAGTGACTAAATGTATATTTTTAACTTCTAGACAATTCATCTGAAATTTTTACATATGTAGTATTCTTTTCATTTATGGAATACTAATTAACATTCAAAACACAATATCTCATTAGTATTACAGTGTATCAGACTATTATTTTTAAATCACTTAATAAGAGAGAGAGAGAGTAATCATTGAATATCCCTACTAAATGTAGTATGTTCTTTGTTCACTGAATAAGTAATACTAGCATGGGACTCGGTAAAGTTCAATCTGCAGTTTGGTCATGTTTTATCATTCAACAGCTTTTTTTTTTACATTCAATTTCTGAAGTAATATTTATTATAATAGTGTATCAAACAGTCATTTTAAGTTAAATTATTCATGAAGATAGAAAGGAATGGGTTGAAATTGAAAATTTTCAAAACCAGGTTTTCTCAGAAACATATATAGTGTTTGGTATCATTGTAATTGCCTCAATAAGCTGGAAAACAATATGCTTATCATGGTTTTTTTTTGGTTTTTTGTTTTTGTTTTTTTTCATTTTTTATAATTTTGTTTGCAGTCCATTTTCATGCTTCCAACAAGGAAACCCCAATACAAACTGTTACAGTGTTTATTAACACTGCAAGAACTGAACATATGTTCATATTGCTTACGGAAATAAAGCAACATAAACACCTCGGCACTTACCCCCATGGTGCAAACCACTGTAAATAATTACATTTCTTAGCACCAACAGAATTTATCAGCACCATCTATAAAATATCAGTAATTATAGCTGTAACAAGAACACAAAAACAGTAGACACCTTCTGTCCAGCAGCACAAGTACTCATAAGTAAACGTAAATTCCACATTTGCACCTTTTTCAAAGACAACCCTACAGTAAAAACAAAATGCCCTCAATCAGTAGGTAAAGGAGCTCTTGAAAATCAGTATGGATAAAAAAAAAAATGGTTTGTACTTGGTAGATTATAACTTTCAGAACATCGATATTAGTACCCTCAAATAATTAAACAACATCAACAACGAAATTAATAAAAATTTGAATTACTTCACATACTATAAATGATTTATGTATCTACAAAATTAATAATTTAAATATAAAATCACCTTAATCAAACAATTTAAGATCGGTCATGAAATATAGATTTTGATAGTTCAGATGAAATTTTATCCTCCGTGACACGCCGTGGACACATGGTGTTATGCTGAGGACTCCTTGACAGGTTTATGTATGGGCTATAATACTCAGGTGACCTTGGAGGCCTGTGGGCCTTTGTTTTTTCTTTAAAAGTGAAAAAATGTACAGTTAGAATATTGGTAATCCAACCAATAAAAAAGCATTTGTGTAAGTGTTTGTTTGGTTGTTTAATTTCCAAAGATGAAGTAGGGAACTGTCAACACACTTTGTCCCAGATCACAATCATAAGTGTACACTGAATAGAAGAATAGCAATTTCCAGAATTGATAAAGGTTGTTGTTACATCAAAAGCACCATTGCATAATTAAGTGTTAACCCATGACAGTCTAGTGCTCTATGGTTGAGCTAAAGAGTTAACCCATTAGCCAGAGCTAGTAGGAAGGCCATTTAATCTAACTCTACCACATCTATGTATGAATAAAAAATACCCAAAGTGTCCAGAATGCAGAGTATTAAATTGAGACCAAACCATATATTGCCATTTTGGCTGATAGCTTTCTGTTGTCGATGAGAACTATTCATTACATGTTGACATGTATCACTTGATGGACATTGTGTCGATATGTCCATTTGTCTGTCCAGACCTTGTAGGCAAAATGAACTATCTTACAACTTGATCACCATGATGAAAGGAAGATTCCTATTGTTTCTCAAGGTCAAGGTCATAATATCAGTGAATAGGAAAACATTGTAGGCAGCATACAAACTGAGCTATTGGGACTAGTAACATCAAACTAGGGACACATACTCATCATGCCAAGTGAAGGATGCACTGTATTCTTGAAGGTCAAGGTCATAGTACCACTTAGTAGGAAAACCTTGTTGCCATGTTTGCTAATCAATGTCACAAAACAAACATAATAATTACACCCTATACTGAACTTTCTCACAGGTGTAATACGTACCATTTTCTTGTATCTTAAAGCATTCCATTCTCAATAAGAACCATTTCATTCTCACTGTGAACCGTTCCATTGAAATTGAAGCATCGCTGGAACAAGGGTGGGACATAAATTGTAAGTTTGAGGACTCCTATACCCCTGGGACATTGTGGGTGGGGCAAAAACTGCCAAAATTTAATCAGTTTTCAGGCTCTTCATTGACACAACTGTACATCTTTAAGAAAAACTAAATGCATAGTGATGTAGAGCAGGAAGGCCTCTTCTAAACCATAAATTTTGTGGTCCCTAGGGTGCAGGTTCTGATTCCAGGGCAGAGCCAAAATTTTCATACAGTGTTTATGTGTAAAACATTAGAATTTAACTTAGATATGCAGAATTAGTAAATTATTATAGATTTCGTAGCCCTTAGGAGTAGTGATGCTTTTAACTCGGGTGACCGATAAGGCATATGGGCCTATTGTTATAAATGTTATTCTAACCAATGCAATTCCATGTAACATTGGTAATAGTAAAACGAAACTTTGCAATATGAGAAATTCCAAGGGTTGGAAATCTTTAATTTTCTAAGAAAAGGAGAGTCAGAAATTGTTAATAAAAGCAATTAGTCTGCAAAATATGCAGGTACAAGTTTTAAGTCTGCAATAGGATCATGTTAGTTCAGTGTTATAGCGTTTGCTGTGTGAACGGGGGAAATCAGTTAGAGCCCCTGAGGGACTGTGTACATACCTTATTAAAACTGTCTATTTCGAGATTATATTTAAATATCTGTGTGTATTTTTAGATGGTGAAGTTGCAGGAGATCTTTAAGTCCTTCTTCTACAGTAAACACAGTGGTAAGAAGTTACAATGGCAGTCAACTCTGGGGCACTGTGTCCTCAAAGCCAAGTTTGCAGGGGTAAATATTACCAACTACTTTATGTCTCTGAATGTGTGAGGGAGTTGTTATTCATGGCTTGTGTTGCTAAAATGTGGAGCAGAAAACAGAATGGAAATTAAGAATTAAAAAATCGAGGAAAGTATACTTTATTAGGTCACTTGAGTCACTTTGGTGACCTACTACTGTTGATCTTTGTCTGTCATCATGTGTCATATTGTCTTTTAGCAATTTACATTTTTAGTTTCTTGAAAACTACAAGGCCATTTTTGGTGTGAAGCATCTCTAGAATAAGAAGAATGTAAATTGTGAAGTTTATGACCTTAACACCCCTGGGTAGGGCCAAATAATTCTATAAAAAAAAAAAAATGATATTTTCACAGATCTCCTCTACTCGTGTATGATTATGATGTGTATGAAGCCTTCTATCAAAATTATGAAATTCATGGCCCCTTGGTCAGGGTTCAGGACCTAGGGCAGGGCAAATATGGCCATGTAGTGAAAATGTATTAAATCTTAGAAAATCTTCTCTACTTCCAACCCTGTGGGGATCCGGGTTGTTAGAATAGATCCTCAGCACCCCTAGCTTGTCGTAAGAGGCGACTAAATGTGGTGGTCCTTCGGATGAAACCGCAAAAACCAAGGCCCCATGTCACAGCAGGTGTGGCACGTTAAAGATCCCTCCCTGCTCAAAGGCCATAAGCGCCGAGCACAGGCCTAAATTTTGCAGTCCTTCACTGGCAATGGTGACGTCTCCATATGAGTGAAAGCTTCTCGAGCGGGACGTTAAACAATATATAATCAATCAATATATAATCTCAGCTTCCATATATATTTGAGAAAAACTAAATGCTTGATTATGCTATCAATGAAGCTCTATACCTTAATTGTGAATTTCGTGACTCCTCAGTCAGGGGGTGGGGCCAATATGTCCATATAGTTAAAACATCAAATTTTAGAAAATCTTCTTCTCTACTCCCATACATATTTGAGAAAAACTAAAAGCATGATTATGATCTCCACGAAGCTCTATACCCAAGTTGAGAAATGCATGTCTCCTGGGTCACTGGTTCAGGCCCTTGGGCAGGGCCAATATGGCCACATAATGAAAATGTATTATTAAAAAAAAATTAGAGAATGTTAAAGTGATTCATATGCTTCAAATTTAATTTTTCCTTTTTCTGTAATTTGGATAGGAATTGTATGTATTTTGAAAGATTATAAGCATGTGCACAAAGGACACCATTCCATATTGAAACTTGAATGCAAATATGAGGCTCCTTGCATTAGCTATGATACTCGGGTGGCCATTAAGGTCTGTGGGCCTCTTGTTTTAGTTAAAAACAAATCAAGCGGTAAAACAAGTTTATTTAAGATTCTGCACTATCATTTGATTAAGCTAAGTTACACTTGTTAATGTTTTGCATATAAGAGTTTACAAAGCAGTTTACAAGTGTTAGCTAGCAGCAACACCTAAGGGTAGAGAATAGGAAGTACACACAGGACTAACATGGTCTTCCTCCAAAACATCTTTGATGCACATGTAATTACAGTACAGGCCACGAGTATTCTGCACCGCATGATGGAAAGCACACGTGTAAAATGGTCTGTGTTACACTGTGCATATAGCATGACATGGTGTATGTGTATTTCGAATATACAAGAAATCTAAAATTTAATCCCTAATACTCTCCTTGTCGCAACATGTCTATATGAGATTGTATAGAAATGTTCCAATTTTAAAGCATATAAAGATGTGGTTTATGATATTGAAACCTGGACTTTATATTAAATCATGTAAATAAACCATTTGGTGGTATTCTTGAATCCAAAATTTTTGATGAAGTAAATGTGGTTGTTCTAAAGCTTAAAATCAGAGAAGCCACAGGGCTTGGTCATTTTGTAAGCTAACATTTTTCATCAACTTACTCTGTGTACAAAGGGTTTTTTTTTTCCAAATTATAATTTTTGAACTGTCAGTAAATGATGAATGCAGCTACAAAGCTTCTTCAGATCTTTCAACTTGATGAACAGAATTATATATTTTCTTTTTTTTGGAAATCCACATTATGAATTTCTTTCTTTTTCAATTGGGCCATTTTGAATGTGTTCAATTTTGTTTTCAAATAATGAAGAACAGAAAAATGGGTTCATATTACTATTATGGAGAATAAACTGACTTGAACAAGTCTCTAGTTACACATGAGGTCCACGTGCATCGGTTGTCAATCAGCTGCTTCAAAATGCGGTCACAGCCTCATGGGAAGCTGACTTCGCACCTTTTATGCATGGAAATATACTGGCGGACTTTAAAAACGTAACACTTGATAATTTTATATATTATGAAATTGTTCATATATCTAATAAACAAATTCATAGTAGTATATTATAAACCATGTTAACTGAACACTATTCTTTGATTTTGAACATCATTTTATTCACAAAGAGGCTACAGTTGAAATGAATATCAATGAGGGATGGATCAAAAATGTGGTTTTGTTCACTAGTACCGGGTATGACCTCCATTAGCAGTGATGACGGCGTGAAGGCAGTGTGACATTCATTGACAAACATTTCAGATGGTCCTCTGAAGAATATTGTACCATTCCTCCAACAAGGCTGTCCCTAATTCTTTCAGATTCTGAGGCTGAGGCTGGCGGCTCTACACACATCTCCCCAGCTTGTCCCACAAAGTCTCGATTGGGTGCAAGTCTGGGTACATAGCTTGTCAATCAAGGATGTCAATGGCATTCGTTTGAAAAAAGTTTTGTGTCAATCTTGCCGTATGTGTGCACGCATTGTCCTGTTGGAAAATTAATCTATTTCCTTGCCTATGCTGCTGCATTAATGGTGCTAAAACAGGCTGCAGAATTCCGTTCACATACCTCCTAGCAGTAAGGGTTCCATTTAAAACAACCATTTGTGACTGAAAATTGTGGTTAATCGCACCCCAGACCATAATGCCCCACTCCAAACCTGTCGCGCTCAAGGACACTGTTTGTCTGGAAAACGTTCATGTAAAACACTTAATTTTCAAAATCTCTGGCCTTCAAATGGAAAGTAAAGAATAGTTTAACAATTGATATGAAACACTTCAGACAGTATTGACTAAATCACAAGTTGTATTTGCAAATTAAATCATTATAGCAACCAGAGAATTTTGCAAAATGCTGACGTTAAATGAGACTGTTGAAGTCCCTGTAACATCAACTATTTGTCAGTAGCCTGCCTAGATTTTAAAAATGGATCACATGCAGAAAATGTTCTTGCATATCAAATCAGTTGAGAGACATAAACACCATATGCAGGTGATAAAGGAGTATTACTACTTAAATATGGGAAGTTAATGTTGGATAACCTGAAGTCATCTTGTTTGTCATTAAGCTGTATTGTTAGTAATTGAAAAAAGTTATAATGTTAACGTGCCATTCTAGGTCATTTTAAGGTCACATTAAAATATACAGATTAGCATAAACTACATTCAAGATGATCTGCTACAGTCCCTGAAACATTCTACTTTACCGTGTTTCTGTTTGCTTATGTTCACTTTTCATTCAGTGTGTGCTCTCAGTTGACAGTTTTGCATTCACAAATTGTTCAGCATGCATTCATTATTCACGAAGATTTCAGTGTGCATTCTGTGTGCTTTTACCATTTGTTCAGTCTTTGCATTGTCATTCAGAACATCAATGTTACATGAGTGATATTCACTGCAAGGAGAAAATGAAAAACTAATTTTTGAATTTTGTTTTCTGGCCAAAATATCGCTAATAACATGTACTTTTGACAAATATTGCAACATCTCCTTAAGTGGTATAGCATGCATAAACAATCAAATTGCATTAAATTTTTGAAATTTTAACAGTACTCCAGAGTACTCTACCTTACTCTTTTTAGTAGTACCTGTCAAGAATTCTAGATATGATACCAAACATGCATTCTTTTCTACTTGTACGCATACAGTCAAAACTGCCATAGCTACCCGCTGTATTAAGCGACTCACTGTCGTATGTGGCCATGAAAAATTCCCCCCAAGGAGTTATCCTACATATTGTACCTGTATTAAATGATCTGTCTAACTCGACCAACGACCATGATTTATACAACATTTTCATGAAATTTTACCTTTATTCAACTACCGTACATTTTTCGATTACAATGCGATTCCAACTTTCGCTTTTGGTCGAGCATGGCTATTCTGGGAGTTATTGTCCCTAACACTTTCATTTTAAAATGCACAAGTAATAATAGTTCGGTGGTGATTTTGTTTAGTCGGAACTCTGAATCAGTGAACCAGCGAGTATTCAACACGCAGGGTCGTGTTGGGTTAATTAACAAAACCCCAGTTGTTTATGTAACAAAATCAAAGTTCAGTGAAATAAGAGTGTAGTTTTCAAAGGTGTGAATTTTGACAGACTTAGAAGTATGCAGAGTAGATCAGATGTAAAAATCTAGCACCTGGTATACCATTAAATTTAACAATGGAAAATTCACCTGCTTGCAATATAAATAATGCAAATACTAGAGGGGGGATACTTAGACAACTAGAGTATTCGTGATTTTCCTATACGAGATCTCCAAGGTTTCAGAGTATAGACATGACCAGGACTAGCAGCTCACTTCAACATATCCCGAGTATTTGACACATCCGAGTCAAAACTTAAAAAGATTTGCTGTGTACAATGAATATTGTGATTTATTTAATGTCTTTCAAATCACGGTAGGGATTGGCACGTTAAAGAACCCTTACTGCTATGGCCCTGAGCATAGGTCTTAAATTTGTGGTACTTCACCTACAGCTGGTGATGTCTCAATATGAGTGAAAAATTCTCAACAGGACGTAAAACAAACAAACAAAACAAACAATCTTTCAAATTGTATAACAGATTTTCAGCATCATTGTACAAAAGGAGAAGCAACACTTCCTCCCTTACTTTCTTTTACAACCAGAGAAGCAATGGTGGAGTTTTATAGCTACAAGTGTACATAAATGATCTATACAACAAAATGTTTATAAGATTTAGAAAATTTACATCTATTTCATAAATGAGATTCTTAAACAGATTAATGTAGTATTTGATAAATAATAACATACGGACAACATATTGCATTTCAGATGTTTAGCTATTATTTGTATTATTTTGTAACTGTTAAAACCATACTTGGATAATCTTAATAATGAATTACAAATACAAGCAAGTTCTCTATTGTACAAATTATTTCGGTATATTATTTGCTAAATGCCTATACAGCAGAAAATAAGCAACCTGTATTAAGAGACCACCTTTCATATGTGCCCTTTTTTCCATTTTCTGTTGGACGGTCTCTTAATACAGGTTTGACTGTATATCTGTACATGTGATACTGCACTCAATGTACATATGAAATTTGCTTTTGTTTGTGTATGATTGCTGCATACATTGATGTAAAATTTATGATCATTTCATGAGAAATATATATTCAGTACTTATACAAAATGTAGTATGCATTGTTTAAACAGGATATATTCAGAACTGTAGAACATGTAGTTGCTCGATTCAGTGTTATTCTATTATCTATTCATTGAATAAATATACATATATTTCTTACCTGATTATGAAATAAGTATATTCCAAGGGAAAAATCTGATACATTCCGAAGAAATAGGTTATCGTTCACTTTGCATTCAGCGTTTGGTCACTGTTCACTCTTGCATTCATTCATCGTGCATTCAACGTTCACTCACTGTGTGTTCATTGTTCATTCACCATTCAAGTGGAAAAGTAGAACATTTCAGGGACTGTACGACATGAGGAACTCGCATTAAAATACCTACCTTAGCAAATGCAAGCCAGTGACATGGATATACTATATGTTTCTATTCACATACCTTCTTTATTTATATTTATGAGAATTTGATGTTTGCTTTCTTTGTACAGGGTGAAAAAAAGGAACTCCAAGTATCCTTGTTCCAAACCCTCTGTTTGTTGTTGTTCAATGATGGTGATGAGTTTTCTTTCGAGGAAATCAAGACAGCCACTGCTGTTGGTCAGTATTTTTTATGAATTTTTATTGACTGATAGTGAACTGATGATGTTTGCTATGTGGTATAATTTGCAAAATTATAATAATTTGTGATTATCATTCACAGAGGAAGGCGAATTGAAGAGAACTTTGCAATCCCTTGCTTGTGGAAAAGCTAGGGTCCTCATTAAAAACCCAAAGGTATTAGTATTAATTTTTACTGTACTTTATCTGAAAATACATGGTTTCATTTGAGAAATAGAAGAGTATAGGTCAGGAAGGATTTTTATAATTACATATGTGATGTTTAACTTTTGAACTAAAGTAAGTTGCTGTATGAAGTGTCATGCTTTAAACATACAACATCAATTCATACTCTGCCTTTTCACTAAAAATTTTAAATGGTGATTTGAAAATTAATGGCAAATTCAATGAACATACGTGTCATTGTTTATGTAAACTGTAGATTATTGGAAAATTGTGTAGTTTAAAAGACTCAAATGAGCTTTTCTGATTAAAACCATCCGTTGTTGGTGTTGGCATCATAAACTTTTCACATTTTCGACTTTTTCTCCAGAAATTCTCAGCCAATTTCAACCAAAGTTGGTCAAAAATATCTTTGGATTAAGAGGATTCAAGTTTGTTCAGAATTAAGGGCAATGCCCTTCTCCAAGGGGAGATAAAAGCAAAGTAGCAAATATACACCAACAATTTTTAAAAATCTTCTCCAGAATCAGCTGACCAATTTCAAACCAAACTTTGCAAATCATCCTTGGGTTAAGGAAATTCAAGATTGTTAATGAAGGGCCAGGCCCTCTTCAAAGGGGAGATAATCACAAAAATGCAAAAATATGATGGGTCACTTAAAAATCTTTTCAAGAGCCACTTGGCCAGACAAGTTCAATTTACATGGCTGCTTCCTGAAATAGTGCAGATTTATGTTTAAAATTATAGGCACCATGGGTAGGTTGGTAAAATAGGGAATCAAAGTTTTACATACATATAAGGAAAAAGTTTTTAAAATCTTCTTCTCAAGAACCAAAGGGCCAAAAAAGTTCAAATTTACATGTAAGTTTCCCAACATTGTGCAGAGTCAAGATTGTTAAAATCATGGCCTCAGGGGTAAGAGTGGGCCACAATAGGGAATCAAAGTTTTACACGAGAATATAGTTAGAAATTCTTTAACTCAGGTAAGCATTGTGGCACAAGGACCTATTGTTTTTACCTGCATCACCAAATGTGACAGCAGGTCTAGTAGCTGCACCACTCTGTCTGTCCATTCATTCATCTGTCTGTTACACTTGTGAATGTATACTTTATGTTGTCTCTAACTCAGAAAGTATTCGACCAATATTATTTGAACTTAGCACAGTATTTGTATCATATTGAAAATGTACACCTCATATTATGAGCAAATTTGACAAATTTTTATTAAATTTTTACCATGATTGACTTGGCCTTCTTTTTGCAATTTATGCTATTGATGTGCATACTTTGTGTATTCTGTAACACAAAAAGTATCCAACCAATATTATTTGAACATTTGCACAGTGTTTATATATTTATTAAAAATATGCACCTCCCATTATGTTGTCAAATTTTACTGTGATTTTAAGCATGTTCAAGTTACCCAAATTTTTGCAATATATACTATTAAAGTGTTTCTTTTGGCATATTCAGTTTTTATAAAATGTGGAATCTGGAGTGGATTTATTCTGTATGCTTTTATCTGAAATGTCTACGATGATGCAGGTTCAAACATGTAATCAAGTCTTGTTACTATGTTCAAGGGCAAAGATGTTGACAATGGTGACAAATTCTTGTTTAATGGTGGCTTTAAACATAAGCTGTGCCGCATCAAGATAAACCAAATACAGTTGAAAGAGACAGTAAGTTATTAGGTATTTTTTGTTGGTTTAAAGAATTTTAACAATTAATATAGTGCAGATGATAACTGTTCTCCGGCTTTTAATTTTCATTTGCTAATAAAACATGTAATTGCTTCCTATAATATGTGATATGCATATGTACTGTTATAATTTCTCCCATTTGGAAAAAGGAAATTAAATTGCAGGTGTTGGCTTTTCTGATCAGAGTCTGTTAAATTTTTTAGTTTGAACTCTGCTCATTTGTCGATAATTGTGTTGCCAAACAAAGAAGACCTCTCTGTTATTCTTATGTTTCTTTATTATTAAGGTCTTTCATTCCAATGGAATATCTTTCTTCCTATTATTATTATTATTATATTCCCAAACGAAGTTTTGGAACATATTGGTTTTACTCTGTTTCTCATTATTATTATCTTTTTTTTTTTTTTCTTTCTTCTTGGGACTTTTTTCTCCACGAGTGCTCTCAGAAACTACTCGTGGGATTAATATGAAACCACTGTAGAATGATAGTATACAATATGTAGGTGTGCAGAAAGAATGTCATTTTGTTTGAAAATGCCTGCATGTACATGCACGTGCATTGGAGGTTTTGTTTACAAATTTTTGGATCGCCATAACTTTTTTGTTTTTTAATGAAATCGATTGATATTTAGGTTGTAGGTATACCTTGGGTGCCTTTAGCGACTTCAATGGTAAAAATTAGGATTCTACACGTGCATGCACGTGTGCTTCTTTTTGATTGGATAATATAGAAATATATATTTCTGCTGGTGTTGATGGGAATGAGATCATTTTCAAAGTATAAGTAGACATTCCAAATATCTACAGATTTATGGTATAAAACTAGCAAATTCGCATGCACATGCATCATTTTTTGAAGTTTCAATTCTTTCAATGACCATAACTTTTGTCATTTTTGTTAAAGTCTTTTGAAACTTGGGTTGTGAATGTATGTTGGTATTCAAAACGCAAATATGTAGTAAAATTACTTTGGCGCATATGCATAGACATGCGCTTAATTGTGAATGGCCGATTTTCAAATAGCCCTAACTTTCTTATAAATGATGGAAACGACATCGAATTTATACTGTAGGAATATATGTTAAATACCTATCAAATGGCATCAACATCAATGTTGAATCTTGCTCGCATGCACATATATGCATATGTCATTTTGGGGTACTAAAATGGCTGTAACTTACAAATTAAAAGTTAAATTGATCTGAGGTTTTACTTGCAGGCTTATGATTCTAATGCCTATTGAATGGTATAAACAAAAATTCCATTGTCGAATTCGCATGCAATTGGGCGCGGTGCAATTTCATTTTTGACATCCAAATTCAAGTATTGGTCCATAACATATTTAGATGTGAATGAATGGTTTTGAAATTGATGTTGCAGATATGTATTGGGACTCCCTCCTCAGTGGTAGTGTCAAAATCACTTCCCCTCACATGCATGTACGTGTGCAAATTTCTGATTGGCCGATATTGAAATCACTATAACTTTCTTATAAATGATGTAAACGACATGAAATTTATATTGTAAGTATATCAATCAATTGCCTAGTGATTGACAGTAACAATAAAGCTGGGTCCTACTCATGTTCGTGTTTATGCATGTGTATTGCTTTTTTCATATTTCAGGTAGTAAAATGACCATACCTGTTTAATCATAGACTCAATAGAATTTGTTTTTTCCTGTAATTTAGTGATTTTAATGGCTTTTAATTCAGTGGTATCAACAAAAATTCCATCATTGAATTCGAGTGCGCGGGACTGCGCTTGCATTGTCATATTTGACGTCTGAATTCAAGCATTGGACTACAACATAATAGTATAATTGATATAATGTGAAGAAATATTTTGATCAATTTATAGAGTTTTATCAGAATGCAAGTCTGCCTTATCAGGAATTTATATGCATTCTACAATTGTCATGCTATTTTATTTGACGATACATTTTAAAATCCAGGACGCGAGGTATCTGAAATCGCATTCCTTTATACGCCGTAGTGTTAAAGTAAGTAATACTTATTTCAAGTCAGAAATAAAGCATTTTAGCATTCAGTGAATAGATTTAAAGTAAATGAATATCGATTTCTTGATTGTTTTCTTTTTCTTTTATATGAAATATTATCTTAAAAATGTGAATCAGTCGTGGATCCATGATTTCCAGAGAGGGGGGGGGGGGGGGATGTAATAGCTAAATATTAGCGAAAATACACAGCTATTTTGGGTTGAAGATCAGGAGTTTTACTCACAACATTTTAAAGGTTGTGGTGGTGAAAAAGAGGGGGGGGGGTGATCCATGGTGATTCCCTCAGTTATTTCCCGATTTTCATCTCAATGAAATTAAATTTGTATGATATTTCATTCAGTTCCAAATGATTTCAGTCTCGATATTAATCATCCAACACCTAGACATTTGTACCTGGGTGGGACTCGGCTCACGGCCACCCCATTCACCTCATAACCGGGAGGTTGTGAGTTTGAGCCCCACTTGTGCCATGACCATGTCAAACCAAAGACGTAAAATAAGGAATGATTGCCTCTTCGCCAAACGCTCGGTATTTACCAAAGAGAATCACGGGTCCTTAAAAACGGATCGAGGTCCTGTGTGGCAGCAGGCATTGGCACGGGAACCCTTGCTGCTACAGCCCTGAGAGCTAAGCATAGGTGTATTTCTGGTTCTTTATCTACAGCTGGTGATGTCTCAATAGGAGTGAAAAATTCTCGACTGGTAGTAAAACCAAACAAACAATTTTTACTAACTATTACTAAAGAGGAAAAAAAAATCATTAATATCCAGTTTGCAGAATTTCTACCAAACAACATAGTCTGAAATGTTCTATATTACCTGTCTTGTTTGCGACACAGAAAAAAAAACCCAACACCCTTCACAACAGTTTCTAAAACTTTTTACCCGCAAACAAAACTCCCCTCAAATGCACATGTTTTTCACGTGTGTAAACAGCCCGAGTGCACCTCGGGAAGTAGCCTCAGCTTCGCATATCAAATAGTTCCTTGTAAACAGTGGATTCTTTCTACAAATGGCACAAAATTTCCTCATCTGGGATACGAAATGCAGTAGAAAAGAAGAAGGGGAAAAGAGATAAAATCGTGCATGAAAAGAAAAAAACGGTCTTTTAAATATATGGAACTACAATCCACTAAGTTCATTTGGATTGGACGGTCAAACCTTGCTACTCACTCTGCCTTGGTATGCAATCATGGAGCAAATAACATTTAGATAGTTCGTTCGTATCTTTTCAATTCATCCAGCCATGGACAACACTTTTAACATCTACAACTGATTTCTTTTAGCCTCAAATGAAAAGTTATCAAATCATTATATGTTGAGACACTTCGAAGACCACTTGCTACATTGGGGAACATCTGTAACGGTCCACGTTACAATGAGTACTAGTTATTATTTTCCTCGACGAAGTTTGGTATTCTCTCCTCAATAATGTTGTCTAAATCACTTCTCCGCACACTTATCAATGAATTATTTCAAGGGATAGTGAGGTCATAAGTAAAGAGTACTAAATTCTATAATGTAAAATCATTTGGTGTGCAGAAACACACAACGCACGCACGTGTATGTTCATGCATTGCTTTTTTGTTCTTTGTAATTTTAACTATCCGTATTAAGATCTTTGTCTTTTATTCAAATATTTGAATTTATCTTGTCGCAATATATTTGGACTTGTAATGTATTGACATGGTCAAATTACTTACCTGCACACACATGCACTTTTCGTTAATTTTGACTGGTTAATGCATAAATGTCTGTAACTGATTTCTTTGGGCATGAACTGGACTTAAAGCTATAAAGTAGTTATGCATTAGGTACAGCTGGGTAGTGTGTGGAAATTTCATATTGCGATATATTGCAGTAGTTTGAACTGTCAATGAGATGTGAAATGATTTTTTTCCCTAAGTTAGAAAGGTATGAGCCCCATCAGCCATGTACCACAACTATCACTTGATTCGGCACTAATTTTGTCAGCAATATCATACAAGGTTACAATAATGTACTTGGTATATTATAATGATATAATAATTGATCAATAGATAGAATTTTAGCTGCATCCAAGTTCGCGTGATCAGGAGTCTATTTGCATTTTACATTTATCATGCAGTTTGATTTGACTGTACATTTCTAAATCCAGTACGCGAGTTTCCACAAATTGCTATCCTTTATACGCCATAGTGTCTAAGTAAATAAAGCATGCAAATTTGCAGCATTAAAGTTTTAACAGACTTGATATTTCCTTTGTTGAAACTTCAAATCAATTAAGTATTCAATGTTATAAAAGTAAAATCAAAATATTAAACTAGCATTTAACCATATACTTACTAGTAGGGCCAAAATGGTCAGTGATTAAATGTGTGAACAATAGAACATTTTTAACTTCTTCATGATAACTACCATTCCAATCCTTTCAATATTTGGTATGAAGCATCTTTGGGACAAGGCAGACATAAATTGTAAATTTAATGACTCCTGGCTCCTTGGGGCATAAGGGGCAGAACCAAAACTGCCAAAAAGTGACCAATTTTCAAAATCCTCTTCTGTAGAACTGCACATTGTATGAAAAACTAAATGCGTGGTAATGTAGAACAGGAAGGTCTTTACCAAAATTGTGAATTTCATGGTCCCCAGGGTAAAGGTTTTGACCCCAAGGTGGGCCCAGTCGTGGTATATGGTATTTATGGGTAAAACATATTTAAAAAACATCTTTTAAATTAATGCTATTGATACAAGATTGAAACTAAATGGATATTTGGACAATGAACTGGTACCTTTACAAATGTTTTAAGTTTCATGATCCCCGGGGTTGGGGTTTTTGTATGAGGGTGGGGCCAAAATGGTCAGTGATTAAATACTGTGTTAAGAACTCAACAATTTTAACTTCTTCATGATAACTACCATTTCAGATCTTTTCAGATTTGCTTTGAATCATCTTTGAGACAAGGCAAGTATAAGTTGTAAATTTCAGAATCCCCCCCCCCCCCCCCGGGCCTAAGGGGCAGGGCCAAAACTGCCAAAAAGTGACCAATTTTCAAATATTTTCTTCTAGACTTGCACATATTTAAGAAAAATTAAATGCATAGTAATGTAAAGCAGAAAGGCTTTTACCAAAATTGTGGATTTCATGATCGCCGGGGTAGAGATTCTTACCCCAGGAAAGGGCCAAACATGGTATATAGTTTTCAAGTTTAAAACATTCTAAAAACTTATGATCATAACTCCGCAAGGACCTCATGGTTGGGGCAGAAACTTAATTATTTTTTTTTAAGAAAAGCGAAAGTTTTAAAAATCCTATCCACTCCCAAAGGTGGAGAAAAACCAAAGGCATGGTTATTGTGTCCAATGAAGCCCTTTACCAAAATTATGAAATTCATTGCACATTGGTCAGGGAAATATTGGCTGATTTAAATGCTTCAAACTTCATCTTTCCTTGTAATTGAATAGGACTTGTATGTATATTTAGAAAGATCATAAAGCTGTGGACAAAAGACTCCAGAATGAGGCTAAATGCAAATATGAGACTCCCTAACAAGTCTATGTATAGACTATGATACTCAGGTGGCCATTAAGGCCTGTGGGCCTCTTGTTTTATACAAAACACCTTGTCTTCACAACTCCTCCTAAATCCTTTGGTGGATTTTAATGAAACTTGGTACAAAGGAAGATCACAATGTGTAGATTTGCATATTACAAGGGGAATGCTGTCCCAAATATTTTGAAGGAGTTATGGCCCATGGACTTAGATTTTTTGGGTCAATACCATATGCGGGCATATCATGGACCAGTTTAGCACTGCTCTTTTTTTGCTTTTAGATAGGTGAACAACCTGCAAATCTATGAAGGCAATGTCTCTGAGTAAAACGTTACTTAACTGCTGAGTTTCATCTGGAAAAAAAAATAAACAGTCAAAAACTTCTTGTGGTATATAATGTGTACCCCTTTCTCACACCGAAGTATTCTTGATAAAAAGTGGGTATTATAATTTATATTCAGTATACTACAGTAATCATGGCATAGAACGGTCTCCCCATGTTTCCTGCAGCCACATATCATAGATCTTTTGTCATCCAACCTTTCTCTTTCTCTTGCACCAAGACACCTGATGGCAACTTTTCCTTGGGTATGACCATTGGCTGAGCAGCTGAAAACAACAGTCATGTAAGATTTCTCTGTGCAAGTTGTTTTTATGGTCATCGTCTTTTCAACCTTGAATTGAAGTGTCATGTTTGAAAGCAGGTCAGATGATATGGGGGTTTCATCCATATTTCATATGGTGTTAATGAGAAAGTTGTGGATTCTGTGTTGTTTTATGATGAACTGATGAAAGTTCTGCACATTGGTTTCTATGTCGGCAGGCAGCAATATGGGTCCATTGTCATAGAGCCAGGTCATGATGTTTCATAAAACAACTGCACCATACTGTAGATGCCTTGAAGTCATCTAGGGTAAGAGTGTTATCTGCAATGACTCTCTGCATTGCATGGAGACGAATGGCATTTCTGGTGACAAGTACCGTTGTTGTCGATCAATCGCCCATTCAAATAACTGTCTTCGAAGTGTGGCAACAGGTGAGAGAGTAGTACACATTTTTTCACTGGACTCTCAACAGCTGTCAGGGAACTCTTCTTTTTCACCAGTTAATTTTTTATTAATGCCAAACTCTTGCTCAGCTGCTGCTTCAGCATATGCAAGTTTCAGCATATGACACAATTTTCAGCTTAAAGTTTGAATCATTGGCATGGTGGTAAATCTACAAACATTGATATTTATGAGAAATTAATAATTACAAGGTGCACAATGTCCAAGCTATATCTGTTGTTTTGGTTTAAATGCAACCCTTGATCTATTATTGGCAGTTGTAAATAATATAAAAAATAAATAATACACACTTAATTAGATAAATATAATTATTAAAATATGTAAATACTTGTACTTTATGCATAATCATAAATGATACATAAATAATATATGTCAAGACTTTTGTCAACGAATTGTCATTTTTTTTTATAAAAAATACTAATCTCCCCATTCAGAAATATACCAGTCTTTTTTGCATCACCTATAAGTTGGACACAGAGTTTTGGACCAAATTTTTATCTCCCCAAAATCCAACTTAAAGTCGAGTATATATGGTATATTTTGATAGTAGTAATTTTGCTTCTAAAGTTATACTTTATAACAGTGAAATATTTCTTCAATTAGATGTTTAACAAAGCCATCATAGGACTAACATTTCATTAATTCTCTCTGATACTAGAGAATGTGTTGAAAGAACACTCAGTCTGTCAGAACCACATTTGACTGAAAAGTGAATTATTTGGATGTTAATCCTATCTGCAGTATGGGTGTATTTTGCAACAAGAGCATCGCTCTTGTTAGAAACCCTTTTCTGCACCTGTAAACCCTATTTCTTTTGAAGAAAGTCTTAAAATGTTTATCCACAATTAAAACGTATTTTATGACTGCTTTTAGCCAGAGGAGAATACCACAACTACAGAGAGAGTATTTCAGGATAGGCAGTACCAGGTTGATGCAGCCATAGTCAGAATAATGAAAACAAGGAAGACATTGACTCATAACCTTCTTATCTCAGAACTATACAACCAACTCAAATTTCCAGTGAAAGTAAGTTTTTGAAATTTGCCATATACAGTTAAATATGCTTAAAACAAATTCATGCTTATTGCCAAGCAACATTCATTCCCCTTTAAAAGGAAAATAATGAAAATTTTGTTGGACATAATGAAATTTGGATTTAACAAACTGTTTTTGCTGGCCCTGGAGGTTTGCTTATAACCTTGTTTTACTGTATACATTGTATTCTTGTGAGCTGTCGGTATGCAATAAAATTTTTAGGTCACCTGAGTTAACTCAGGTAACTACCATTCCAATTCTTTTCAGATTTGGTATGAAACATCTTTTGGAGAAGATGGACATAATTTGTAAATTTCAGGACTCCTGTTCTCCTTGGATGGGGCCAAAACTGCCAAAAAGTGACCAATTTCCAAAAATCTTATTCTGTAGAGCTACACATTTGTAAGAAAAACTAAGTGCTTAATAATGTAGAGCAGGAAGTCCCCTACCAAAATTGTAAATATCATGATATCCAGGGTAGAGGTTCTGACCCCAGGCAAGGGCCAAACATGGTATATGATATTTATATTTGAAACATTCGAGTCGTTCCAAGGAAAAACCCCCCTTATGTGAACATTTTTCAAAAATTATATTTTGATGATAAATGAATGTATAAACCATGGGCATCATTCCTTAAAAATATGAAAGGTTTATTGATTTACATTCATATTAAATAGGTAATCAAAGGTTATAACTATATTTGAACAATGACGTCGATTTATTGCACTGACGTTAAGTCACTTTTGAGAAGCGTGACAGGTCTTGTCTTTGGCATTTGCCTTCACAAGGTGCACACAAACTTCTCAGATGCAAATGGTTTATTTATTCATTAAAGGGATGAGATCAAAAGATTGATGCTTGATAATAACTTGAATTTAAATAGTTAAAGGGGATTGGAGGGGTAATGATAAAGAGTCTCGCAAGTTTTGTTTTCTGACAGACTGCTTCCTTTTTTGACAATGACCATTATTTGTTATGCAAATTATAAAATATATTTGGTGACTGCTCCCCCTCCCATAATATTTGATAGTATTAGTGAATGAAAAGAATGCAAGCTAGAAAGTTACAAATAAAAACTATTTTGCTAAATACAAGTATTAATATATTAAAATGACTACACCCCTCTCCACAATTTAAGAAAATAATGAAAGTGAATATTTAGGCACTCGTAGTGAAGATGAAGACCCAAATAACAATTTCCCAACAATTTAAAATAACGAAGTCTATGAAAAAAAAATTGTTGGAGGCAGTCATAGTAAAAGTTCCATCCCACCCCAACCAGAAATCAGGATTGTAGAATTAGGATTTTGAAGATAGGTGACGGCTGTCAGATGGCAGAAAATTAAAAACAAGTGAGTTTATTGGTCTATAGAGACCGCTGTAAAGGGTTAGGAGGTGGATAAAATATACAGGTTGGTAATAGAATTAGCGAATGAAAGGTATTTCATTCACCAATGCTAGAAAGTGGAGAAATGCATCCCCAACTGTGCACAGAATTAAATTGCCCCCCCAAAAATTATGTACTTATGTTCTAATAATTAGTAGTTTGTTGTTTCCATGTTGTTTGATCTATAATGGCAATACATAAATACTTGTGGAATGTATCACAGTTGAAAGGAGTAGGTCAAAATTTCACTAATTTTTCGGTTGTCCATATTTGTATATATTTATGCATTGTGCTTACCATTTTCACATGTGGTCGGGAAGTAAAAAATGGTGTTAGTGAGTTATTAACTGTAGATATAAGAAAAAGGATCTATCAAACTAAATTCCTTATGCTACATCATGTGTAAAACAATGCACAGATCCAAGAATTGCAGGGTAAAATAGCACAGGGTATGCTAATAAGATGAGCACATGGTCAGCACTTGGCTTGCTTGGTGAAAAGGATGGACTGTTTTTGAATCTTAATTTATATCTCTGCAACCATAGTTTTGGCATGTACATTTAAAGAAATATTAATTCTGAAAAATTTTACTTTATTGTAAAAATGTGCTATTATGATAGTTTTGTGCGTAACTAACCATTATTATTGAAGCTGACATGAATTCATAAATACAGTAGAATTCCTGGTGTCTGCCATATTTCTCTGCATATCTGCCATATTCTATTGCTAAATTTATCAGGATTTACAGGGTATGTAAGGGGACAAGTTTTGCTATGCTTCACACCAGTATTTCCAATTTACCTGTGTGATAAGTAACATGTACATCTTCAATAGTAAGATGTAGGACATAAAAAAGAAATGAAATCAGGTTTCGAACATCATGTAGTGCTAAAAATTACAATAAAAGTATCGTACATTTGTAACGTATTTTAAAAGTTTTGGATAAATGAATTTAGAAATAGGAAAGCTTATCTTTGAGTGCATGTACTTATAGTAAACATACTAAAATTATACAATAAACGTGGAGAAATATTTTATCTATTGATAAAATGAAATAAGCAAAGGACATAAAATTCATACCATTCAGATTCACTTCAAGCAAAATGCAAATACATAGAATACTACTGTAACATATGCACATGACATGTATGCTTCGCCATGAAAATGCATCGATTGCGGATGACTGTTTACCTTGGTCTACTGATAATATCTGTAAAGGTGTATGTGTACACTTGTCGAAAATACCCAAAGTAGTAGTAAAACTCCCTTTATTTTTATAATCCATGAAACAAAGCAATAAACTCCATTTATATTCCTAGAGTAAACACATTGTACAAACTTGACATGCTTAGCCCATGCTTATCAGCTATCTTCAGTCAGGGGAAGTATCAGAGTAGAATATTTACCCTGTAATGTTCATGAATCCTTATATTGTATAATTTACTAATTAGAGTTTGCAGAATGTAAAAATCGGTTTATGCACATAAACCATGTATGGATACATATTATACATGTAATTTGAATTGTGTATGGAATTAGATTTTCAAATGTTGATCTTATTGGCTGATATAATGACTGTTATTTGCTTCTCTGTTACTTTTCAATAGAGAATTTTCGTTTTTTCTTCTATTAAGGGGTGAGAGGTCACCTTTGAACATGGCTACCGCTATGTATATATATGGAATTGATTTCAAAATAATGGTCTCCCAGCATAAATAAATTGGTCCATCTCACTATAATTCAAAATACCTATCCAAAACCACACCATTCCTAAAGTACTTGACTGTACATTTATAAGCAATGAAATTTTCATTTGCAATATTTATGAATTTATAATGAGAAAACATTTCTTGCAAAGATAGACATAAAATCCACAATCCAACAGAAGGACATGTAGCAACACAAAATGTAATAATGCCACAAAATGCAATAAATAATTTTTATTTTGTATTATACATTTTGCATTGATCTCTACACAAAATGTGATAATGCAAAATGCAATAAACATAATTTATTTTTATCTGCTGTTCTGTTTAGCTCATCTGAGCTGGAAGCTCAAGTGAGTTTGTCTGTCCATATGTCTGTCCGTCTGTCTGTAAACTTTACATTTTTTTATTTCTTCTCCAGAAACACTGCACCAATTTCAACCAAACTAAAAAAAGGCTTCCTTGGAGAAAGTGGATTCAAATTGTTCATATGAAGGGCAACACCCTTCTCTAAGAGGAGATAATAATAAAATAGAAAAAATACACTGACAAATTTTAAAACCTTCTCCAGAACCAACAGCCCAATTTCAATTAAACTTGATAAAAATCATCCTTCGGTGAAGGGGATTCAAGGTTCTTCAATAGATAATCACAAAAATGCAAAAGCAGGGAAGAGTCATTTAAAAATCTTCTCAAGAACCACTGGACCAGAAAAATACCAATTTACATGGAAGCTTCCTAACACAGTGCAGATTCAGTTTGTTAAAATTATGGCCCCCTGGGGTAGGGTGGGGCCACAATAAGAGATCAAAGTTTTATATACGAAAATATAGGAAAAAATCTTTTTAAAATCTCCAGAACTACAGCACTAATTACATTCAAACTTATCATCCTTGGCTGAAGGGGATTCAAATTTGTTCAAATGAAGGGTCATGCCTTTTCAAAGGAGAGATAATCACAAAAGTAGGGTGGGATCATTTAAAATCTTCTCCTCAAGAACCATAGGGCCAGAAAAGTTCTAATTTACTTGGAAGCTTCCTGACATAGTGCAAATTCAAGGTTTGTTTGTTTTTTTGGTTTTTTTAAATCATGGCCCCCAGGGGTAAGTCGGAGCCACAATATTGAATCAAAGTTTTATATGTGAAAAATCTTCAAAAAAATCTTATGATGAAGAACCACTAAGCCAGAAAAGTTCAAATTTATATGACAGCTCTCTGACATTGTGCAAGTTTGTTAAAATCATGGCCCCAGGGATAGGGTGGGACCACATTAGGGTCCAAAGTTTTATATGCAAATATATAGAGAAAATCTTTAATATGGACCAAGGTGACTCAGGTGTATAATGTGACCCATTGGCCTCTTCTTTTAATGAAGCAGTAATATATATGTATATATTTTTGAATTGTGATCTACATGCCATTAGGAAGTGGGAGCATGGCGTTATATTGTATTTGATGCTGCAAATAAACTCAGGTGACCTATTGCAATTGGTCTTTGTGCATTGTGCTTTAACAATTAAACATTTTAACTTCTTCTTGATAACAACCACTCCAATTCATTTCACATTTGGTGTGAAGCATCTTTGGGACAAGGGGGGGGGGGGGGGGGGGGGGGGGGGGGGGGAATTGTAAATTTCAAGACTCCTGCACCCTTGGGGCCTTAGTGGCAGGGCAAAAATTGACCAATTTTCAAAAAATTTCTCTATAACCGCATGTGTAAGAAAATCTAAATACATTGTAGAGCAGGAAGGAGTCTACTAAAATTGGAAATTTCATGATCCCAGAGGTAGAGGTTCTGACTCCAGGATAATTTGTTTGTTTGTTTTACGTCCCTTCAAGAATTTTTCATTCATATTGAGACATCACCAGCTGTAGGTGAAGTACCACAAATTTAGACATATGCTTAGCACTCAGGGCAATGAGGGTTCTCTAACATGCCAATGCCTTCTGTGACACAGGACCTCCATTTTTAAGGTCTTATCCGAAAGATCTGTGACTCTCACTTTTAAATGCCGAGCGTTTGGCGAAGGAGCAATCACTACCCATGTTTATGTCATAGGTTTGACTTGGCCATGACACGAGCAGGGCTCGAACTCACGACCCCTGGTTATGAAGAGGACGCCCTAAGTGCTGAGCAATCATGACCGGTCGACCCCAGAGTGGGACCAAACTTGGTATATAGTGTATATGTGTAAAGCACTTAAATAACATACTTAATGCTGTTATTTAGTAGTAAAGTAGTAAATTTGATAATCCCAGGGGTAGGGGTTTTGGTATTTTGACTGACTTTGAAGCAAAAAATTAACTTAGGGTATATCCTCTGAAATGTTTAAAGTAGGGATTTCATGTGTTGTATTCAGATTCCTTTTGTAAAGATATTACATTTCATGCCAGATGTTTTTTTACCTTGTGACCTTGTATAATGGTATGTTGTAACCCTGTGTGGCTACATTGGAAGCACAATATGGGGTAAATTATTTTCATGGGAATAAAGATTGCGAAATCTTGTATGAATCACAGTAGCTGAACAACAACAGGGCTGAGGTGATTCATGTGAGAGATGTGGCCCATGGGCCTCTTGTCCAGATTATTTTTCTACTATACCAGTAAGTTAACTACACATTGTAAAATCGGGAAATTTGAAAGTTTTCAATTTCAAAATATACATATCCTATACTTTCCCTCTATACAAGATTTCTTAGATGTGTTATTCCTCCTGAAACTAAAACTGGGCCATAGCATAGTATATGAGATGTATTTGCAGCTCATATTTGGTACAAATCAAGATGAACAGATAATTTATTTTCATACATTGTGTTTTCAGCCTGCAGATTTGAAGAAAAGAATAGAGAGTTTGATTGACAGAGACTATATGGAAAGAGACAAGGAAAATCAAAATCAGTATCACTATGTTGCTTGATATCAATTAGTCCCTAGAACTATTGTTTATTCCTTCAGGAATAAATCCTCCATTGCAGGGAAGTTTGAACTACAATTAAAATAGATCTGTGTTGCTGAAAATGGGATGGGAAGTTTTAAAATAATTGATTTTTGATGCCCTGAGCAGTGGATGCTTGATATGTGTAGTTATTCCTGCTCATATTATGTACTTCATAATTTAATGCTTCATAGATATTTGGTTTTTCTTTCACATCAGAAATTGTAACTTTAGCAGTGAAATTTTGTAGTATTCTGTAGAACCAGAATATGCTATATGCATTGCAATAGAATGTGATATATTCATATTTCTGAATAATTTTCATTTCAGCAGTACAAATATGCTGAATGTGGAATTTCTACAGAAACATGTAATTTCATTTTCATGTCTCCACCATCAATTTTTACATTCAATTTTTTCTTCTTTTTTCTTTTTTATAGTATTACTAGCTCACTTGAGTTGAAAGCTCAAATGAGCTGTCTGATCACATTTTGCCTGTCATCTGTCTGTAAACTTTTCACTTATTTCTTTTTCTTTTGTTTCTAATCCAGAACCACTAGGTCAATTTCAATCAAACTTGGTACAAATCATTCAAATTTGTTTAGATGAAGGGTCATGCCCCATTCAAAAGAAAAAATCGTGAAAAAGCAAAATATGTGGGGTCGTATATAATATCTTTTCAAGAACCACTAGGTTGGTTGTATGCTATTTGACGACCCATTTGAGAATTTTTCACTTATATAGTCTCCCAAATGAGTCATATTGTTACCATTGCCGGTAAAAGATAGCAAACTTTAGGCCTATGCTCAGTGCTTGCAGTCTCTTCTGAAGGATCACCCAATTTAGTCACAGAACCACTGGGCCAGAAAAGTTGAAATTTACAGGAAAGCTTCCTGATATAGTGCAGATTCAAGTTTGTTAAACTCATAGCCCTCATGTGTAGGGCGGGGCAACAATAGGGTATCAAAGTTTTACATGCAAATATATTTGGGAAAATCTTCAAAAATATCTCTTGAACTATTTAAGCTAGTACTTTCATATTTTGTATATGCATTCTTTAAGGAAAGACCTTACATATGATGTAATGGTGTGTGATCTTGTGACCTTGACATGGAATTTTGACCTACTTCTAATGAAAGTATGACCTATTCAATATGTCCTGACTATAGTAAATCTTTCACATTTTATTTCATATCATGAACTTTGAATTCAGCGGGGTTTTTTTTTTTTTTTGGAAAATATAACCTATTAATTTTAGGTGGGGTTTCATATTTTGTATATAGATTCTTTGTGGCAAGATCTTGTACACAGTGGTGTTTGATCTTTTGACCTACTTAAACCTATTAAACCTTTTAAACCTATTCAATAACTACTAAACTATAAGGTAGGGTTTTCTTTTTTGTATGTAGATTCTTTACAGCAAGAGCTTATTATTTTGTGAAGTTTGACCTTGTGACCTTTAAGTTGGACTTGTATTTTGAATCTCTGACCAATATAATATCTCCTGAACAATTTAATGTAGATCTTTAATATTTTGTATATAGATTTCTTATGACTAGACCTTCATTTCATACCATTACTTTTGACCATGGGGCCTTGGAATTTGACTTACTTTAAAGAAGATGTAACCAGTTAAATATCTTTGTAACTATTCAAGGTAGGGCTTTCATATGAGTATTTTGTGTATAGATTCGTCATGACAATATTGTAGTTGATCTTGTGACCTTGACCTGTTTTCTTTAGTAAAAATCTGACCTAATCAATATATCCTGAACTATTTGAGGTAAAGCTTTCATATTTTGTGTATATAGATTCTTTATGGCAAGACCTTTTTATACTTTGCTGTTTGACCTTGTGAACATGACCTGGAAGTTTGACATGCTTTTAATAAAAATTTGACCTGTTCAGTGTATCTCCTAACTGTTTATTTTTGAAAAATAGAGCTTTCATGTTTTTTATATAGATTTCTTATGGCAAGGTCTTTCATATCACACCATGATCTATGAACTTGTGACCTTGGTCTTACCCTGAACAGCAAGATCATAATAGTCATATTGGTGTTGAGGTATCTCTGTACAATGTGAATTCCTTTTTAGTTATGTTGTGATCCTTTGAGTCGAAATTTGGGACACAGTGTGGAGTCAAAATTGTTCATGGGACTAAAGATTGATAAAAAAAATCTTTTAAAAATCACAACAGCAGGGCCATGGTGACATTGGTGAGTGATGTGGCCCATGGGCTTTTTGTTGCAGAAAGCTGAGTCTTTGTGACAGAAATGTTTTGTCTTTATTTGTAATGATATATAAATGTATAATTTGATTTAATAATTGTATTTAGTGCAGAAAGATTCTCCAGTATATATATATGTATGATCAATATATGTGGTTTCAGTCATAATGTATAAAATTCACCATGATCTTTTATAAATGCTACTGATTAAAAAACGATGTACAGCTACTGTATATGTATAGGTACACATACATGTGAAAACAGGGAATGTGCTGAGAGATGTGCTACTTGTGTATAATCCGGTGTTATGTGTACGGAGTGAGTGTAAGTTTATGTGATTTTGTGATGAATGAAGATGTTTATAATTGTAGTAAGACTTTTAAAAACTGATATTTTTGTGCTCTAACAGGCTCTTGAGATTTTTTCCCAAAAGATACTATGTATCATTTCACAAAAATGTTGGCAGAATTATTCAGTTTTACAAATACAAGTAAATATGACCTCTTTCTTCTGCTGTTTTATTTAGGAGTCTTGAATTCATGTCGATGTACATGAATTCTTTGCACATAGATATTATTTGACGTAGTATAACTATATTTTTATCAAAGTTAAATGTTATATGGTGTGACTGTTGAGACAAGGGAAGACTCTTCACACATGAGACATTTGATCAGCCTATTCATTCATAACACAGTTGCCTTAAATAAATAGTGCATTGTGACATCATATTCAGCTTCACCTTTTTACCCCCTTCCAAACTAAGCAAGTTATCAACAGCAGCAAAACTTATAAAGGTATGATGAGACGAATATATATATAGGTGTGTGTGTGATTATCGCCAAGCAAATCCTCCCTTATTTGGCAAAGCTTAATTTCGCCCGTTGACTGTGCTTATTGAAAACCCTGCTAGAAAAAAAATGATTCCTTAAATAAACGTTGTAGATTACACTAAAATGTGAAGAAAATCAAAAAATATTGTTCGTTACTCATATTATTCATCAATTCATAAAAACGAGTGCCGAATTAACCAAGTGTCGAATTAACTCTCCCTGGTGCCGAGTTTACCTAGGGCAGAGTTGACTAGTATTCAATAAGATGTCCCGATGGCTGTTCATCCGAGTGCACTTTTGGGGTCAGTAGAGTGCAGTTTGGAGCGGCGCAGTTTGACGTAACAATAGACGTTTGGGAGCGGGATAACGTAGGTTTAGCTCTGGGAGCAGTATGAGGTAGGGGAAAAAAATCAATGATGTCGGATACACAGTGCATGAGTAAAAATCCTCTTTTTAAAATAATCTTCAGTGTTAAAGAATAACGCATGATTTATAAGATGGTCATTTTCATTAAACAGATTGAACATTATTTTAAATCACATGTAAAATACCTAGCTCAGGGTTAATGGCACGATGAAAACAAACCAGCCTCCCTAGAATCTTTATGACATGACATTTAGTATATAAGTGCGATAAACAATAGACTTTATTCACGCGCACGACGAAGTTCGTTTTCAAAACAAGGCTGACCTGACAAACATCACATGTGCTTGTGGATACGAAAAATGGATGATTCAAGGAAAACGAGTTCAGCGACTGGATGATGCAAGGAAAGGAGATCAGCGACTAATTATTGCTTATCGTAGTGTAACAAGGGCAGCCATTGGGGTACCGCTACATTGTTCCATTCTTTTCCAAAGGATCCATGTGTTCAGAAAAAGTGGATTCTTTTCAGTCCGGTAGTACTCCGGAATTTTACACCCGTTTTGGATTCCTTCTGTTTATTGTTTGTTTAAGTAAGTATTTCCGCCCAGTTTGTCGGCTGCATTTATTTATTTTATTTTTTATTTTTTTTTGCCAATTTTTCATAGTTTTGTCTGCTTAACATGTTCACAGTGTAAGTAGAATTATTTGCATATGTATTTTCAGGGTTAAAATTACCGCATCAATGCGCGACTTGTATTTGTGTTATTTTGCTGTAAAATAACTTTATGTAATAGTTGAGTTCCGCGCGGAAACTTTCTCACGTCACGACAGATAATGTTCCAGACATTTTGTAGATTGTGAATCAACACCACATCATCTTTACCCCAAGTTTTTTCGGTATAGCAACTTAAAATTTTTGCTATGAACCCGGGAAGCATCATCAACTAGAAAAGATTAATCAATCACCATAATGATGACGCCATCGAAATTAGAGACGCGCCGCTCCTTCATACACTTAAACTCAATTCTGCTGCAAGTTGTCATTGTCTTAACTTTTCAATAAAAGTGGCTTTGAACTCCTCAATCCAGTAAAAATCGCTTTAATTCTGGTATTATAAAACTTCCGGGAATTCATGTTGAAAACCGGATGTTGATGTTCCCGCATCGAGTACAAAGTAAATGTTAAATTCATGCCAGAATACGAAAACTCGAAAATGGTGTATATATTGTTAACGTAGGTACAGAGGAGTTTAACATTTGCAGGTTTTAAGAATTTTTAACATGTACAAGTCAAATGGACGAAGAAACTGAAGTAAAATTTTGAAAATATTTCCGTATATTTTCATTTATTTTTGACATTGTGAATATTTTTAATTTCTCATGCGTGTGCGTTGAAGTTTTGAAGATCGCATTGACAGTGTTGTTTACGTTCATCAGCTGTTCATTTTCTCAGATTCGCCAGGGAAGTAGTGTTAATGCATGCGTTTACTTATCGTATTACAATAATGTTTTAGCAATTTCCACTGTTTAATGTCTATTATTTAAATGATATATGTTGAGAAACATCCGGATTTACCGAATGTAGAGACAACCCCCTTCTTCTTAAGTGCATGATGCTCTAAGTCACTCACCCCCTATGTAAAGTCAACGCTGTCGTCCAATACATGTAGTACTGTTATGACACGGAAATGATATAAAGGTGAAGATAACTAACAGTATTCAGTCTCGTAATTCCTATAACAAATACAAATCAGAGAGATGGGCAAACACTGACCCTTGGATTCACCAGAGGTGGGATCTGGTGTCTAGGAGGAGTAAGCATCCCCTGTCGACCGATCACACCCGCCGTGAGCCCTACATTCCGGTAGGTAAACGGAGTAATCCATAGTCCGAATCAATGTGCTAAGAACGGCCTAACAATTGGTATGAAACACGTCAGACAGCATTTGCCCTAATGGAAGTGAAAAAATATCATGAATTAAATTTTTATCCAATTCTCATTTCCTCTGCTATTTCATAACGCGATATATAATGGGAGTTGCTATTCACCCGGCGGTCGAGTGCCCAAAGTAGCGAACGGTTATTCGTTCGGTTGCCGAAAGAATAGGCTTACAGCCGCTTATGTATCCGGCAACAGTAATTAAATCATTTCACATATTATTTACACTGTTTGGAAGATCACATGTTTTGTGTTTTAATTGATTTTAATTTGAACTTTTCTAGTGCACCATGCGGTGTTTTGAACCGGACTAATTATTATCCAACCATACCAACGATTCTTTAATTGCATTGATTATCTTGATAATATAAATTTTGTCGCATCTTGTCAAGACTAGTCATACAGCTGAAAAGGGTGGAAAATGTTTGTTTGCACGCTGTTCATTGGCAAAATGACAACTTTCATGCAGATCAGCTATCGATCACGAAATTCACCAGTGCCTTATTTAGTCTCTAAACATCTAAATACATGACAGATAATACAGACTATTTATCTGGTAGTTGGGGTACATAACAGCTGGCAGCTAATGGAAATGTGTCATCTCATATTGCGAAAATAATTTTGAAAATCAGTATTTTAGATTTCACTGAATAAAAACATGTCATCCTAAAAATCAGTACATTAGATTTCACTGAATATGCATCGAGACACAATTCACTTTGTCAGACAATGTGAATTTTAAAAATTGTGTGTCTCAATGCATATTCAGTGAAGTATAAAATAGTTCGTTTTAAAATTAATGGTTAATAACTGTGCAAATATCAGTTACAATCTTTTGTATTTTCTAAGCATCATCCTTAGGACCAAGTTGACAAGTTCAATAGCAGTTTGCATTGAAAATTAGCAAGAAAGGAACAGTATTTTATAAAGATAATTTATTTACCTTCATTTTCACACACACACACACGCACACACACACACACACACATATATATATATATATATATATATACAGATACTTCATTTACAGTGATGATGACATATCCCTGGACCACCACAACTTCACAAATTTGAACTAATCAAGTTACAGAGACTTTAAAATGCAAGAACTACTGTAAACTTTGGGACTTGGATAAAATCATCAATGTACTTGTGAGCCCAAAGCAATGGATGTTGTGCAAATACTTAAAACTAAGGTGTGTATTGAAAAGAAAACTAATGTATTACATGTATTCTCTCTTCTTCTTTTTAAAGACAGTAATGTTGCATAAATATCGTTAATTATTCGTGATTACTCTTCCTCAATGGTCAGTAAATATTTCATTGAAAATGTGTACATATAGAATAGAATACCAATGTTACAACTTTAATCAATGTGTTGGAATTTTTCTTACAAATCAAAAATTAATGTAATCACGATATCTCATGAATGGCTATGAATTTTACATTGTATTATGTTTTCATAGATTGATTGATAGATTATTTATTGCTTTCCACCACACTCAATTATCTGGTGACGTTCAGTTTTTGTTGGTGGAGGAGAGAACCCAGATACAATGTACCTTGGAAGAGACCACCGACCTTCCGCAAGTAAACTGGCAAACTTGCTCACATAACGCCGAGGCCGAGATTCGAACACGCGCCGACAGAGGCGAGAGGCTTTGTGATTTTGAGTCCGATGCTCTAACCACTCGGCCACGGAATGGAGGAAAATGTTTAGGGACTAGCTATCAATAAAACTTTATCAATTACAGACTCAGTCACTCTGAACAATATTACATATTGTCAAATTCAAGAGATACATATGTATTAGCGAAAAAATTTATTTAATCCATTTTGACGACACGATGGGTCAAAATTGTCTCGCTGAAAGAGTTTTAACCATTTTCTTCTAACCGATGAAGCTTTCTTTTTCGAGGGAAAAGCAAAAATCTGAACATTTTGTATGTAGCTGTACCTCCCTCTCATCTCATCGTCTGATGAACACCCAGGAACTGCATGAAAGTACCACTTTTTGCCGGTATTCGTAACGAGCGAAATGTTGTTAATACTAACAAATTTTACTAGAAGTTGTGCCGAGGAACATTTTTGCTCTGTCACGTGATCGACATGACTTAACGCGGAATATAAACGGTGTTCCGGACGAACTCGAAACGCGGCCATTAGACAACACTGGAAAATAAACACTGAAAAATTAATTAATACATTTCAGTAAAATCTAGCTACAAATTTTAAAAAAAAAAAAAAAAAGGTATTTTATCTCGGAATAATTATATGTTTCGGAATTTAAATAATTGATGTGTATAAATGTAAAAGGCATCTGTAGAAAACTGTTTTCATGTTGAGAAATGTTGTAAAAATCCCTTTCTAAACTATGAAGAAATAAACAATGAATTTATTTCTTCTTTTTTTTCAAGTGGAGATGCACTAAAATGTAGAGATGTCATTTTATTTTATTTTTATTCTTATGTGTTGCTTATTAGACATGTTTCGTTGTTTTGTGAACTTTGTGTCTACTTTACTTTATTGCATTAGTTATTACCGGTCGCGGTAGCTCAGTGGTTAGAGCGTTCGCTTCGTAACCTCCCGGTCGTGAGTTCGAGCCCCGCTCGTGCCATGGCCGCGTCAAACCTAAGACGAAAAATAGGTAGTGATTGCTCCTTCGCCAAACGCTCGGCATTTAGAAGTGAGAATCACGGGTCTTTCGGATATGACCTTAAAAACGGAGGTCCCGTGTCACGGTAGGCATTGGCACGTTAAAGAACCCTCACTGCTACGGCCCTGAGCGCTAAGCATAGCTCTAAATTTGTGGTACTTTACCTACTGCTGGTGACGTCTCAATATGAGTGAAAAATTCTCGGCGGGACGTAAAACAAACAAATAAACAGCATCAGTTGTTTTGTTCTACGTTTCGTAGTCGTGCCGGGCACTTACTACGCATACCGCGCATGCCTTATATCCCCGGGTTCCGTGTTTGCCTTTTATCCCCGGGTTCCGTGTTGTCACATTTTCTACTTATACATCGATATATCGTAATCCAGAATAAGTATGACTTTTTTCGCACGTTTTCTTGGTCGAATTTGATAGAGACAAATGTGTGAAGCAACACACAACGCTACCGATTACCAGTCAAGAGATAAAATGCCCCCCCCCCCCCCCTTCCATGATCTCTCGTCTGCACAAATAATCCATATTGTACTTGCGATTGTCGCTTTTTCACGTGAAAATCCAGTCCAGTGTGGTGATATTACATTCCTTTGGTGTTTCAGCGAACGCTAAATGACTCCCATTTTCACGATATTTCAGAAACAACGAAACGCGGGTTAGTAGGCTATCTACACTCCTCTTCTCCAGAGACAAGGGACCTCCGTGGCCAAGTGGTTAGAGCATCTTGCTCAAAATCGCAAGGCCTCTCACCTCTAGTTGACGCGGGTTCGAATCTCGCTCGCGCCGATATATGTGAGAAAGTTTGCCAGTTTACTTTCGGAAGGTCGGTGGTCTCTTCCCGGGTACATTGTATCAGGGTTCCCTGCTCCACCAATAAAAACTGGACGCCACCAGATAACTGAAAAATTGTTGAGTGTTGCGGAAAAACAAACAAACAAACATCTCTTCTCCAGATGCAGACTTTTCCGCTTATGTGACGCCAATTTACTACAGTGCAGCTAGGTGCCCCCCCCCCCCTTTCACATCCCTTATTCTATATATCATCACCGACTTCTTAACATCTGTTAAAATTAAATTGTTTTGTTCGTAATGATGTTTTTTTTTTTGTTTTTTGGTCGCATTTGAATATTTAATTATATATTAAATAGATACTATGAGATATTATCGGAAACGAATAAAGGATAGTATCGAATTATTTCAAGCATTGTATTATGCTTATTTTTCATGCACAAAATGAACATGTAAGTAATGTTATCAAAACAATTTTCTCAGTGTTTAATTTATTTTGTTAATTTCCATAATTTTTTTAAACACCATAAAAAAGCGTGGGACCATGGGCTTTTAAAAAAAATTGCTAAACATATAGAGTTCATGTTGAGAGGTTTAATGTGAATGAGGAAGATGTTAACCATCTGAAGGCCTTAAAAGGATTGCCAATAAGCTACTTGGTGTCAAATCCCAAGAAGAAAAAGGTGACACATTTGGGGGAAGTTGGAATAGGAAGTGGTTTAAGCACGCATGTAAGCATTAAAATCTTTTACTTCCATATATATGTGCTGAACTCATAATATACTGACTGTCAGATATGATTTATGTCTAACACTCACAGAGATAAAATAAATTCATTTCATTAACTCAGTATCAGACTCTTTTAAAATAAATGACATTCAAATTTATCATACTTTATTATATAAGGCACATAATGATCCATACATATAAATTCAATAAATTGTTGGGTGTACCTCAAAATACAGTGCACTTCTCATTTACGAATAATGTATAATATTGTCACAGACTCAGGTTTTGTTTTTAATGCAAGGATGAAAAAAATTTGAAAGCATAGCACAAACAAACCATATTTGGTTGATCAGGGTGAATAAAGAGAGTTTAAATTTCCCACTTAAGATTTTAAATCGTTTAATTCTTTCGATTGCCCTCTCAACATGAACTCTATGTTTAGCAATTTTTTTTGTAAGTAAAGCATCGCTCTTGGTCATTTGTTTTCCTACGGTTGCAAAGGGTGGAATGTTAAGTTGCAGTCCACATTTCTCAACTTCCTCCTCGATGTTGAATCCTTTATCTGCCATTAGTCCATCTCCTTGGAGTAGATAACCCTCGTCCAACAAGTCTTTGAGCATTTCTTTAAAATTAGATCGAACAAAAATGTCCTTGTCAGATATACCACCACTGAATAACATTGAAGTGAAAATAACTGATCCCCTTGGATCACACACCACCTTTCATAGTATTGCAGCTTTTGTAGTCACTGTAGGTTTGTGATTGGGCCTTAAGTGATGATGGTTTGTTTATTTTTATTTCTGTGCAGTCAAGAATTCCAAAAGTTGTTGGAAACTCTTCTTTAAATTTGGTTGGCATATTTTCTTTTATGACATCTCTATGAGGCCAGAAAGAAAGCTCTCCAAATCTCAAAAACATGTAATTGATCCAGTGTGTAAAAATGACACTTGTTGTCTGTTTACTGATTTTAAATCTATAAGCCAAGTCAGAATAATGAAAATCATGTCTCAGTTTCATAATTGTTAAAAATAACTGACTCTTCAAATTCAATGTCATAACTTCTTTTTTTCTGTTAGATGGAAACTGTATTGGGATAACCTGTTCATTCGGCACAAAAAATGTATAAACTCCAAGGAACTGCTCTGGTGTTAAACCTGTGTAATATCTAAATTGCTTTTCATTTTGTATAATGACATCAATATTAAATTCGGTGGAAAGTTCAGCTTGCACTTTCACATTTATCTTCTTTGTGTAGGTCTTTTGGTATAGTTGATCATATGCTCCATATACAGCTTGAAGTTTATCATTCAAAATTTTACGCTCTTCCAAAATATTCTTGTTCTCTGCTGCCAGTAGTAACATATCCATAGGTTCAACCCCTGAAATAGATTGCAAATCAGTGATAGATTATTTTTATGAATGGATCCTAATGATTAACTCTTTTAACAGGCACCTTTCTATGAGCCTCAAGTACACAAGACGGTGGATACAAAATGTGGAGATCTGAAATTGCCCTATACTTGTCCTATTTCACTACCAGATGAATGTAAACAACTGCTTGGATCCCTAACAATAGACTTCAACAAAGCTCATGAAATTCAGGAAGGAACACAAGAACAATCTAATTCGCAGAGATGGCATATAGAGAGAAAAACCCGCCTCACAGCATCCAAATTTTATGAAATATTACACAGAAAATCAATTTCTTTAAAGTATGTCAGATCTATTTTAGACCCAAAACCATTCACTGCTACTTCAACCTCATATGGAATTGCAAATGAAAAAAAGGCCAGGGAGATGTATGTTAAAAGGCAGGCATTACATGTGCATGACTGTGGACTGTGTGTTAATCCGGAATTTCCATTTCTTGGAGCTACACCAGATGGAATTGTCTGCGATGAAGGAACAAGTGGGATTATTGAAATCAAGTGCCCTTACTCAGCCAGAGACATGACCATTGAAGAATCTCTCTCTCTCCCAAACTTTTGTTTACATGAAACTGATGGTAAAACTCATTTGGAAAAGTCACATGCATACTATTGTCAAGTCCAAGGGCAACTTATGATCACTGGAGTAAACTTTTGTGATTTTCTTGTTTTTACTCGAAAAGAAATGCACATTGAAAGAATTCGTCCTGATGTTGATTTTATGAAAGAACTTGGCTCGAATTTAAGCAAAATATACTTCTGTTACTTTCACAATCTAATTGAATAAACTGTTATTTTCAATTTATGTTGGTTATTGTATGCAGTTCTTAACTGGCATACATGCACTTACATTTTTCCTCAGTTTGCGAGGAAGTTGACATGTTGATGCATGTTGATATGGCAGGCTGACAAGGTTCTGTCACAGCTGTGTTTTCTTCATTGCCAGCATAATTTTCTGATATACTGAAATAATAGAAAGGTGATTGCTGTAATAACAACATTCAACATGCATGCTATTTAGGTTAATTAATGACTTTGAAGATTTATATATAACTTACAATGTTTCTGAAATATTACAAGTTTCCACTTTGAAAGTAATGATTAATTCTTTAAAGTTGAAAATTTTTAATTACAAAAACTCAAAATTTTAATAATAATTATTGATAAATACTTTACCATGACTGTCCTCTGTTCTTTGGAGGCAGTCTGGATGGCTTGGGTGTGCTGCTGCTCGTAGTCTGCGGAATGGGGTCAGGATATGTTGGTGTAGGACCACAACCATTCATGAAATGCTGTAATTTAAAATAATACGTTGTGAATGTCATAGCACATGTCCAAGAACAAAGATAAATGCATCTGTGCATCATATTTCAATTATTCATAGAATACTTGCTGAATGATGATATTGTTTTCATCATATTTTGTTACTACTTATACACGTTTCTGGTAACCCACCCCCCCCCCCCCCCCCTTTAAACTCACGGGCACTCGCCACTGGGAGCTGATATGAAATATAATGGTGTGTAACTGTATATTTTGTTTATATATCATGTATATGTTTATTAACTTCTAGTACGACTGCGGGTTTTATTGTTGACATTGAAGGAAATTCTGGCTAATTTTAATCTCTTCAACATATCGTTACTAACTTACTCCAGACAAGTTCTGTGAATAATATACTGCACAAAATCATTACTGGATGTTTATCTGTTCTACAACAACTTACCTTTGAGCAGACATAAGTGTTTTTCGTTATCCTGTCGACGTTAAGTTGTTTATGGGGCCGATTACACGCCTTGATCCACCTTCGACATTGATCTAATTTCGTCTTAGGCTTAGGAAACGGATAGAATATCACCCCCTCATTTCGTTCCGGATACCTATTATCACTGTTGCATAGTCCGTATGCACACCTTTTTACCATGGTCAGCCAAAATAATCGTACTGCTAAATGTTAAGCGAATCTGTTTGTCTAAAATTCCTCCACGCAACTTTTGATTACGCTCTAGTCTACGTCATAACATCTTCTGATTGGTCAATGCATAAGATGCGGCGATTCGCGAATTTGTCTTACGTTAATCACTTGAAGTTACATCATGTAGGATATAATATAGACCTAAATTTATTTGCGTTTTATAACTATTGATGATTTGTTCAACTGCATCACCTACAATTTACACCAAGTTATCTCTCTCTCTCTCTCTCTCTCTCTCTCTCATTCAAGTTAAGAGCGGCTATGTCTTTACTCCACCTATTACAATCTAATTGGACACAGGTTTGTCAAAACCATACGTTGAATAACGCCTATTTAAATTCTCTACATTATAATACCACCAACATCCTCACAACGTCAGGGGTCCTGAGTCCACTCCACGGCCACGAGTGGACTCAGGACCCCTGACGTTGTGAGGATGCTCCACCAACCACAATCTCATCATTGGACAAATTAAAGCACGTGACTTTTGATTTATAGCTCGTTTCACAAAAGATCTTGTTTATGTCGGCGGCTCTCTGAATCTTTGCAGGCATCAAAGGCTAGCCGCAGTCGCAACACCCATGCAAAGAGAGAGAGAGAGAGAGAGGCAAGTCCTTACATCACATCTCTCCATTACTATATCAATTTCTGGAATACACAGGTATACCCATTCTGTGTGTGTTCATTTAAAAAATCTTATTGTTTGGAAAAACAAGTGACTAAAGGGCCTCAGACCTGGGGTGGCAGCGGCGGCAGTCGCCGTCCCAATAATTTTGCCCCCAAAAATAAATTTATATTGAGTTGTCTAAAAATGGAGAGTGATTTTTTTTTTAACGGCGATCTGTGTTCATTGGAGCGGCGATGATAACGGCAATCCGTGTTCAAAGTGTCTATTGTTTGTAAGCAAAACTGGGGTATATACCTGTTTCTGACACGTGCTGACAATTAACAGACCATCATTTACACAACAATGTATTTAATTTGAACATTTCTGCCATCGCAAACGACTTGATGACCACACAAGATTCACGAAAATCCATTTTTGAACTCGGGTTATGTACAATGTTGCTACCTTATGAATCACCAAAGGAAGCATTCATGTTTAATAAAATCGAATTCAAGTGAAAAAATAGGTGTATACATGCATATAAGCTTCTCTTATATAAATATGAGTTGTATTTCCATGATACATTTTGTCATTATATTATTTTCTTTTTGTGTCTCTATTAAAAAATGTTTGAAGGGGGCACAAAGATACTCTTTGTCCCCAACATTAAGACCCTGCTGTTTCTCCTACTCTTCCTAACACATGTACATGTGATATTTGTCTTGATCATCTTTAAAATAATACAATAGTATTCAAAACTTTTTACCTAGAAAGTCGTCCACTATATGGACGTACGGCTCATAATTTTCCTCAGCATCTTCCCAAGAGGAACAGTTTGTCCTGTCCATGAATATCTTTTTAAGGATTTCTTTCTTTTTTTTTTCCCTCCATTTTTATGCTTTTTGGTCGTGACTGCAATATCTCTGGGAATTTCTAGTCTACGGAGATATTGCAGGACTGTATCGGATGCAAGTCCCAGCAGGGCTTTGAATAGCTACAATATAAAGTAAAATTAAATCACGTTGAACTACCCATATAAAACAAGTTTGGGTTAGATGATATAATAATAAATATAGGATAATATTTTTTAAATTGTTTGTTTTATACCTTTTGTGGAAATTCTTCTTTCCCCCACAGTCTGAAGGTCCTTTCCGTCTCCGTGTAACATTCCTCGTCATAGCAAGCTACGCTAAACACTATATTTAGACTGTCTCTTTTCTCTTTTGCAAACCTATAAAAATAATCTCAGATTAATGAACTGGAGAAAGTTGACTTTCTCTGTTTCAAGATTCATTGCAATTCTTGAGTGTACCTTCTGCTGTAAATGTGAAAGAATAGTAGATGTTTCCTTCCAACGGTCTCCCACTTCATCCCTAAGAAATGTTGACCTCACTTGTTGGACCTGGTCCTGAGAAGAAATTATTATGCATAGTTGTTTTATTATCTTAATCAATCGAATCTAGATGTAAATAGTTCAAATTATCAATATCTCAAAACTTACTTGGAACTTCAAGGTTTAAAAAAAAAAAAAAAAAAAAAAAAAAAAATCATTTACTTCTAGTACTATGTAACCTGTCTTTTAAAAATTAGTATTTATGTAACCTGTCTTATGATTTATGATGTACAGCGCTTTAGAGCGATTATTTTGATCGAATAGGGCGCTATATAAAATGATTATTATTATTATTATTATTTAATCCGGCATTGGGGTGCGTGCTAGTTGCTAACTACTTTGGCCTCCTCCGGTGTTAAACCAACAAACACCTCCACTTGTAAATGCCTGGTACAATATCAATACAATTATTAACCAAAATCATTTTTATTTGAAACAATTCTCGGTATGTTTTCTATGGTATAAGATGGTATAAGTCATATCTAACCTGTAGCAGTCAAACAAATCATTTGTTGGTTCTTCTGCCAACAGTTGTTTACAGGCCTCCACAAGATGATTTCCGCCCAGTAAAAAGAAGGGGTTGTTTTCGTCTTGCATGTAGGTGGAGAAATTTGTTGGATCTGGAATCTATGTGAAAAAATACACACGTACTTTGCTAATAAAGAAAACAGAAGAATTATCAAAAATTAAGAAATGATCAGTATAATTATCAATAGACAGTTGCACCATTAAACATGTACATTATTTCTTGAATAAGAATATTAAAATAAGTATGTGATTTGTTACCAATTCAGGATCCGTGAGGACAGGGATCTTTGTTACTATTCCCCCAGGTGCTTCCCTGATATTCTTCTTCAACGTGGAAACCCACTGGTCATCAATGTCTCGACACCTAGGAAAGACAATATTGTTATATGTAAAGCAATTTGTTTGTAAATTTTGTAAAATATGTTTAATGAAGTTTAATGAAATGACCTTAAAATTATACAGTATTCCATATATACCTGTATTCCTTTGGGATCCGTTGGAGCCTTTTCAGCTCGACCTTGAACTCATCTAGAAAATATGATATGAAACTATGATATGTAACTAATATGCTAATATTTTTGAATGTGTAATTCAATTTTTACCTTTTTTCTTCTCTTTAACCAAATCTAGCTCAAAGGATAATGTTGTGTCAGAGGGTCCTTCAATAGAAGTGGCAGACGGCATGGCAGTTCGAGTGTTAGTGCGTTGGTCTCTGGCTTTGCTTTTTTTCTTTGAGAAATTTGATAGGGTTTCAGTGCTTCAAAAAAATCGCCATTTGAGGTGGCTCTGTCAAGTGTTACAAAAACATCATCTGTGGATTTAAACCTCGATCTCAATAGCCGCCTTCCCTTTTTGCTCCCTCTAAAGTGAATCTTAATTTAAAAAAAAATAAGAAAAATGTACATGTACATATTTTACTTTATATATTATATTATTCTTTATGGAAAACACTCTATGCGTGTTCACTTGCTTAAAAGAATGAGAGAGAGAGGGAGAAGTAAAGAAAAATGTACATGTATGTTATACTTTATATATTATATTATTTTAAAGGTAAACACTGCATACTATATACATATGAGAGAGAGAGAGAGAGAGAGAGAGAGAGAGAGAGAGAGAGAGAGAAAACACATAGAGAGAGGGAGGGGGAGAACTAAGGAAAAATGTAACTATATATGATGTTATTTTAAAGGTAAACACTGCATACGTGTTCACTTGCTTCAACAAAATACATATAAGAGAGAGAGAAGGGGGTACTAAAGAGAGATGGCTACGTTTTTGCATCAAATCAACATATCTATATGATGAAATTTTCAAGTTTCATCCTTTTCCCTTTTTAACTGTTTATTGTTCTTATTGATGGACTGACTGAATGACTGACTGTCCCAAGTTATATTATACTCGTATAACATAGGTAGACATTAAATTCATTCCTTATAATTTAATTTTCTACAACTTAAATAAGAAAATAAGCCCCATTATTTAAAACAATTTAAAACAATTTGTACAAAATTTAAACGTAACATCAAGCGGATTAATACGTTCTGCACGCACGACATATTGTGACGAAGGCAAGTTCTGTTATACGATATAAATGAATTTGTTTAGCCAATCAAATGAAGCGTTACAACCAGAATTAAATTACAAAATGAACAAGAAATAATGAAGTATTCAAAATCAATGACAATAATCGTCGATGCAGTCTCGAATTTTTTTTGGTAGATGCCCTGTAAATGTCACTCCAGATATAACTGAGACCCACGTTCTCTACCCATGCTTCTGTCTGTCCCTTCGTGCCTTTTACTCGCCTGATACAAGGTTTCCAAGACGTTGCCTTTGATCCCTTGTACCACTGCACTGTCACCGTGTCCGCATGGACGCTTATAATTTTCCCAATTTGTGGCCATTCACCTGCATAAGCTGGTACATCAGTGCACACATACTGTCCGAGTTTCACGGCTGTCGGTCCAACTGATGGTGTGTATTTTCCAACGATAACCTATATCACAGAAATATTTTTTTAATAAAAAGTTCTATCATATAATACGTATAAATAGGATTGTATATATTAAACTTGAGTTGAAACAAGTTCGTTGTATAATCAGCCAATACGATGTTGTAACATCTTTTAGGCTAGGATAAAAATCATTGACCTTGGCTGAATGACTCATGCGCTATTGAAGTGACGTCGTCTTGCATCCATACAGAAGATACCCCCCCCCCCCCCCACCCCCCCAAAGAAATGTTTTTAACTACTTGTAAGCGGAGAAAAGGTATACGAATGGTCGGAGTGGGGGTGTATTGTATTGTATCACATGACATATATCAGTAATAAGATCCTACGTGAAAGATGATTTCAAAACTTTACTCGTGTTTTAAAGCCATTTGTTTAAAACATGAGAGTTCATCCACTGGACTTTCGGGCATATAATGTTTATGTCTATCCCTGTAGGATTTTATTTCGGGGAGATGAGATTATTTATGATGAGGAGGATATCTACGCCAATAATTTCATGATGGCCTTGTGCACTGTGTAATTTGAAAAAAAAAAATCTCAATATTACTTTACCCTTCGACTTGACATTGATACCACTGACTGAACTACATCTATCTTTTCAAAAAGAGGTTGATTGTAACTGATGTAGGTTAAAATGATTTCTTAGGAAGATAACCACTTCATCATCATGCATTAAGTGTTTATTAAACGGAATGGATTCAACGTCAGTATCAAAATAAATTGTTACAACTTATCAAATAAACGGGTTTGATATTGGAATGAATATATAGGTAAAGTATTAAATGTTCAAAGCATAATATTACGTTTCCGTGGTATAAATTGAATTACGATTTGGAAAATTATAAAAGAAAGCAGATTTACGAGGGCTGTCAAATGTTACAAAGCCCAATATTTCAATAAATCTGCTTTGTGCATTGTTTTTTCATGCACAGTGACACAATACATTTCAACTCCATGTTAAACAAGGATAAGTTACAATCCAGTAGCACAAGCTAGAACCCCCAGTGTCCATAGTGCTTGGATTAACTAGTTAGTGACCCATACGCATAGGCACAAAAGCGTACACCATGTATGTTACAAAGCTAGCTTGCATACTACAGAGGGTGTTTAAGGATCAGAGGGTGTATATACTACAGAAGCGACAGTGATTAATCAGAAGGTGAATATGCTACATAGAAGAATGAGTTAGCATGCATTTCCACCTTGAAGTGGAGTGTATAATTTTGCACTAATTAAAAAAAATTAACAACTTCACGATAAAAATTATACAGTAGAAAACAGAAAGAAAAAAAAACCCAGCAGTGTCTATCAATACATAGAAAATATAGAAACATGTAGATAAGATTCTTCAGCGGTAGGTCTAAACTCCCTGACCCCCACAAACATAATACACACACACTCCTACACCTCAGGCATGTAACATCGGGGGGGGGGGGGGGGGGGGGTGGCACTTTTTTGGGAAACAGATTTTTTTTTTAAATTTACATTTTGAGTTACCTTTCGAAAAGTCTGCCCCCGCCCACTTTCAAAACCATAATACGTGCCTGCACCTATTCCCAGATTAACAGCTAGATACAGCGCTGCCTCAAAGGTATTCGCGGAAAAACAAAATGGCGGCGTGATTTCTTCTGGATATCACATTAAAAAATGATTTTGAGTGTCCTTCTCGTTTTAAATCAACAACCAGATGTTTCAGCTCACTACTAATTTTTTTCGACTTTCGTGCCATGTTGGAAAACATCGATTCATAAAAATGGCAGACGACAACATTGATACGTCATCTGGTCTGGTGATTAGTCATGTGATAAGTGTACGGGCGATAACTCTAAGTTGTTGAACAAACGAAGAATTTTAGAGGCAAATCATTTTTTAAATTTGATATCTAGAAGAAATCACGCCGCCATTTTGTTTTTCCGCGAATACTTTCGAGGCAGTGCTGTACAATATGGATTATTTGTGCAGATGAGAGATCATGGAAAAGGGGGGAGGGGCTTTTTATCTCTTGACTGGTAATCGGTAGCGTTGTGTGTTGCTTCACATTTGTCTCTATCAATTTCGACCAAGAAAACGTGCGAAAAAGTAATACTTATTCTGGATTACGATATATCGATGTATATGTAGAAAATGTAACAACACGGAAGCCGGGGGTATAAGGCATGCGTAGTCCGTGCCCGGCACGACTACGAAACGTAGAACAAAACAACTGATGCAATAAAGTAGACACAAAGTTCACAAAACAAAGAAACATGTCTGATAAGCAACACATAAGAATAAAAATAAAATAATAGTTAAACACATCTCTACATTTTAGTGCATCTCCACTTGAAAAAAAAAAAAGAAAAAGAAAGAAATTCATTGTTTATTTCTTCATAGTTTAGTAAGGGATTTTTACAACATTTCTCAACATGGAAACAGTTTTCTACGATCTACAGATGCCTTTTACATTTATACACATCAATTATTTATATTCCGAAACATATAATTATTCCGAGATAAAATACTACCTTGTTTCTGATACTTTGGTCGCGAATTTGTTGTTTGCTGACGCGCACACGAGCGTTCAGTTTGCCCGTTTGTCCGATGTAGTTTTCTGTACAGGTAGGACAGGTCATTTTCTGATTTGCATGTCATGTTGGAATTTGGCGTCAATTTTTCAAAACCCTGATTGCTAAATCAGCTTCTTGTTACATTTGAAGTTCATTTACTTATTGCCAGTCATTTGTTTTGAGTACTTTTCATATTTAGATATGGTTGATACATTCCACATGTTTTTATATTAAACATCCTTGTTGCCAAGCTTTCCTAACTGAATAAGCTATCGATTGCCTGCTTGGATAAGTCAAGATACATTCTTTGATTTTGATTGGCTTAAGTTAGTGAATAGAATTCGGTATATAAGACTGTTTGATCAGTTTTACTCACTTGGTTAGGCACTGACCTCGTGGTTAGTTTTGTCTTCTCTTATTCTGAGCAACTAAACTTCAAAGTTTTAACACTCTGATTAGTGACTAGCATGAAATAAGCATGATTTTTGTTAGAAGTTAGGGACTGCTAAAAAACATCAAGGTTAACAGAAGACTTGTAGTATTTATTTGGATGTGATATTAGTAGAATTTATTATGTAGGTTATCAGTTTATTAGGTTCCCTTTACCAAGTCCTGTTTCAGGGTGTTGTAGACAGCTGTAGGAGGTTCAAACTTTCTATATTTTTCAGGTTTTATCATATTTGTATAGTGCATCTATAAAAAGCATACACTATGTAGGGCAAGATGTAGCTCGGTCCCTTTCTATTTTTGGAAGTTTACCGTATTATGGAAGTCCAGTAGGGACACATTTCGATATTTTTCATTTTTTACTCGGTCATATTTCATTACCTTTCCTTGTAGATTATTCTGATATTATTGAGGCTTTTTGGTAAATTTACTCAGTTAATATATACAGGGGCGGATCCAGGAATTTGTGTTGGGGGGACGAAATAGGGCGTGGGGTCTGGGGACCGCCCAAGGTCTCAAGTGGGTCCAGGGCAGCGCCATGGTAGGGGGGGGGGGTAGGGGGCGAAGCCCCCCTTAAGCTGAAGGGTTTTCAGTGTTATTGAAGCTTTTCCAACCGAAACTTTGAAGCGTTTCCTAAATGTGATTAAGTGTATTGAAAACATGATTTTTTTTTTTAATTTAAAATAAAAGTAGCGTACCACAGTCAAATAGACAATTACAACTTTTAAAACGGCCTCAAGTCATAGAAATTTAACGAAATTCGGTAAATGTCCTTTTTAGCCTTTACCCGGACATACACATTTTGAAATTAGTATAAAAAATCATATGCAATTTAAAATTGTTTCAAAGAAAAAACAAGAGAAAACGAAATAAAGAAATAATTGAATCAATATCCAGTGCAAGCAAAGAAAAAATTCTTTGTTTTTGGTATGAGTAAAGGGTACCTCGGATTAGAATTTCGTTAAAAAAAAAAGAATATTAAAGCCTTTGAATTAAATATGTTTGTTGAAGTTTTGTATTTCTGTCACACTGTCACAGACTCGCCTTTTCGTCTGGAGACACATTCGTATGGAACAATGATTTCATTTTCGAGAGAACTTCCGCCTGAAGATATTTTTCTGATTAAATTAGTTACCTTTTTAAATGTAATTTTTATTTATGTACGCCAAATCATGTTATTTAGGCAAATATATATTTCTATTACTTAGATATAATTTTAATTAAAGTCTTAAGTGTAGATCCGAATAAATTCTGCTTGTGATTAATAAAGATTCATTCATTATAACAGCATGATGAATTTTTTTACCCATTAAAATATATTTAAATCCCTTGAAAATTTATCTGTCATCCAAACAACAGTAACAATAAAATAAACTAATGTGTGGTTTGTCATTTGTCATTTGTCATCAACAGATGATTTGTATTTTAGTATTTTGTTGTTTGCCGTAGAAATTTCTCTTATATAAATGACACTTACGGCTTACCGTACTTAATAGGATGCACGTGTGCAATATGTATATTTTTACAGTTAACTTGTGCATTATAAGATATTGGTATTATTAGTTACTGCACATTATATGTATGATGAACTATACAACTTGCATACTATCTGACTATCGAAGTGCTAGGCTCGAAGATTTCGCATAAAATGCGTCACAACATTTCAATGATGTCAGTTTATACAATAACATGTACCCCCACGCAAATCAGAGAAAATCCAAGCTGCCATAAGAAAGTTAAAGAAGCTTATCTACCATATAAAATAAAATAGTTTATTAGATGTGTAATATTATATATACACATTACCTTCTTCTTTCATTGTATAAAAGTATCAACATCTGAAGGTAGGAAATCAAATAATCACAGATAAGAAAGATATATCTAGCAATATAGCGAATACTATTTCTAAAAACTCCTCAAAAGACAACATGAGCCTAAATTTCATCTCAAACAAGAATACAGAAGAAAGGAAAACTTTAGATTTTATCTGAAAACAATGAATGTTATAACGAACCATTTACTTATGATGAATTACTAAAATCTTTAGAAAAATCTCATGATACATCTGTAGGTCCGGACGAGATCCATTATCAAATCATAAAACACCTTCCTAAATCTACCAAAGAATGTCTTCTGCAAATCTTTAGCCTGATATGGGAAAATGGTAACTTCCCATCTTCCTGGTCACAGGCAACAATTATTCCTATTCCAAAACCTGGTAAGGATCACTCAGATCCTAACAATTACAGACCAATAGCCTTAACAAGCTGCGTACGTAAAACCATGGAACGGATAATCAACGAACGCTTAGTATGGTTTCTTGAGACTAATAACATTTTAACTGATATACAATGTGGCTTCAGGAAAAATCGAAGCACGGTCGACCAGTTAATACGATTTGAAACCTATATTCGAGATGCCTTTGTCAAGAAAGAAAACGTCGTCTCAATATTTTTTGATTTAGAAAAGGCATACGATACCACATGGAAATAAGGTATCTTAAAAGATCTTCATGATATAGGTCTTAAAGGCCATTTACCAAACTTCATTAAGAAATTGTTAAGTAATAGGCATTTCAATGTTCGCATAGGATCTACATTTTCAGACAATTTCGAACAAGAAATGGGCGTGCCACAAGGAAGTATTTCATCAGTTACATTATTTAGTATAAAAATAAACAGTCTCGCAGAAGTACTTAAAAACGACTTTCATGGAAGTCTATATGTCGATGACTTTGTTCTCTGTTATAAATCAAAAAATATGAATTCCATCGAGCGTAAATTACAGTTATGTCTAAACAAAATCCAAACCTGGGCTGATGTAAATGGTTTTAAATTCTCCAGAACTAAAACGGCGTGCATGCATTTCTGTTCTAAACGGAAACACCACGATGATCCGCAGTTGGAATTAGATGGTACTCCAATTAAAGTTGTAAGAGAGATTAAGTTCTTAGGTGTCATTTTTGATAATAAACTCTCTTTCATTCCGCATATAGCAATGCTCAAAGAGAAATGTACAAAAGCCCTTAATATAATAAAAGTTGTTGCAAACACAAAATGGGGAGCAGATAAGAATACTCTTCTACATCTGTATCGCTCTCTCATCCGGTCTAAACTAGACTACGGCTGTATAGTATATGGGGCGGCAAGAACATCCTACATTAAAGCCCTTGATGCAATCCACCATCAAGGACTTCGACTGTGCACAGGAGCTTTTCGAACCTCTCCTGTAGGTAGTTTGTATGTTGAGGCAAACGAACCACCTCTAGATTTACGTAGAATAAAACTTATCTTACAATACGTTGTTAAATTAAAAGCTAACAATGACAATACTGCATTTAACTGCGTTTTCCACCCACAGTTTGAAGATTTGTATGACAAAACTAAGACATGTATTAAACAATTGGTCTCCGAGTCAAAAAGCATTTACATGATTCTGACTTACCTATGGAAATCATAAAACCCTCATCACGTTCAGAAATACCACCATGGAAATTACTACAACCCAAAGTTGACACTTCACTTTCTGAATATAAAAAATCTGAAACAAATTCCGCTATTTTCAAACAAAAGTTATCCGAAATAAAACGATCTAAACATTCTACAACTGATATTTATACAGATGGTTCGAAAGACCAAAATAAAGTTGCTGCTGCTGCAGTAATCAATAACAACGTTTTCTCAGCACGACTCCCAAATGAATCAACAATTTATATCGCTGAAGCAAAGGCTATCCAACGTGCGTTAGAGTACATTAAAATTTCTAAGGACAAATACTTCATTATATTCTCAGACTCCCTATCTTGTCTACAGTCTATAAGTAATATGAATATTGATCATCCATATATTTTAGACATTTTAAACCAGCATTATCTTCTAACTAAACAAAATAAAATAGTTGAGTTCTGCTGGATTCCTAGTCATAATGGTATCCATGATAACAACAAAGCAGACAAAGAGGCAAGGAATGCACTACAAAACGATATTGTACATTTTAAAATTCCTTACACAGATATGAAATATAACATAAAACTATATGTAAATGATCTTTGGCAAATATATTTGGATTTCTGTGACAGAAGTAAACTGTATTCTATTCAAAACAAAGTAAACAATTCGTGTAACATCGTAATGAAACGCCAGGACGAAGTTATTATTTCAAGAATACGCATCGGACATTCAAAATTGACACACTCCTATTTATTAAACAGAGAACTTCAACCTGAATGTATATCTTGTGACTGTCCATTAACTATACATCACATTCTTTTGGAATGTAGTGATTTTACACCCAAACGAAATAGACTTTTTAATAATGTGCAATCAATGTATCAACATTTTACAAATCTTGACTATCATCTTATTATTATAAAATATTTACAAGAATGCGAATTTTACAGAAAAAATTGATCCTTTACAATATAACCTATTCATATACACAAAATCATATATATTTTTAACTTTTTACGCATTTTTAACTTTTAAGTCCGTCGGATGGGACGTTAAAGGGTGCCCCGTGTCAAGGATTACAACCCCCTTGGCACGTAAAAGACCGTTTCCTTGATTTTCGAAAAGGAGTAGGCTCAATGAGGGCCGTCAGGGAAACTTCAGCTTTCATAGCCAACCATATTTCAGTTGTTTAATCGCCGTAAAATGGCTGAAATATTGCCAACACGGCGTAAAACCCCCATCAATCAATCATTGTATAAAAAGCTGCCTAAGTGACCCTGTTGTAATTTAACTTTCTTCGTAGACGATGCCATAATACGGATTATAGAAAACAAAAAGAGGCGGATGTTATCGGATAGCAATTTCATGAATTCGTGGCGCTCAACCATAGTAAATAAAATGACCTCATGATGATATTACCTAAATATCCAATGTATTTCATTTCTCCAGACGAAGTAGCATTACGGGAAGGTTCTCACTTGCCCTCTCTGTTTTTCTTAGGGGCGGCGAACGTCTCATTCGCCCCCCCCCCCCCCTTCTCTGGATCCGCCACTGATATAATCTAAGCTCGGGATATTCCATTTTTGTTGATTTCTTTCAATACTACTTTACATTTTGTTATTTTTCTATCTTATTTGTTATTTGCTATCAGATACAATATAAATCAACTCTGTTATCCACAATAAATTACAAACTCTTTACTGGTGTTTTCCTTCCGAGGTGTTGAACATAGTTCAGGAATAACTTTTATAACTCGGCAAAGGCACCCAGTCAAAATTGACTATTATGTTCCGGTTACATAGCAATATAATCATAGATCTTTACTGTGAACAGATTCACATCAGTATTCGATTCACATCAGTACTTGTTTTGAACAAACTTGAATACCCTTCCCCCAAGGATATTTTTTGCCATGTTTGGTTGAAAGTGGTTAAAAGTGGTGCTGGAGAAGAAGTTGAAAACGTGAAAGTTTACAGACAGACGGACGACCACTGAAGCATGGGCCACATTGCTCACCCGAATCATCTTCGCCCATATTTAAAGAATTTCCCTGTATATTTGCATGTAAAACTTTGATCCCCTACTGCGACTCCTCTTTACCCACTGCGTCATGATTTGAACAAAATTGAATCTGCACTGTCAGAAAGATGCTTTTCTGCCTCGGTGGTTCTTGGGAACTAGATTTTCAAAGATTTTTCCTATATTTTCACATGTAAAACTTTGATCCCGTATTGTGGCTCCACCCTACCCCCGGGGGTCATGATTTTAACAAACTTAAATCTGCACTATGTAAGAAAGCTTCCATGTAAATTTGAACTTTACTAGCCCACTGATTCTTGAGAATTTTAAATGACCCCACCCAATTCAGCACTTTTGTGATTATATCCCATTTGAAGGGGGCATGGCCCTTCATTTGAACAAACTTGAATTCCCTTCGCCCAATGATTTTTTTTGTATCAAGATTGATTGAAATTGGCCTTGTGGTTCTAGAGAAGATTTTTAAAATTTGTCAGTATATTTTTGCTATTATATCCCCTTGGAAGGAGTCTCTGTGGCCGAGTGGTTAGAGCATTGCGCTCAAAATCACAAGGCCTGTCACCTCCAGTCGGCGCGGGTTCGATTCTCACTCGCGCCGATATATGTGAGGAAGTTTGCCAGTTTACTTTCGGAAGGTTGATGGTCTCTTTCCGGGTACATTGTATCTGGGTTCTCTCCTCCACCTGCAAAAACTGGACGCCACCAGATAACTGAAAAATTGTTGAGTGTGGCGAAAAACAACAATCAATATATCCCCTTGGTAAAAGACGCTGCTCTTCATTTGAACAAACTTGAATTCCCTTTCCCCAAGGATGCTTTCTGTCAAATTTGGTTGAAATTGGTCCAGTGGTTCTGGAGAAGAACTTGGAAAATGTGAAAAATTTACAGACGGATGGATAATTAGAAAAGCTCACCTGAGCAGAAAGCTCAAAGATAAAAGTGCCAGTTCACAGAAAATTGTTGTTAAAACACTAAGTGCTTAAACCTTTACAACTGTGTATACATTAAGAAGTACATGGATCTCAGATGCTGTAGATGCATTTAATTTCGTTGGGAAAAAAATTTGTTTTGAAGTGAACACGATTTCACGTGGATTATTTTTTATTGTTTGTGATCACTTAAAAATGACATATTATGCATGCGAAGTATAAACAATGTTGCTTTTCTGCAATCCTAACGTGCTTGAATACCATTATGATACACCTGACACTACCATTTTGAAGAAGCGTGCCTTCCTTCAAGCCTATTCACAAACAAATAATTACTCCTTGATCTGTGTATAAACTTGGGTCATCAAACCGTTGTACTCAAGCCACTAGAATGTTTAAAATGTACCAGTAAAAACAAATGTGCTCCCACCCTGTTGGGTGTCTATAGGGCACATTAGGACACGAATGCCCTCGGCCTGCTACAAAATAACCATTTTCAAACAATATTTAACACCCCTGTGAGCTGAATGGAAAAACATCATCCTCGTAAATTGAAATTCATTGCGAATCACATCATATCCATGATGTGGCTCAGCTGACAGATGACCTGAAGAAGGGCGTAGATATTGATATAATACTGGTGGATCTACAGGTCTCTTACAGATGACATTTTAAAAATGTGACACAAATGGGTTTCATCTCAGCAGCATATTAAATGCACTGTCTGCATGAGCAGTTCCTGTTAATACCTTCGGTGAATTGTACTGTGTTGCTAGCAATCATTCTTAATTATATTGAACTTTTTTATTTCACCTGTGTACTTTTTGTTTAAGTTGATTAATTATATATTTACACAACATCTGCTGATAAGGAATACAATGGTGACATTACAGTGTTGACAAAATATGGTATCTATAAATAGGCAACAAATAGCAGCGACATATGTAAGATTTTTAAATGACCTTGAAGGGGGCATGACCCTTCATTTGAATAAAATTGAATCCTCTTTACTCAAGAATGACATGTACCAAGTTTGATTGACATTGGCCCAGTGGTTCTGGGGAAAAAGATGAAAATGTTAAAAGTTTACCGTACCTTGCAGTGTCTTTTTTCTATTTGCAAAAGCTAAAGAAATTTAATTATTTCTAACATGAGTAAACAAACAGTACCTAATGACTTTGTACTGTGTGTCAAAATCACATCAGGCAAATACAGTGCATATTTAAATTTGAGGATATAACATTCTCTTGCTTGTGTTGGTGGTTTTATTGTATTTTATTTAGAAATATTTGCACACTAACAGAAAGCAGCATTTGCCCCCAAAAACACTACTATATTTACATATACATGTAGGCATATCTGAATCAATTGTGATAATGATAGATTTTTAATTTACATGTAATTAATAAATCAATCACATATAAAAATTGTACAGATCTCCATTCAATCATATACTACACACTGAATAAATGTACAATTTTGGAGTTGCTCAGCAGTTGCTTCTCTTTGACGAACTCTTCCTTGCTTATAATGGATTGTACTCAAGTTGTGAGTGCAGATATTTGTCAGTAAGTTCTTTTAGAATATAGATAATAGGTGCTACATACCACCTGATTGCACAAAATAATAAATTTCTTACATTTATCTCCATTTTATAACATGTAACCTGTACCAACCAATAAAGCATTCTCCACCATAGAAAAGCTGACTCTAGAAAAGTGCATATATACTTTATGTGGGGAAAAAAATTAAATTTTATGTACTTCCCTTTTCAGAACTGCACAACCCAGAGCAATTCACACACACACACACACACATACATATATATATATATATATATATAGCGCCCACGACAAAAGGTCCTTATGGCAGATTTAACAGAACAGAGACATAACGTCACAAAGTTTTTTGTAAAGACGTATGCACCCATGATTCAACACTACATGTTAGATCTAGCAATGCAGAATAATATCTACGCTGTAAACCAAACCAGAAAGTCAGTTTGGAAGCAGTATGTTTGAATGAAATGTTAACAGAAATAATCAATTATTTTTATGATCACAAAATCTTAATTATTCTGCGTCGGTTTCTTTTCTATAGGCCTACGGACAAAAATAAAGCATATAAATATTAACCCCATGTACACTCATGTATGATTATGTTTATTTCTTTGAACAATTGATCATGGACGAGTCTGAGGTAAAAACAATTTCATAATTATCAATACAAAAGTTGAATCCACTTTAAAAAAAAGAAAGAAAAAAAAAAAGAAGAAAAAAAAGAAAAGAAAGAAACTAAGTATTGAATCATCTTTTAAAAATGTAAGATCCGCCTTATTGTTTTGCAATGTTTACACTGACAAGACAATGTCAAACTGATGATTTGTTATATATCTCCAGTTATACAGTTTAACGTGTGTATCAGAGCGTTTAAATGACCGTGTGTAAATGAAAGTGTTCACTTGGACATGTACCGTATGGGTGTTCACTTTATAAGCTAAAACTTAAGAAGTGAATAAAGCTCTATATTTTACAAATTTATAACCTCAGCTATGTCTCCTGTGTTGTTTTGAGTATCAAGTAGTATATTTATCAATATATTTAAAGTGTTCAGTTACAGATGGGAAGTTAACGTTTTCACATTACGAGAGAGAGAGAGAGAGAGAGAGAGAGAGAGAGAGAGAGAGAGAGAGCGTGCTTTGTCACTCGGCAAAGCAGCTCTGTGTGGTATTCTGCATGCTGCACGATTTCCATGGGTCTGGGAATTTGCGATTACTTTTAACTTTTCTTTTGCAGTAAACGACTGGCGTATTTTACCATTCTAAATGCAGCAAAGTTTCGGAGGGTTATGTTTGAATTCTATGTTTCACTACCATTGCTTTTACAGACAGAACACCAATTATTTATGGCACCTATCAAATTACTGGTTTTGATTATTTATTTTTTTCGACATACCGTGCCTTTGTACATCATGCTTCTCAGTGTTGGTTGATTGATTGTTTGTTGTTTTGCGCCACACTCAATAATTTTTCAGTTATCTGGTGGCGTACAGTTTTTATTGGTGGAGGTATACAATGTACCCGGGAGTTTTTATTGGTGGAGGTATACAATGTACCCGGGAAAAGACCACCGACCTACCGAAAGTAAACTGGCAAACTTTCTCACATATCGGCGCGAGTGAAAATCGAACCCGCGCCGACAAGAGGTGAGAGGCCTTGTGATTTTGAGCGCGATGCTCTAACCACTCGGCCACGGAGGCCCCTTCGCAGTGTTGGTGATTTGTTGATTACAACACATTGAACGCTTCTTCAATATTGTGAATTTACGTTTATAACGTCGGCTTTTGACTTGAAGTTTAAAAATAAAGAAAACATCGAGTCTGTTAAAACTTTGAAAATGCCACAAAATTTCGTGCTTTGCTAAAATTAAAATTATGTACAAAAATTATTCAGTGAAGATTACCGCTATTTACAGTATATAAAGAAAAGATACGCGTTTCCTTTAAAAAAAAATGTTGCACTGTATGCAAATTCTTGTGGTTTGCTGAGAACTTACATCGTGTCCACAAATATGTCTTTGAAATTGTTCGGGGAGAATAAAGACAAGATTATCGCTTGTCGGAATTTTTGCCGCGTATATTATTCACACGAACTGCGATTTTTCCTCAATTTTCAGCCCCCATCCCCAAAAAGGGAGGGTGCGTATTAAATACCAATGTGCATTGTACTCGACAAAATACAGTGCCTTTTATGTTTTGCGTGTTTGTTAAACTATAATTGTGAAAAGCTAATTTTTCATTTAACCCATAAATATCAAATATAAAGGGGTGATATTCATTTCCCTTTAAAACTATCAAAAGTGCCTAAAATTTGAGTTGGTTCCCCCCCCCCCCCCCAACAATACACACAGAAACAATTAAAGAAATTTCATTTCTTTAACTGTTTCTGTGTATTGTTGGAAAAAAAAAAACCCAAGACATTTTCAGATTAGACTGTCCTTCTCTGGAATGACGTTAAGAACGTCATAACGTTACGCTGATGTTACAGAATATAGATTGGTACTTCAAATGCAGCATGCAGCCAAAAAAAAACCAAAACAAACAAAACAAAACAAAACAAAAAAACAAACGAAAAACCTCCCCCCCCCCAAAAAAAAACTTACATGTAAAGGAGAGTGATAAAATTTCATATATTAAATATTCTACATATTATCTACCAGAATATGAATCTGCCAAAAAAGTGAAAATGAGTAAAAATTGCCATAAGGGCCCATTTGTCATGGGTGCATATATATGAGATAACTGACTAGACATATTATTTGATGATATGAGTGATAATGCAAAAATGTATTGTAACACTGTCTCCTCTAAAGTGGCTGTGGGAATACACTTCACAGTTCAACAAGGTAGTATATAATAGCAGTGCTGAAAAATGGCACACAGACATTATGGTGTTCATATTTGGGGAAATCAACACAATTGTGACGTGAAATATTGTACCATTTGTAGGTGATATACACATTAAGTTAATTATTATCTTGCATCTAAAATGAACAAGAGGCCAAGAGTCCTTATTAATCTAAAGTATCACTATTCCCAAGGGTTATCTAGAAAAACAAGAATATCAGTAAAACTGATGGATGCTCCCTGAACTGCATCTAATCAAAAACTAGTTCATATGTTGAATGAATTGTACTATGATAATAATTGTTGAAATGAAGGGTTTTTCTTTATATATATAAGGTATATGTTGAGTGACATTGACCTTTACAAAATAACTTGAATGCCCTTAATTTGAAAGTCACTTGCCTATTACTTATTTGTGTGACATATAATCCAATCTAATTAAAAAAATCAGATCTTCTCTATCTGTTACATTGGAGAGGGATCTAACAGAATGTGTTAGAGGTCATGTTATTTAACCTTTCAAACTTGACCAATCAAGTGACGGCTTTCACGAACATGAGTGGCGGAAAGCAATAAATAATCAATCAATCAATCATGAACATGAAAGTTTAGCTGTTATATTGGAACATCCAATAATCACACAGTAAGGGAAATTCCAACATGATGTATTTAACTCAGACAAAACACTTTCTAAATTGGTTTGAAAGGGCGTAAAACAACAAATTAAAAGAAGTATTTGATATATCTATTTCTCTTAAAACTTGTACAGTATTGTAGTAATAAAATACACAGCTTTTTGCAGATAAGACCACTGATTTGGAAGTCTAAACTGAACATGTGACTTCTTACTTGACTTGCTATCTAAATATGCATTCAAAATGGCCGAGTGACAGTTGCAAGTTGCTTGTAAACACCAATTTAAACTTAAATAATCCTGGTTCAAATGATGTGTGCCATGTTGTATGGCCTCATAAAAATGTACATGTTATGATTACAAGGTGGCCAAAATTTGTCAAAATTCGGATCACGTACACAATTGCCATGAAAACTGCCATACAGTCTGTCTTCTCTTACATCTTGTTCTTCTTATCGCAGGTATTTGGAATTCATTTAAACACATTGAAAATTTTATTTATCTATGTATATATATTTTTTGATTGACACTATTTGTAAACTTACATTCTGAATACACTGTAGTAAAACAATTTCTGATTGGTCCTTGATTCTTTTTCAAGCTATCATTATTGGTCTAATATTTAGATAAGTATTCATTATTCAGACTGGGGTTAATAACATGACTTCAAACACAATGCTGTTAGATCCTTCTCGAAGTGCAATAGTTAGAGAAGATCTAATTTTAATTAGATTGATATATAACCACTACCTATTCATGGAATATGTTCCGAGTGTCCTTAACCTTTACAAATTGGCCTTGAGTGACCTTTAACTGATACCTTTTGCCTGTTACTTATCTGTGTGATATATGATCAATACCTGTTCAAAAACTATTGAAACAAGAAATTTATTCCTTATAGAAGGAATATGTTGTAAGTGACCTTGACCTTTCCAAAATGACCTTGACTGACCTTTGTCTGAAAGCTTGTTATTTATTTGTGTGATATATGATCAATACTTGTTTAAAAACTGTTGATTTTTCCTAATACAAAGTACATGTTCCAAATGACATTGGTTCAAAGGTTCCCTGTCCCAAGGAATATTTGTGATCAATTTCTGATGAAAGGTAATAAAACCTGTAGCAAAACGAACTTTTATACTTTATGTTCTGAGTGACCTTTTCAAAGTGGCCTTGAGAGACCTAGGTCCACAAGTCCTTTTGTGATCAATTATATCTATTTCTGATGAAAGGTTTAAAAGAGATGAGTCTGGACAGACACGACAACAACTAAATAAGTTCCCCAAGACTTTTCAGGGAGCATAAATATTCCTGTTCTGCATATCTTAGCTGGATTCTAAAATCCAGCAACAGCATAAAACATGATGTGTTCTTAAAGCATATATACCCCAAAAAGTGTCTCTACTGATGAAAGACTTTACATAATATATGCAATATATATAATCAATAATATGTAATTAGTAATAACTTACCACTACTTGACATTATGGGTCTTGAATTAAGATATACTCTACTTGGCAGAATGTGTAAATTCTCAGAGTAATATATTGGACTGGTTATGGCAAGACAAGAGTGATAAAATAAATATGGCACAATCAATAAATCACAATTATATAATGGTTTTAGCACCTGGTTATTTTTAAGAGTTTGTTTAAGCAGAATCATTGAGAAAAAAATCTACTTTAAGAAAAAATGACATTGCAGATTTATAAGACAAATGTGCATAGTACTTGCAGTGGTATTGTATGTGAATGTGTAATTAAAAAGTCTTGTGCATAAATGTCAAAATGTACAGATAAGTAGGAAGAAAACTGTGACACTGACAGACTGAGGGAGACAGGTACATCTGTTAACAGGTTGTAAATTGAACATGATCAAACATTTAATAATGCACAGTTTTTCACATGAATATGCAATCCCAAGTAACAGATATCTGACATTGTTAAGATAACATTATGCTTCAAAATATTGCAATCACTTCTGGCCACTTTTCACATTAATGGTCTGTGATTGAGACCTGCAGGACGATAGGTTATCTTTGGCACATGTATTCTCATTACTCCATAACTCCCCTTATTTCAGGATAGCTGAAGGTAAGAAATGACCCCTAACAAGGCCCTGTTGACAATTTTCACTATGTGCTGCACTTCTGTCCAGTCATTGGTCACTTTCGCAGTACGTATTGCTTCTTTTATCAGAGCAGAACTACCATCAGGTGCCATGTCATACAACAGTGAACTTGTATATCTTTAAAGAAAACATGAACTATAGAGTTTCATAATTTGATATTGACATAGTTAAAGAAACTGATGGAAACTTCTTTACAAAAAAAACCCATCTTGGAGATAGATACAAGAGGCTCTTGGGCTATATTGCTTACCTGAGTCACCTGGCCCATATTTAAAGATATTTCCTATATATTTACATATAAAACTTTGATCCCCAACTGTGGCCCCATTCTACTCCCCTGGGCCATGATTTTAACAAAATTGAATCTGCACTATATAAGAAAGAAACTTGAACTTTTCTGGCTTAGTGGTTTTTGAGAAGATTGTTAAAGATTTTTTCCTATATTTTTTAATGTAAAATTTTGATCCCTTATTGTAGCCCCACCCTACCCCTGGAGGCCATGATGTTATCAAACTTGAATCCGCACTACATCAGAAATCTTCCATGTAAATTTGAACTTTTCTGGCCAAATGGTTTTTAAATGACCCCACCCTAATTTTGCATTTTTGTGATTATCTCTCCTTTGAAGAGGGCTTGGCCCTTCATTTATACAAACTTAAATCCCTTCACCCAAGGATGATTTGTAATGAGTTTGATTGAAATTAGCCAAGATGTTCTGGAGAAGAAGATTTTTAAAAAGTTTGTCCCCCCCTTTTTTCCCGTATTGTGGTCCCACCCTCCATGCAGGAGTCATGATTCTAACAAAATTGAATTTGCACTATGTCAGGAAGTTTCTATGTAGAGTAGAACTTTTCTTGCCAAATGGTTCTTGAGAAGATTTTTAAATGTCCCTACCCTATTTTGTGATTATCTTTCATTTGAAGGGGCCATGGCCCTTCATTTAAACAAACTTAAATTCCTTCACCCAAGGATAATTTGTACCAAGTTTGATTGAAATTGGTTATGGAGAAGATCTTTAAAATTTGTCCATATATTTTTGTTATTTTGCTATTATATCCTCTTGGAAAAGGATGTTGTCCTTCATTTGAAAAATTTGAATCCCCTTCACCCACAGATGCTTTCTGCCAAATTTGGTTGAAATCGGTCCAGTGGTTCTGGAGAGGCCTTCAGCTTAGGTAAGCTATAAAAGACAGAAAAGTAAGACTAACTTGATGTCCCCAGGAGAAGCCATGATTTTGTCCATTCCCATCTTGATGTCATTCATTCGCCGACTTCCCAGAGGAATATGGTTGGAGACTTCAGAAGTGAGATAATTCTCAAAGGCCTTTCCAATACGAGTTAGGTCATCAATTGAGTTGGGCAGCTTTTCTGAGAAAAAAGTAAGAAAATGCAACTGTTAATATAATACTACAAAATTGTTGCAAGGTTATTTATTCCATAGCCTGCACTTTGGTGATACATGTATATTTACCCCTTTATGATATAGGCAACACTGCATTACTTAGGGTCTATAAGACATTGCAAAAAACATGGCTCTCCTAAAAGTAATGGGCAAAAATACTCAGTAGTTTGAAGCCACAAAAGTGATGTTACAGCCTAACTTCAACATTTCATCATCCTGTGACTGCAAATACTTAATCTTTTGGTTGATTTGGATGCTTAAATGTGGCAGCCAGGGCATCAGTTTTATCCTATATCACAACCCTAGCAATGCAAAAGTGTGAACCCTGGAACCAGCACTCATTTTTCAATTGGTCCTTTCAATATAGTATTTGGTCTGTTAATCCAGTTATTCCTATTAACTTACCAGTGTCTACTTTTGCCTGTGCATTTGTGAGATCTACAAGACTTCTGGCAAACACATCATGAATGAACTTGGTGTAATTGACCATGTTGAGAGGAAGATGGTTGTCATCCATTAAATGGAGAGCCACAAGAGAATTAACTCTGGAGGCTGCTAAATGATACTGGTCATGGTGGACCAAGTCATGAAGTAGAGCTGAGGTTTCTTCATTATTCTATAAAACACCAAATGGTTTTGATGAATTCTTGTTCATATTAAAAGAAGTATGAAAAGTAGTTTGTTTTCAAATCAGAGAGAAACTTATGTTTTACATATGTAAATATGTAATGATGTTACATGTACTCCAGAAAGATGGACCAACACATGTCAAACACTGAAATCCTATCTGTACACAATGTTCTGCAGGTGACAAAATAAAAATTTTTAAAGTTCTAGTCAAAATTGGTGCATATGAACTGACTATTTATCTACTGTCACTATGTTACAAAGCAAAATGTATCTGAATGCACTGATGACAGAAAGTAATTTATGTTCATTGGAATGAAAATGTTGCTCATCATATTGGCTGTATATAATTCCAGATAATGAATGGTAAAACTACAGATATGCTATTTAAACAAAGAATTATTATTTTTTGAAAGATGTCTCATAACTGCTATGGTGTGTGCATGCACATTGAATAATACACTTTAAAGCAAAATTTGTTTGCACACACTGTTGCAGTTATGAGACTACATCTTTCAAAAAATAATAATTCGTTGCTAATATTTGCATCTTAAAATCCTTATACAATGTGTGCATTTTTTATCTATATTTTAAATTTCCTGCCTAATCCTTTGGGTAAGAAGTGATCAACGGAACAGCCATGGAACAACACATATGATGTCACATCATAAGAGTGCACAATGCTGAAAAACTTAAATAATCTAATTTGATTTTCAATTTAAATATCATAAACATTAAATTATTAACAAAGTTGTACAATCTGAACTTAAACAGTTTATATCTTATTGGTCAACAGCTTAGGTAGAGGTGTCCGAGTTGGACATGTTGCCACCTAGAGAAAATGAAAGTATAATTTCTTTTCAATATGAGTATCCAAATTTTCCTAAACTTTGGGTATTTTGGAAATAAATATATATTTATTCCCTGACACAACTTTATAATGCAATTCAAAGCAGCACACTGCACCATTTTCACAGATAAACAAACTCATTCAATATTTTCTTTATCAACGTTTCTCTGAGTGTCTCTGATGACATCTAATTACCAAAAGGAAGTTATTTGCATATAAATACTAGATTGTTTACAGTACAAATAGATATTTTGATGAATTTAAGATAGTTCATTGTTTGAAATTTACTATTTATGACCCAATATATATCGTATTCATTTGGTTTGTGAAGTATTTTCACCAGAAAATGCTAACTCTATAGATAATGTTCAACTTGACCTTTAAATATATTAGGTTTCATAACGTTCGGGTGAGTTCATATGGAGAATGTATGAACAATGAAACATCAAAGCTAAACTATTACTGACAAAACATTGGTATATGCAAATATTTCAGTGTTACCAAATTAAGATGGCATATGCACCAACAACATACTAAAGTCAAACTTTAAAAGTTTATAAAATTTATACATCATTAGTAATTTACACAAATTCAAAATTTCCTGAATTTTTTTTCTTTATATTGATTGATTGATGTTTACCACCACACTCAACAATTTTTCAGTTATCTGGTGGCATCCAGTTTTTATTGGTGGAGGAGAGAACCCAGATACAATGTACCTGGGAAGAGACCACCGACCTTCCGAAAGGAAACTGGCAAACTTTCTCACACATATCGGCGCAAGTGAGAATCAAACCCATGCCGACTATAGGTGAGAGGCCTTGTGATTTTGAGTGTGATGCTCTAACCACTAGGCCACAGAGTTTTTCTTAGAAAACAACAGTATAAATTTTTCAATTGATGTGAGTTACATACAACATTCTGACTGATGACGTAACCAACACTGACTACAGGCACTCCAATACTATTCAGGACATTACGGACCACTGGATTGCCACTGAATTCAAACTGATTCCCAGATTTGTCATACTGCCAGTCTGCAATAGTCAGTTGTTTGTCCTCTGGGTGGGGAACCTACAATAAATTTACAAATTATACTGGTCAATCAATCCATATAATATTTCAAATGCACACTTTCATTGCATATGTTCATTTTATTAAGGAACCTTTATATACTGCATATTAAAGATCCTTTTTTCATCATCTCGTGAGCGGTGTTAGCGCTAGGTCATGGCTGCTTCACCTCTGAGCTTTTAGTCCAATTTTCTCTTTAATTACCAATTTTTCAGTTTTAGGATTTGTTGATCTCTTAAATAAGACGTTTTTAATGTAATTGTGGATATTTTGTCTTTAAAACTAACATTTTGAACGTGATTTTGTGTTTATTTTGTTATCTATTGTGTTTATCCATCCGTGACTTTTATCCCGACTTTTATTTGTACAAATTACCTTCGTCAGTCTTGACGTTTATTGAGAATGCGTTCGACGCATATTCGTACTTAAGTCTTTTATTCTTCGTATGACATATTGAGTACCACCAGGTAATCCACCAAAGGTAGATCATACAAATAAATTTCGTGGACCACTGTCAAGGTTTCCGCCTAACCAACTGTTATGTCTCCACTGATCAGTTACAGTGGCCTAGATCTGCATGAATTAAAGTCACTTGGCAGCAGTCGTATACCACTGGACACACTGCTGACTCTCAGGGCTTTGGGTCTATATCAGGTGGCCTGTACCTCAACCGCGACAAAGTTCTACAGAAGACTTCATGGAACTCGGAATCGATGAACTAGGCGAGGATCCAAAGCTGGACGGAAGATTGTGAGGAATTAGACCCACTCTCAATCGTATCCGACTTCCGGGTATTGCAAGCCATCGTGGTCGAAACTTGACTAACCTTGTTCTGATAGAAACTCACCAACAGGCTGGTGAGCAAATCCAGGTACTTGAGCGTCATTGCTCGATTTTCAAAATCCGTAGGGGGACAGGATTAAATCTTATGAACCTGGTACCTATAGAGACATAACAACTAAATAACAAAGCGAAAATATCACCCCTAAGTCTGTGTACTCTAAACTGCAGATCAGCAAACAACAAATCATTATCCATCAATGATTTTATCACGTCAAATAGCATTGATATTCTTGTTTTGACGGAAACCTGGTTAGGCAATGATAATGATAAATGTGTTATCGCAGAAATGACACCAGTTGGCTATACTACCATTCATGTACCTCGAAAAAGCAAGAAGGGGGGAGGACTTGCGATCATCCACAGACGCGTCATCAACGTGCGTCTTTCCAAACCGGAAACAGAATACACTCATTTTGAACACATGGATTGTATTGTGAGTGTGAAAAACAGCATCAATTTTCGCTTGTGTGCCATATACCGTCCGCCACCTTCGAAAGCAAACCATTTCAGAAACTCGATATTCTTCGAAGAATGGTTGAGATATCTTGAAAATCGGGTTATTGCTCCTGAAGAACTGGTAATTCTCGGAGATCTAAACTTCCATCTTGATCGAGCCAGTGACACTGATTCAAAGACATTTATGAACATGCTGAATGATTATGGACTCATTCAAAGCGTCCGTGGTGCCACCCATGTACATGGTCATACACTTGATGTAATCATCACCAGAGAAGATAGTTCCATTCTTCAGCATGATCCATCTATCATGAACTTTGTACTCTGTGATGACAAAGGAAATTCGGTTGGCGATCACTTTGCTGTTCAGGCTCTGTTACAGATCTCCAAGCCTAAGCTGGAACACAAAACACTGTCCTATAGGAAGTACAGAGAAATTAACATCGCCGAACTCAAGGAAGATATATCTTCATCATTCGATCTTCAAATCATGGACAAACAAATTGTTGATTTAGTTGAGACGTATAACAACGGTCTGAAATCTATCATTGACAATCATGCACCCGTTCAGAAAAAAGACATAATCATACGGCCAAAAACACCATGGTACAATGCAGAGCTGAAAGCAGCTAGACGAGTTCGCCGAAAAGCAGAGCGACAGATGCGCATAACCAACTTAACAATACACAAACAAATACACAGACAAAAGTGTATAGATTATTCAAAGCTCCTGCTACGATCCAAGCTTGACTAGTACTCTACCAAAATATTAGAGGTTGGACATGACCAAAAGAAGCTTTACCAGCTCAGTAAGAATCTAATGGGAAGCTCTCGAGAGACGGTCCTTCCAAAGCACGATGATGAAGAATCGCTAGCAAACAGATTTTGTGAGTTTTTCATTGGGAAAATTGAAACCATCAGATCCAATCTTAATGATACAACATGTGTCAACATCATCGAAGCACTTAAGAGTGATGTTCGATATGTGGGTAAAGAACTTGCTGTCTTTACTGGGACCACCCAGAAGGAAGTTTACAATATCATCATGGGGGCACCAACTAAGTCCTGTGAATTAGATCCAATAACTACGACTTTACTGAAATCATGTATTGACGAGCTTATTCCTATGGTGACAGGAATAATAAACAAGTCATTTTTGGATTCGTGCGTACCAGAGTCCTTTAAGGAGGCGATTATTCGCCCTTTCCTGAAAAAAACTGGCCTTGATCCCAAAGAACTGAAAAACTATAGGCCTGTTTCCAACCTGCCATTTATCTCGAAAATACTCGAGAAGGTTGTGTCTGACAGAATCAAACATCACCTGGAACTAAACAATCTGCAGGAGCCACTGCAGTCCGCATACAGGTCATGTCACTCTACAGAGACAGCATTACTTAGAGTTCACCATGACATTGTATCAGAGCTTGATAGCAATTCCTGCATGGCCCTGGTGATGTTAGACTTATCTGCTGCATTTGATGTGATTGACCATACCATTTTGCTGAAGCGTCTCAATTTTTCTTTCGGTATCTCTGGGGCGGCTCTAAAATGGATTGAGTCATATCTAACTCATCGTACCCAAAAAGTTGTCATCGGTGAAAGCGTATCAAGAGATCAAGTTCTGCGTTTTGGTGTACCGCAGGGCTCGGTCCTAGGGCCAATGTTATATTGCCTATTCTCGAAACCAATTGGTAAAATCTGTCGAGACCATGGCATGTTGTTCCACTGCTACGCAGATGACACACAAATCTACCTCGTTATTAAACCAAATGAGATCTGGATCGACTTGAAACATCGACTTGAGACTTGCTTAGCTAGTGTGAAAAGCTGGATGCGTGCAAATCTACTCAAACTAAACCAAGATAAAACGGAATTTATTGTTTTCACACCTAAAAATCAACTTAAAAAAATCAGTGTTACACCAGATTGATTTTGAGGGAGTTGCCATTTCCGAATCAGAGTGCGTAAAAAATCTTGGTGTGTTTTTCGATAAACCACTAAGCATGAAGAATCATATCAGCGCCGTGTCAAAATCAAGTCTTTTCCATCTGCGCAATATTAGCCGCATTCGCCCATTCTTAACTGAAGAAGCTTGTAAAACCTTGGTGATTGCTTTAGTAATATCAAGACTTGATTACGGAAATGCACTCCTTTACGGAATTCCTGAAACCAACGTATCAAAACTCCAAAAAATTCAGAATACAGCAGCAAGAATCATAACTCGAACCAAGAAGTATGAACACATCACTGAAGTATTAATATCTCTTCATTGGTTACCGATTAAATTTCGTACATACTACAAGATCCTTCTCTATACCTTCAAGTCACTACAGAATACATCGCCATCTTACTTGAAGGAACTGGTGACGATTTATGCGCCGTCACGAGCATTGCGCTCTGAGAAGTCAATGCTACTTACGAAACCTCGTGTGCGCACTGAGACATACGGAATTCGTCGGTTTGACCACGCTGCAGCGACACTCTGGAACAATCTACCAGACTAACTGTGATTCCAGAAATCAATTTTTACATTCAAACGGAACTTAAAAACGTATCTTTTTAAATTAGCATACAGTGTTTAATCATTTTATCTAGACATATATCAATTTTATTTCATGTATTTTTAACCTTCAGTCATCTTGGTGTCCTTCTGAATCTTTTGTTGTTAATATTACTTTCATTTGTATTCTAGTGTCTGTAAAATTGTGTAATTTGAATTGAAGCGTTTTAATCCTTACCATGTTTACTGTATCACAGGCTTTTTGTTAATGTGGTCATGTGATATAATTTTTATCATGTTCAGCGCCTTAGGGTAAATTTATTTTTATATAGGGCGCTATATAAATGCATATATTATTATTATTATTATTATGTGCTAATTAATAAATCATTGTGCTTTACTGGAAGATTGCTAAATAAGAAAGTAAAGAGTACACATTTAATCTTGCCAAACTGAAAAAAAAATTTTGGAGAGTGCAAGACTAACATTACTGCCACAAAAACAAATGTTTTTTTTAACATATATGCCCCCCCCCCCTTTTCCATCATGTGGCAATATTGAAAATTTTTCATTTACAATGGCTGTTGATTGACTGTCAGTAATTGTATGGGCAGTGGAAAGGGCAACAGGACTTCTTGCAAAACAAATTATATAAACACAAAATTAACAATATGGTATGTAATGAACAGACGTAATTTCAAAATGAACAGTTATCTTTGCAAAAATGTACAATATATAGTGTCAGCTAACACAACATGATTTATACACCCCTATGGGGAAAATCCATGGAGATCACCCTGTCTACATTACATGGTGTGTGTTATTTGGGATTCTTGGATGTGGCCTGGCAGTGTGTTCTTCCAGAAAAACAGCATCTCAATAGGAAAGGCAATTAAGGGGCCATCTAAGGAAAAGACAGGTAGAGTTTACCTGGATATTGAAGAGTTGTTATGATAAGTTTACTTATTTTTTTAAAATGCATTTTACCTGGAAACTGAAGAATAAAAAATAATAATTATGTTTTTTTTAAATTTATAACATATTCCGCATTTTACCAGGATATTGAAGATTTGTTAGGGTGATAAATTTTATGTATTTTTTCATATATATTTTACCTGGATATTAAAAAATTAATTTAAGAATTAAAAAAAAGTGTTTTTTTAAATTATACCATATTCTGCATTTACATGGATATTCAAGATTTGTTAGGATGATACATATATTTACACTTTTTATGTATTTTTTTATGTATTTTACCTGGATATCAAAATATTGATTTACAAATTTTAAAAAAATGGGGTTTTTTTTAAGTTAAGCTGTAGAACTGTAGCTCTCTGAAAAAATATTGGGACATATCAGATCTGTACCAGTATTTTTTCAAAAAGTTTAGCATTTGATAGGTACATATACTGGATTCATTGCAGACCAGACAACAGGTTCTTCTGGTAATGTGTTGTAGCAAGATGTTCAGGCTGCCTTTCAACAGAAAACAACATACCAGTAGAAAATCCCACACCCACCCTGCAGACCATGCAGAAGTACATTATGAACCAAATCACCAAGTGCTGTGCAGAAGAGGTGAGACCTATCCCCTCTGTCTTTACAGAAGAACTCAACAGACTTCCAGACAGAGAATGGGATGACACTAGCAGAGAGGTTGTTGAGAAATGACCAATGTTTCAAACAGCAAAGTCAACACTGTACAGAACTCACCAGAAACAGATGCCACCATTTCCAAAGACAGTTGCTAACATAAGACTGCAGGGGAAATGGACAGAGACAGAATTGGGTGACAGATTCCTTCTCCTAGATGACACCTTCCAGAACAACAGAACAATAGCTTTTGCCATAACAGAAATCCTTCAAGGCCTTGTAGCATCAGGGACTTTCTTCTGTGATGGGACATTCTACACCTGCCCCAAGATCTTCCACCAGATCTACACTATAAACATCGTGACTGATGACGTGATGACTCTTGTTGTTTATGCCCTGTTACAAGGAAAAAGTCAAACCAATTACACAAGATCCTTCACCCTCCTTCGTGATCGCACCAATGACCTTGGATTAAGATATTTCCCTTGCGGACTTTGAAACTGCTGTCCACAACTTCATCAGAGAAGTGTTTCAAGGCATCATCACCAAGGGATGTTTCTTCCATTACACCCAGACAATATGGTGAAAGGAACAATATACAGGCCTACATATTCCATACAGAGATGACAGCAATGTGAAGACATTGGTTAGATTAGATGGGCAGCAGTTCTTCCCCTTGTTTCACTAGACAGCATTGAAGACATTCAGTTTACAGCCTTGGAAGATCGAGATGAAGCTGATGTTATCGTGATGACAGAGACTTTTACAGATTATGTGACAGAACAGTGGGTGAATGGTGACAGACTGTTGTGGAACTACTTTGACACTGAGGGACCCCTGATGACATATACAGATTTAGCATCCGAACTTCTACACTTTGGACAGTGATGCTATATGACTTAAATAACATGATAAATGGGTGACATACAGTCCCTGTGACAACAAAGAAAAAATGTTTCAGTGAGGGAGACAAATTCTTTAGTGAGACATAAAAAATATGCATGTTTATGAATTATTTTCATATTTACAAATCCTGACTTTTGTAAAATGCAAGAATAAACATTGAATTAGATTTTTTTTTTCTTAAGATATATTGTGAAAATGATCAGTGCTTTCTTACATGCATTAATGTTAATATATAATGCTATCTATAACTATTAATTGTGTTTCATATTTAAACAGTGCCCTATATGCTTACTTCTGTAAATTGCATAAATATTATATTGATAAATCCGAAAGATTTTTAAATTCTTTTTCATACTTAGATTATCCAGGAAAACACAGGTAAACTCTACCTGTGTTCCCCTGAAGGGGTCCCTTAAATCCTCTTTCTTAATGAGATGTTGTTTTTGGGAACTGGCCTGGAATGGTCACCTTGCAGGAGGTGTGAAAATCACACAGACTAAATGAACATGATACTGGTGGAAATTTTTAAGAAATTTTTTTTATTCAATATTTTATTTCCTGATATGTATACCGGACAAAATGAGTTAGGGATTGTGGACTATTTCATTGATTAAAACTAAACCTTTGTATGTACATGGCAGAATATATAAAACACAAATGCTAACATCATTTTTCATCAATATTTAATCTTAAAAATCTCGATTTCATATATTGATATTTTTGGGGTCATAGTGCACAAAACAACATGTCACTGAATGACGTGAAGAAATCTGGCATGAAAGACAACTTGAATTTTACAGAACATGTCCAAAATTGACTCAGAGTTTCATCAATACTCAGTGTGACCTCCATTTGCTCTCAGCACAACCTGGCATCGGCGTTGCATGCTCATTATGAGAGTCACAATTGCTGTTGTGGTAGATTGTTCCATTCCTCTCTCAGTGCGTTTTCAAGGTCATCCAAAATCTGTGGACACTGAAGTTGATCCCACACATGCTCGATGGGATGCAGGTCTGGAGAGACAGCAGGCCACTCCATACGCTCAATAGTTTTCTTTCTGTGGAAATTTTGACAATTTTGCTATTTTACTTTATTGACGATTTTCTTCTCTCATCAAAATTTCCACTTGCCAAAATTCACGTCATATATATAGCGTAATACCAGACATTGACTGTTGTACTACTTTACAACTTCATTTTCTCAGCTTTCTCCCATTAGGACTAGTTATTGATTAATTTCTTTTTGTAAATAGTTATAAAAACATGTAATTACCATTGAAAAAAGAATCTAAACAAGCATATTATATACAATTATCACTGAATGTCACAGCATTCTAACTTAGCGCAATTATCATGCTGTGCTTGACCTACTTTGTCACCTCTGAACTAAAACTGAAACTAGTTTCTTTGATTAAAACGCCTAATTTTACATACATGTATTCACTGGTGTTGTACAATAAAATAGTAAAAGAGATGATATGCATAAAAGGTAATAGTAGAAGCATAAGACAGGGAAGTAAATAAGAAAATAAAACATACAAGTACATACATTCTACAAAACTGAATCAATGTCTAGTACGATACTAAAATGGTTTTTTGTTTTGTTTTTTTTGTTTGTTTTGTTTTGTTTTTAATTGTATATTAAAAGTTTCTAAATAAATGAGTTTTCAATTTTGCCTTAAAACTGTTCAGTGATTTCGACCGTTTTATCTCCAGAGGTAGATCGTTCCAAAGTCGAGGACCAATGGTTCCGAAGTTTCTGTCACTGAATGTCTTGTGTCTATTAAAAGGAACGTTGTAGCAGCCGTAAGAATATTGAGCGGAGCGTAACTTTTGAATTGGCACCTGTTTCGTTAAAAGTTTGGTTAAATATGATGGTGCTTCGGCAACAGAACAGTTATACATAAAAGTCAACAATTTGAATTGTATTCTGGATTTGATGGGTAACCAATGTAAGTCATAGAGAGCTTTCCTAGAACTATCAAATTTCTTACGATTCAATACAAGTTTCGCACTTATGTTTTGAATACGTTGCATCTTTCCTATTTCACTCTGTGCTATTCCATATAAAATCACATTGCAGTAGTCCAAATGAGAAATAACTAATGATAAAACCAAAATTTCTGTTGCCTCTTTTGTCAAATATTTACGTATACTTTTAATTCTGAGAAAATTGATCATTGCTGTGCAGCATTTTCTTTTGATGTGTTCCTTAAAATTTAGAGTTTCATCTAAAAGCAGGCAATTGATCTCGTATAATAAGTGAAAACAAAATACCAAAATACCATTTTATTCAATCAAATCTTTATGGATGGTTTTTACAATCAAAATTAAATTTTATTGATGCCAATGCTTGTAAATGAGTTAACAAGGAAGTCGCGATCCTTACTGATAACATCGTGGACCCATTTCACATGAAATGGTTTAATCGCAGACGTCCTCATGTTGATGTCAACCAAGACAATGTTCTTCCCAGGTTTTTGGTCCCGTAGTTTCTGGTGAACCTTCTCAGAGTACCAGTTTTGAAAATTGTTTTTGAGGAGTTCTTTGTACTTTTTATTCACCGTTTCATCGAGCGGTTGTAGCCTAGCTCGTCTGTACAACCCACTGGGACAAATACATAATGTATGTTGGCTTTTTTTTTTAATGCTGTTAAGACTTTTTTATGTCAAAAATGGCTAATGCAGGTTTATTCATTTGTGACATGGGTAGGTTCTTGCACACAAACTCAACATATGCACGATAATCTCCTCTATGTACTCCAGCATTGTTTCCTCTGGAGACCAGTGATTAGCTGAGTGTGTTATCACCCTGTCACCTGGAAGTCTAATGTTCAGGTGGCACATAGATGTAGATCCTAGGTATATAAGCTGTGGGGGTAATAAATGACCATCATAATTACTGTGTTTACATTTTCTGTTGCCACTTGGACTAGATGAACTGCAGTTTAACATCTTGTCAATGATTTCATTCACATTTTGGATTAAACTTTCTTTTTTGGGCATCTTTGCAACTCTAACTCTGGAATTAATTTTTTATCAACCTCATTAAATCAAAGATAAATAACTCTTGATTCAAAAATTCGTCAAAATTAACACTCATCAACTGTCTTCAACATAGAAATTGTCAAATTTTCAATTAGTCAAAATAACCATGTTTACAGTACTCCTGAACCACATGAGCACAATGGGGACAGGCATTATCATCCATCAGAACAAAATTTGGCCCAATTGCACCTGCAAACAACCTGACATTTGGGTGAAGAATTTCATCCCTGTATCAGAGAGCAGTCAGTGCACTGTTTCCTAATGGCTACCATGTCAGTGCAACCCGACAGAGAGATCCCACCTCAAATCATCACAGAGTCACCCCCAATTAATCATGTTCAGCCACCAATGCTTGGCTGTATCTCTGGCCTCTCTCCACACACACCTAAGACCATCGAGGAAGTCCAGACAGAATTGGGACTCATCTGTGAACAGCACTGTACAAATTCCAATCCTGCTTGTCAATGACATGGTAGAAGTCTGTAATGTGTAAGCCTGTGGCAACATTAAACTGAGAAGTCAGTCTTGGAGCAGGTTGAAAACATCGTCTGCGGACCAACGTTACGATGAACTGGTCTTGGCGTTGCATTGTGGCATGGGGTCTGCCACTCCTAGGCCTCTCATTGACTGTACCAGTCCCTGAAATTATGTCCAGAGTCTAGAGATGACACTCTGGGACACACCAAACCAGATAGCAACATCTTGCTGGGTTTGTCCAGCCTGAAGCATTCCAATTGCTTGATTGTGCTATTTGCCTGTAAAATGATGTCTTTGTGGTGGCATACCTTTACTTAAGTCATGTTCAATCGCTGTTTACTTTATCAATAACATAACGATGTCATTTGACTGATTGCCTGCCTTACACAACTACCCAAAGTATACCACATTATTATTGTGCGGCTAATAAGTATGTGCAAATTACGAAGAAGCATACAGTGAACAGGATTCAAGTCACAAAATGTTTTCTCAATCTATGTATATGTGGTATTTCACCAAAACTTTTTCCCAAAAACTTTATCAAACCAAAATGCCCACAATCCCTAACTTTTTTGTCCAGTATATATTGTTTTTTAGCTTATTGACAAATCCAATAACACCAAAAAAAAATGGTTTTGAAAATTTCATTTTAATCTCCATTCTTAATTTCTCACTTCAAAAAAAATACTAAAAACAAATTAAAAAAACCTATCAGAAAAGGGGGAGGTTAGTATCCATACATCAGGTGCCTGTGGTGTAAACTACAATATATTTAGATAATTTTTCATTAAGGAAAGTTTCCATGGGTACTACAGTTAAAATCTTTTTTTAAATTTGTGTTTTTTCGAGTTTGGTCCATATCGGCAAGGTTTTCTAGTTTACCTCATCAAATTATACTTCAGAAAAGTCATAAGATATAACATTGCAATAGCCTCCAAATTTAGCTCTCAAAATAATAAAAATCAGCTTTTAAAACCTAGTACCCCCTAAACAAACTTAGCAGCACACCTGAGTGAACACAAGTGTAGTCTATCAAAATCTCAAGAGTTTTCTGCTTAAGTTACCTTCTGTGCAATATGACACAATCTCAGCTACATCCTCCCTATGCTTCAGGGAGATGTACTCCTAGAGACCATTTACTGGTCGATGTTTTGGATTCTGATCTTTAAGATTATTAGTTGTCAGACAACGGTCAGGACACAGGACTTTCGCCTCGTCCCTGACAAGAGTACACTCGTTGTTACAGGGCATGAAAATTGAACCACCAATTCAGGGCATGAGATATGACTCTTCTATTCAGAGTATGAGACCCTCTCCTGCGAGTACAAGAAACAACCACAGAGCCTCTAAACGCAATCATAAGTTTAGTTCTAGTGACAATAGTTTGACAGTTCTTCAGAATTGAATTCATCTGTTAGTATGAGTGATACAGATTTGGACACAAATTTTAATCTGTCCAACTTTATTGATATGGGTTGTAAAGTCCCATGGAAAATCACTAATTGTATAGCAAAATATGTGAATCTAGGAGTCTCCAAGAAAATTCGTCAAGAAATGACCAAAAACTGTACTGTTCCCTATAACAAAAAATTGCAACCTAAACAAACTGAAAGATTTATTACGAAGATGTTCAGACAGAAATTTAATCAGCCACTCTCAGACAAAAAAGAATGCACTATTATCAATACAAAATCAAGAATTGTAGATGTAACAGGCCCACTAGCTAGTTTATGGAATGAGGCAGAAAAGTTGAAAAAGCGGGACAAGGGAGTCGATTCTGTTGATGTGATCAACATTGTGCAGAGAGCACTTGTCCTGATTGGGAATGCTCATTTTGTGTACATGACAGATAATAGGAAGGGTCTGCTCAGCACAATTCTAAAGCTTGATCTTAAATAGTTCAGGAAATATTGAATAAATCCGATTCTTACAAAAGAGACACTACAGCTCATTTTCCATATTTTAATCAACCGTTTTTAAAAAAATATAATGATAAAAATCATATTGATATTGAAAATTTTGAATAATTTGAATGCATCAACTTGCTCTCAACTATGATTTGAATATAATTCAGCATTCAAAGGGTTCTTCATGCAGACTTGGACTTTTAAATGCAAATTTACATCACATGATTTATAAATGACCACAAACGAGTTGTGTAGAAACTTATTTAAATACTTCTTAAGGGGTCCACACTCGCTTTCAATTAAGTAATTACAAATCATTATTCTAATGGAAATCCTTCCATGTCTTTATTAACCAACAATGTTTTTTTCTAAACTAACAAGTGGTGTGTACAGATAAAAATAACACTTACTGTTAAAGCCCTGCTTGTGTCTCCTAGCTCTTGGTTTATCAAATGGTCATACTGATCCCCATGTAAATTTTAGTTCATGTATGAGTTATATCTTGTTCTATTTTCACCCCTTCTCTCACATAACCTTGCAAAATTCTGGGTCTACACACTGTATGCATTTTCTCACTGGATGACATGCTCTACAGTGTTTACCGTCTGTGTGCATGCATAAAAGGAGGAGACTCAATTTTTTAGGGGGGAGGAAGGGCTGTCAAAAAATATTAATTTTTGCATTTAAACGAGAATCTATTATTAATTTGTCAAAAAATATTAATTTTTGCATTTAAACGAGAATCTATTATTAATTTGTTATTTTCACAAAGTTCATAAATTCAACTATACAACAAAATTTTGGACAGCTCTGGGAAAATTGTCATTTTGTGACTTTTGCACAAATTGAGCTGTAGCATCTCTTTACAGGTAGGTCAAACTTCCTGGTCAAGTTCACAAGGTCAAATACCAAAGTATACACAACACTGTTAAGGTGACCAATAGCATATTTTCAGTAAATTAAAGCACAAACACACACTCAAATGCTTCCACTTTTATTTACTCATTGTCATTTTTCAACCCCAATATTGTTCCCATTTGCCTTCATGCAATGTACTCCTCTTACCAAAGCATGCATAAATGTGAATGTCAATCATGTAGCCCATAAATCATGTGATATATCTAATTTTAACCTAGCACCTAGGTAACCAGTAAAATCAAGTATTGCAAGGACATATCCTATTTTGATCAGTATTTTTTCACCAAAAAGAAATGAAGTAGGTTATATTTTCCATGAAAAGTAATGTGAACCTAAATCTCTAACATTATAGCCCAAAAAAAAAAAAATGGGAAATCACCCACACACATTAGTACCACCCACTCCAACATGAAACTAACATCCAAAGAATGTTTCAAGTGGTCTGAAGCAATTTCACATAATTAAGCCTTTCAGCTGCACATGATAAATTTCACACAATTCAATACTGGTTAATGCCCTATAGATGAATTTGAGCTGCATATGTCATTTCAAATAGTCTACTTTCAAAGACCAAATGCATGGGTGATAAAGATTAAAGGGGAGATAATATGCAATTTACAAATCCTTCATATTTTGAATTGTAATTTGAATATTAGGGAACTTTGCATATGACTGCTGTTTGTGAAATAATGCAGAGGTGATTTCAAATAAGGGAGGTAATTTTACAGTACCTGGCAAGGTGAAAATCATTGAAAGAGCTTTCTAATATAAAACATAAACGGTACCAGTTTTGATGCACCAGATGCACATTTCGACAAATAATGTCTCTTCAAGTCTAAAATTTTGGAAATAAGAACAAACTTGGAATGATATGCAATTTCAATGCCAGGCGGATCTAGGGATTAAGGGTGGGGGTTGGTTACCTTCCCCATTTTGGTTTAAAAGTTGATTTTTTTGGCATGTTGGGACTTTCACACACACCCCTCTTCCTTTTTTGAGCATGGGAAAGATACAATTGAACTTAGATCTTTGAAAACGTTCTAGATTTGCCCCTGAATTTCACATAGGAATAATTCATGTTAATGTTCCTATAAATATTTTTGAAAATTTAACCTGATACAAAGAAATTGGGGATCTCAACGAGTATCTGGTTAAACGAGTACTCAATCCAATGTCCAAGTATCAAATACTAAAATCAGTACTTGGTTACTCGGATGTTGAAATTTTAAATAGTTAAAAACATATATATTCATTAAAAACATCAGTAATATAATTAACATATTGTTATTTTTGCCTTTCTTAATTACCTCCCCTTGGATAGGGAGATGCCCCTTCATTTGAATAAATTTGAATCCTCTTTACCCAAGAATACTCTGTGCCAAGTTTGGTTGAAATTAGCATAATGGTTCTGGAGCTGAACTTCAAGATAACATTGTGAAAGTTTACAACACACAACAGACAAGGGCAAATCGGAAAAGCTCACTTTAGCCTTTGGCTCAGGTGAGCTAAAAACTGCTGAAACTCTTGAATCCCATTATATTTTACAATTTATACATGTATACATGTACTTACCTGGTGTAAAACATGTTGGATAAGTCTACTCAAGGCTGGAGAAGAGGAAACTTCAAAAACCATATCATCAGCTGATGACCTTTTTCTGTAGAGGTCAAGGTCGATGTACGCTATAGTCTGCCTTCCGACAACATACTGATTTACCTAAACCAAATTTTGAGATGATCATGTTTTTTCAATGCTTTATTAACTTTCATGGACACTACTATATGTGTAACATTACGGCAAATTTGTGCGAACCATGTGGTGCTAAAAAGTGTATTTTATGTCAATATGTCATTACAACAAATCAATTCGAGGACTGTAACGGTAACATATATCATATCAAAAATTATATCACTTGTAAATCCAGCAATGTAGTTTATGGAGTGTTTTGCAAAAAATGCAACAAAATTGTATATTTGGGAGAAACTGGAGCAACTTTATATCAAAGGCATGTTTTGAATTTGTCATTTATTAGACGTGAAACTGATGACCCTGTAGCTATTGACTTCTACACGGATTCCCACAGTATAAACGATTATACTATCATGGGTATTGAAAAAACTTTACAAAAATGATATTTACCGCCGCTTTAGAGAAAATTTATGGAAGAAAAAATTTAACACTTATGTGCCACTCGGAATAAACAAAAGGGAACATTTTGGTCTTTGAGAATCATCTCTGTTATGCATAGAATTTTTTAATAATATATGCATGTACAAAAAAATATATATACTCTTAAACTGGTATGTTACCTTTACATATATATTTACGGCTTTAGCCTTTATAAGTATATAACATTACTGATAAATAATTGAATGTATCTGATTGTGTTTCACTTTGGCTAAAAATTAACTTCTTTGTGTACAGTCTTGGTACCTTATTTAACGTATATTTTTGAAATTGTACTCATATCCTTTTTGAGGGCTCTTGCCTTTTACCATATGTTTTACCCGCAACATCAACTATGATGTTACGTTTCATTTGCAATACGTTTTGTGATGTCATAGTACTTTGTGCATGTAGTCTCGTGTTACGTTGCTATGATCAATAAACACGACTGAAGAAGACCGATAACAGTAATATTTCAGAAAAGTGTTTAGAGTGTTTGTTTTTAAATTTTGCTCCAACAAAAGAGACTTTATATATATATATAAATATATATATATAATGATATATAAATTTTGAATGTAGACATTAACGATTATTTGACTAACTGACCAAAAAAAGAAAATTATATTTTACTCCCTCCTCCTAGACACCTGATCCCACCTCGTGTGTGTCCAAGGGTCTGTGCTCGCCTTGGTTTTTCTTTTGTATTCTTTATGGGATTTATGAGATTAATCACTGTTCAGTAATTCACTTTTTCATCTATAAGAATTTAAGAATGTATTAATTCCATAGGATGAAGAATATTGTCATTAAAATTCTATTTGCTGTTGGAATGTACCACCATGGTGGAGGAGAATAGCCGATAGAAACCCCCATGTTCTGTTCCCCAGAACCAAATAACAGATGAGACCCAAAGGCTGTGGCTATCTATCATAATAGGAATATGTCGCACAGAGCTGCATACTTAAGGAGATCAGACGCTGATGTAGTGTTCAAACTGTTTCAGAAAGGTATCATACATGGCCACTGTTACTTAAAAGCTAAGGAGCCTATTGAGAAGATAACCAGGAAATTGGGACCTCAACAAAAGACAAAAATTGGATTTAAGTGTGAAAATAAAAAATTTGAAAATGTTAAAATTCATTTGCATGGTCTTCTTATGATGTAAAAATTTTCTAATAAAATCTTCAAATTTAGACTGTATCAAGTACCCATAAGCAATTACCAAGAGCATGTATATCATATGTACTTCAATTCTTATGTTGAATGGTGACACCCAACCAGTATAACAATCATTTATTTGGAAAAGGGGAGGAATCAACCCTGTTATTCTATGTTGAGTCTTAGGTTCAAGTCCTAAAGGAGACTGTTTTTAAACACATGCAACACAAAATGAGCCTTTGAGTGATTTATTTGAAAGACTCACTTTCCATCACAAAAAAACTGGCTATATATCTATTATTAAACATTTTGTAATCCATTTTAGATGTCTGAAATGCTATCTGTAAAAATTAAGATGAAAAGAGCGAGACCTGCATGCAAAAAATGGACTAAAGAGATGATGTCGTGAGCCATTGCATTTGTTAAAAGTAATGGAATGTCGATTAGGAAAGCTGCAGCGAAATATTCCGTTCCACCAACAACTTTGAATAATTGTACCACTGGGAAAATTCAGGAAGGTGCAAAATGGGGTGGTTCCCCATTGTTGTCAAAGAAAGACCAAGAAGGACTATTTGAGAATGCAAAGAAGAGGGCTGAACTTGGCATAGGGTATTCTAAGCACAAATGTTTTGAATGTGCATCTGAGGTTGCCAAAAGAAGAGGGAAACACTTAAGGGCCAGTACCTTCAGAGATGTGGTAGAGATGACTGAAGCGACGCCACCCTCAATTTACTTCAAGGACGCCTGAATCCACGAGTACTCTCCGTCACCAAGGCATGACCAGAGAAAGAATAAATAACGTTTACATAGAACACCAATTCAAACCCATATCTATAGGAAATATGGATGAAACAGGGGTCACAATGACAAACAAACCTGATAAAGTAGTCGCCCAGAAAGGAGCCAAAACCAACCATGGAAAAGCAGGATCTAGAGAAATGATCACAGTCATTGCAGCTGCAAATGCAAGCGGAACAGTTATTCCTCCCCATTTCATTATGCCAGGAAAGACAAGGTATGTCCTGCAAGGGTATGAGATAGAATACATCCCGAAAGATTCAGCACTGAAAAAATGCCAAATTTTCTGTCTCAGAGAGTGGATGGATAAAGGATGGAATTGCCCACCTTGGTTTGAGCAGGTATTTCCCCCAAACATTGGAGATGAAAGACCATACGACAGTTACTTATATGCAATGGACATGGGTCACTCTATAACATGGAATTTACAAACATAGCACATTTTAACAAAATTGTAGTCATAGAGCTACCCAGTTATACCAGCAACTGGACTCAACAACTAGATCGTTCTTTTTTCAAATCTTTGAAATAGGCATGGAACAAAGAAGTAGATACATTTACCCACGCTACAGGGGTTGCGGTGGGGCATACACAGTTTTTGAAAATATTTGAAAGGGCTTTATCTACAAAGATATCCAATATAATGTCTGGATTAAAGCCATCGGTATATATCCTTTAGACCCCAGTGCAATCCCTTCAGAGGCATTTATGCCATCTGAATTGTACGCGGATGACAATGTTGCCCAAATCTATGATCTAGCTTCATGTAACCCTGCTCAGACAATCGCCGTCCCCAACTCACATGAAACAATTCCACCACCACCTGGAACTGACACAGCTCCTGATGTCTGCAATTCAAATCTCATGGAGACCACAATCGATGTCCAAAAATTACTGGTATTGCCATTGCTTGATGCACAGTTAGATGAAAGGTTTCTTGCTAACAATATTATCTTAACTGTTCCTATACAGGAGTCGGTGACAGACTTGCCATTGGTAGTTCATTCTGACAGAAGCCTCGAGTTAGCAGGCATGCCTGGCCTGGAAACCAGTATTACGGAACAAGCAAAAGACCTTGAAATGGTAAACAACATTTCTATAGATCTATCTGTAGCAGATATGTTGCCACTTCCAAAAGTAAAGTTTCAAAAGGATACAAAGAAAAGGAAAAAGAAAGTTGAATGCCAGTTTTTCGTCATAACATCAGACAAAGCTTTTCAGGAGAAAAAGAAGGAGACTGATGAAAAAGAGTTACAACACATCAAAGAGGAGAAAAGAGTTCAGCAAGAAAAAAAGAGTGGAGTGAAAACAGCAGAAGTGGAGAAAAAGAGGAATGAGAAAATGAATACGAAAAAAATTAATAGAACTGAGTCCTACATTTTGTTAAATGAATGTAAAGAAATCTTACTATCGTCTTCCTTCTTATTTAATTACCCACAACTATGCTTCTTAAATTAAATAATAATAATAATAAATGTTTCCAATGTTATACAATTGATTTAATTCATATTAAAACAGATATAAAACAATATGCTTCAAGAATGAAAATTTGAATTAATTTTCATTTTTGTTTTTCCATTTCATTTCTTAAATGAATATAGACAAATTGTTTGATTACAGAAACACACAAATGCAAAATATCAGTCTTGCATTAAAAGCGTGTCCAAGGCTAGTTTGACAACATGGATATTGAATGCCTGTTTGATTTTAAAATCAATATGTTCGACTTAATGTCAAGCTGTTCGACATGCGGCCATTATGTTTGACTTGCAGTCTTAATTTCAACTCTCGGGCTTTTTCTTAAATGAAACATTGCAAACACAAATTGCAAATTCTATCAAGACAAATATAGATATGGTCAAATGTTTTGATATTTCTCAAGATTCATCCAAAGCCACATATAGCACCAAGTAAATAAGACTATGCTAAGTAGCTGTTTGACTTCCGATCAGTTTACCCTAGCGAATTTTTTTAGCAGGTGTAAAATTTGGTATTTTGCCTGTTCACAGGTATCCAAATAATTTTGGAGGAATTTTTTGGGGCAGACACAGATTTTCAAAACATTTCATACAGTATCAGATTTTTACTATATCCCTATAATTAAACACATACTTCCAATTATGTTCAATTGATAGATACTCGTCAATACGGTAATTTTTAAATTATAGACTTAAGAAAACATATCCAACAGTGTCTCTGCAAATACAGCTGTGATCTGGCATTTGTCCCCCAAGCCTGATATTGCAATGCTCTTGGACCCCTCTGAAGCCATTGTTCAGTTTGAAATGGGTACGATGTTCAAACCTGCATGGTCTGAGTTTATAAGTTTTGAAGGAATATCATACTCTTTGACTGGTTTTTTTTTCTCGATCCATGCATGAAACTCTGTTTTAAGATCTTCAAAGTTTTCAACTTTTATATTCTTGCATGCAGTACAACCCTGACAAAGTTCATGTGATAAAGAATTGACTTTGCCCAGCTCTTAGTAGGCCCTCCATTCTTCCCAAGCATTGTTTTATCTGTACTGTTAAAAATACTTTTCGCCGCTGCTAATACTATTTTGCGAGTTAATCACTGCTCATGCAAATATAACTGGTTTAATGAAAATGATGACAAAATCAGTACCATGTTAAAAAAGAAAAATTACATTTAGTACATTAAGCCTAAATGTACATCCATTACCTATAGTCATTACCCAAGAACTATCAGGTGTGTCGTTCAAACAAAATTATGTCAGATGCAGGAGAAGTGGCTCAGCAACAGAAATACAACAGTATGCAGATGTAATATTCTGGGAATTTATCCAGCTACCATCCAGATTCTACACTGTAGTTTTTAATGTAAACATCTGTGTTTTAGTCACATGACCTGAGGTCAGCCAGTCATTGGCTGGGGGTAGTCACACCTCTTTGTTAGATTATTTTTACATTGTAAATCAGTTGGTTACCCTCTGATCTTTGTTCGTTGATTGAATTTTCTTGATTTAGTAGTAATTATTAACCTGGGTAGGGTTAGCCATATTTGTATATATTTGCAGGCCCAATTTCATTGTATCAATAAAAGTTACTTTTCTAATTACACCTCGAACCCTTGAATTGACAAGGCACTAACTTTGAGCATATAAGCAAATATGTTACATAGATATGCACAACTCCAAACATTTCGCAAGTCTTAGGTACATCATCTCTCATGAGTTCAGACAGACTGACACTGATCAGACCCCGAACAAATTCTTGAAAAATGGGCAGAACAATTCAACATCATCCTTAACTAACCATCATCTATAAATGATAAGACTACAGATCGTCTTCCACAAATCTATGGATATTGAACCTTCCATGCAAGAAATTTAAAAGGCCATCAGCTTTCCTGTGGAAAATCCCCAGGTTCAGATGTTATCCCAGCCTAAATCTACAAAGTTGGTGGAGACTCACTGAAACAGAAATCCTTCTAGAAAGAGGGTTCCCTATAACAGGAATACAAAAAAGCTTCCATTGTGCACATATACAGTAGAAAGGGTAACAGACAAGTCTGTGACAACCACAGAGGAGGCATATCTTTTCCTTGTATAGCAAATAAGATTCTTGCAAGAATCCTCCTAAATCATTTGATACTGCACTTGGAGAATGGTTTGCTACCAGAGAGTCAATGTGGCTTTAGAGCAAGAAGAGGAGTAGTAGACATGATATTTGCAGCCTGACAGCTTTAAGAAAAGTGATTGGAGCAGAACTATGATCTCTATATAACATTTGTGGACCTGATCAAAGCCTTTGACATTGTGAGTAGGGAAGGTCTGTGGAAAATAATGGCAAAAGTTTGGATGCCCAGAGCACTCCATCAGGACGGTTCACCAGTTCCACAATGGTATGATGACTAGAGTCCTCAATGATGGAGAAGCATCATGAGACTTGCCTGTGAGAAATGGAGTCAAGCCGGACTTTGTTCTAGCTCCAACCCTCTTTAGCATGATGATCTATGCAATGCTGACAGATGCCTTTACTACAGAGGACCCATGTGTTCACATTAAATACCACACTTATTGTAAGCTCTTTAATCTGTGATGACTCAAGTCTGTAACCAAGGTCAAGGAAACTGTTATTCATGACCTGCTGTTTGCTGATGACTGAGCCCTAAATGCTACCACTGACTTAGACATGCAACACAATGTCAACAAGTTCTCCAGGGCATGCGGTAACTTCGGGCTAACAATAAGAACCAATAAGACAGAAGTCCTACATCAACCAGGCAAACCATATGTGGCACCTGCCATCCAGGTCAACACTGAGAACCTAAATTCCAATCTTGGTCACAGAAATTCACCGAAATGCCAAATATAGTATTTGAGAATGTGCAGATTTAAAAAATGGCCATCATTATCATTTATTTTTAATAGTAGCTGTTATATATTCAATGGAAAACTGCTTGTATTTTTTCCAGTTATGTGATAAAAATATGCATTAATAATTGCCTACAGCTGTTATTTTTCATCTACGTTGCGTTTTACTCACTTAGATGATAAAGGGGTGTGTGGAATATTTACTATCCATGCCCCGAAAGCCTGTGCTCGTAAATGATAGGAAACAAGTGTTGTTTCATTACAATTTATTCATTATCTAACTAATAAAATGAATGAAATGTATTCTTTACAATTATAGATTGATTTAAATATGTAATGATATGTGAACATGTAACAAGTGTAATAATTGATATAAACTGTGGATTTTATAAAAGTCGAATATAGAATTTATCTCACGCTTTACACAATTACAGATGATAAATACAAGTCAAAGTTAAACAACCATTACATATAGATGTACTTGATCGCTTTCATACCTACAAAACGGATACATGAACACAGATTTTGTGATAATTACACACATCACAATTTGAATAGGAGATCTAACCTCTGTACAAAAACTAGACTATAAACATTTGTTGTTTTGATGATTTTTTTTTTTTTTTTTTTTGCTTTTGAAAACACAGAAAGAAAAGTTAAAATCCAGCTCTAATGATATTTATTTAATCTTTAATTATTGTATAACCTGATAAAAGAAAAAATCCATGTACACATTTCATATTTCAAAAATTTTATAGAATAATTAGTGTGTGCCTGGAACCAAAATAATGACCAGAACTGCAGAATTGCGGACTGGAGCATAAATTATTTTGCCCTGAATGAAAATTATACGTATTTAACTTTCCGGTTAAACCACTAAACTACCTGTAATGTAAATTATGCAACACAAAATATAAATTTTTCAGACACCAGCATGAACATAACAGATCATAACCAGTGGCGTAGCTAGACCAAAAGTGAAGTGCATGCTTAAAATGACAGGGGGTCTGGGGGCCCAGGGGGCGAAGCCCCCGGAAGCTCCTGGATTCTGACGATTTTAAGCACTCAAAATCATTGCAGAAATTGAAGGAAATGCTCGTTTTTACATACATGTTTTGCCAATACAAATAGTTTATTACTATAGTATTTTTCGGGGTGGGAGGGGAAGGGGCATAAAAAGTTCACAAAACTAATAAAAAGAAGAAAAAACTCAAGTTGTGTTTTTGACTCTCTTTAATATCTTTTGTTTTTTAAAGCAAGCATAGTCTTCAGTTCCAACTTGACATTGTCTATAGTTGATATTTAAGACGTCTTTGTTTGGCATTGATAAATTTGTCGATCACCGCTGGGATGTCGATGTCTTTTTCCCTGTGGATGTGAAGCATAGCTAATGAAGAAAGTCTGTCTGTTGTCATAGTTGACCGTAGATATGTCTTTATTCTTTTCATCGCACTGAAGGATCTCTCAGCAGTAGCAGTGGATACTGGCATTGTCAAGAAGATTCTGACTATACGTTCAATTTGCGTGTATAGACCGTGTGGTATGTTGTCAAGCGTATCAATCAGAGTGGTCGGTTTCTCGTGGAAGGGAACCAAAGACAACGCGACCTCCATCTTCAAATTTCTGCTCCAAATTCATCTAAGGTTTGAATGTCAGAACTGTATGCCTCATGTAACCTGATCTTGATTTCATCCGTCAGACCGTCAAGGAGACTAGGAATCAAATACTGTGCAAGGAACTGTTCTTCGTTCTTCAACAATCTGCTCTCTAATTCACCGGTTAAGTGATCCATGAAAGGAAAATATAAAGCTACTCTCCAGTAAGCCTTTGGATCGTTCACTGGATAATTTGCCCGATGGATTTGCCGCCCTACACGTCTGGGTGTGGATGGTTCCACTCCAACGGACTCTGCAATTTGGCGCAAAGCTTCAAAGAGTTCATCCCAAACTGCTTCATCTGTTCTTTCATTCCTCAGCATTTGAACGACAACTTTAGCTTCACGAACAGCTTCCACAAGATCACACTGTTTGGCCTGCAAATTGTTCGTCAAACCCACAGTTCCACTTAAAACATGTTCGCTCACAACGAGGGCAATGATGAATTCAAATCTAACAATAGCCGCTAAGCGTTGTCCTGCCTGTTCATCCCCATTTTCTTGTAGCATCTCTAGAGATGAAACAATAGCTGTAAATGCAGATTTGAAAGTGAAAAATGCGTCTGCTCTGCTAAACCACCTTGTTTCACATTAGGATCGAAGCTTGGTGCGTTTTTACATTTGTTCACGTGCTGTTGGGTCATTTTCTATTGCGTTCTGAAGAGATAGAAGCCTTTTTGCAGAGTAGTTGAATGCAAACCCTATATCCTGAACAGTTCCCATCATTGTCCTAACGCATGGTATATTGGATGAGTGGACAATGGCTAAGTTAAGTTGATGAGATTTGCAATGAACGTAGGATGCAGTTGGTACTTTCTCTTTGATCCTTGCTTGTACTCCATTGAACTTCCCCGACATATTTGCGGCTCTGTCATATCCTTGGCCTCTCATGTGATCTATGTTCACCCCAGCTGACTCCAATGCTTCCAAAAGTAATTCTGAAACGCTCTCACCAGTTGTACTTTCAGCCTCAACAAAGCAAAGAAATTCTTCTCTTAGAATTGATTTACCCTCCAATAAATCAAGGAAACGAAGACAAACGGTCACTTGCTCCTTTGTAGATTTGTCAGTGCGTTCATCTGCCAGTAATGTGAAACAGGTTGCCTTGTTACAATCACGCACGATTTGTTCTTTAAGTTGATCGTAACAGATATTCAGCAATTCATTTTGAATGTCTGGAGAAGTGTTTTTTGTTTTGATATTTGGATTGTTCAAATGATCTCGCAAAATATCATCATCTTGAGCTTTGAAATTGAGAATTGCCGCAAAGTTACTTCTTTGCTCAGTATGACCTCTTAAAGCTATGTTTTGCTTACCGCACAAAATCAGAACTTCTATGATTTTTTCAAGAACATGTTTGTTTCGCATAATCTGCTCTTTCTGAGATTTAGAGATGGATTCAATGACAGATTCTTTTGATTTTTCACAAATGCTTAAAAATGACTCTGCAGATATCTGACACCCATGGTGCGAAGAATCGTCCCTTTTGTGTCTCTTCACATATGATGCTAGATTTACCCAGTCGGACACAGGGTTAATAAAAGTTTTATCCTTACTGTCTTTTGCACCAAACAACACACAATACACGCAGTAAACGGCATCTTTACACATCGAATATCTCATCCACGGACACTTTTCAAGCCAGGTATGATTAAACTTTCTTGGACGATTATATATGATTCTGAAATATACAAAAAATAAATAAATTTAATATAGTATTTTTTAAAAGTGTTTACAGTTCATAACACATTATGATTTTTTTTCAATTAAACAAACACTGGGTTTGATTTGGTAAAGAGAAATGTAACAATGGGTTACGTTGATCACCATATAAAATATATAATTAATTATGATTAGTTACCTGACTGGAAATTCATACAGATGAGCATCTTGCCATCTTTCTGATAATAGACAGCGTTTGGTGTGATTGTCAACAATATTGTTTGCTCCTATTACGCCCAAATCAGGATAGGAAGGGGGGTGTTCAGAAGATGATAGAGATGCCTCGGGCTTCTTTGCGTCAGTATTATTTGTCACTTCTGTCTCGGTTGGTTTCGTTATTTTTATTCGATGACCCACTCAAAATGACAAAAAAATCAGAAATTTTCCCCCCCGCCATTTTACTAAACACGTAACTGGAATTAATTGTTGAATTGTAAAAAGAAAAACTAAACAGGTATGGACACAAAGAATCCGGAATATACGTAACGATCAGTGTTATATAAAAAAAAATTATGCTATGTGTTATGTTTGTTATGTTTGTTATTTTTTTAATTTTCATTTTTTTTGACAAAATGATGTGCATGCTTAAGCATACAAGCATATATGGTAGCTACGCCACTGATAACCTTATGTATTTTCAAAAATGATATCATTTCTTCCACATACACACAATACACATCTAATCACTGTGAATTCTCCTAAGGTAAAAGAAAGTGCTTTAATTTAATCATACAAATGACAAGGGAATCATGCATATGATATTTTCAAAGCTTTTTTCATACATTTTTTTATTTGCAAACCACAACTGATTACTTCGAATAAATTACCTTTAAGAACTCCAACAGTCCTTTCTGCAATGTCCCACCTCCCCATGAACAAAACCGTATACCCCTTCTGGGGCCCCACTTGTCTGCAAACTTAATACTGGCAAAAGCCTGAGCCATTTCCAAAAGATGGGCTGTGCCAAGATGCAAGTCCTGGTTATTTGCAATTGTTTCCTTTCTTGAAGCTCCAATAACAACAAATCGGTCTGAAAACAGTTGGTGAAATTTATGTTCACTCTCAAAAAGTAACTTGTTATCTTTACAGAATAAGAAAAAAATGTTCTAATTTTTAATGTATGGAGAGAGAATTTGATCTTCACCTGGTTCCATATCTCCATAGATACTGCCAATCACATTGGTAATGGTCTCTTTTCTTTGAACAACACTAACTCTGAGATCCACCACAACTGGAGAAACTTCAAAAGCAATTAAAAATTATATTGACTTAATACCTATAACCATTTCTCCATCATGGATACATATGATTATATTAAGTTTTTAAAAATATTTGGAATATCTTTTCCTACCAAGGTAGTTTATACTTAGAAACTCATTTCATGAATTTACAGACCCCGAAGCAATTTCCTACACTTCCAAAGTATTTTGTTTTGTTCCATGCAAATCGTTCATCATTCTGTACAAACCATTCATCATTCTATATGCAAATCATTTTATGCAAGAATTGTACCATGCAATTGCAAGATCAAGCCACATCTATAGAACATACAGAATATTCAAGCCCTGCACTTAGAAACTTACAGCTAGACCTTACAAAACATACAAGTTGCTCTAGCTGCTATAGGATTAGGAAAAGGTGGATGTAGAAAGAAATTCAAGCCATCATTTTCAACAATGTAAATCTGGCAAATTCTCGATACAAAATTATATTAAAACCACCAACCAGAACAAATACATGACAAAAACTGGACGCCACCAGATAAATGAGAAATTGTTAAGTGTGGCAAAAAGCAATAAATAATCAATCAATCAATCAATCATAATATTATTTATTTTAGACTTTATATTGGGATCCTTTCTTTTTATCCATGGTGATATTCTTATTGACCAGAAAAGTCCAAGTTACTCCACTTTCCCAAAACAGTCTTACAGACCCTGAAGCATGCAACTACACCTTCAAAGCGTTTCGTTTTGTTCTGCGCAAATCGTTCAGCATTCCAAACTGTTCAGCATTTTGTGCAGACAATTCACTGTTCTGTGCAAGAATCATTTCATTTCATGCAAGAATCGTTTCGTTCTGTGCAAAGTGTTTCATGCAAGAATCATTCCGTGCAAGAAATGTTTCATGCATTAGAACCGTTCAAGCCACGCCCCTACAAATTACAAAGCGTGCAAGTCTGATTAATGTTAACATATTTTGGTTTTCTTTATCAAATATTCAATTATGTTATAAGAATCATTATTATTTCTATATTTACTTCATCCCAAAAATGACCTAAAATCTAATACCATATTTTGCGGAATATAATTCACACTTAAATATATATACACACCCCCCCCCCCCCCCCCCCCTATTTTTGGCCTGAAAATTGTGTGCAATATGTAGCAAGAATTTGGACAAAACAGAAAATCATCAGTAATTTTTACTGAATATTTTTGTGGAAATAATGAATTCTAAACAAACAATACGAATTTGCAACTACAGTTTTGACGTAACAGTCATCTGCGGTAATCTTCACTGCATGCCTTCTGGGGAAATACATGGGTAATAATATTGTGTAAATTTCAGCAAAGCAGCATTAAAGTTTTAACAGACTCAATATTTCCTCTTTTAAAACTTAATTAAAATCAATTAACTAGTCGACATTATAAAAATAAAATCAAAATATTAAACTAGTGTTTAATTTATTAATTGATTGATTATTTATTGCTTTCCGCCACACTCAACAATTTTTCAGTTAGCTGGTGGCGTCCAGTTTTTGTTGGTGGAGGAGAGAACCCAGATACAATGTACCTGGGAAGAGACCACCGACCTTCCACAAGTTTAATTTATTGTAATCAACATAAGTACCACATGTGATGCACAAAGGTATGATTTATCCACCCCCTTGTTGATTATAAAAATGATTGTGATCAAAGACATTAATAGGTGCTATAGATATTGAGTGACCTGCTGTAAAAACAATGCTTAGAGAAATAAAAAGTTGCATGAGGATTAGTAATATATAGCATGATACCAATTATTTCAACAAAAATATAAATATCACCTCATGAAAATCGGGCAGCATATCAAATTATGTCTGAGACATTCTGCACGATTTTTTTCTTCACTTAATAAAATGTGCGAGATAAAAAAAAAATACTTTAGGGTATTTCTTTACCCTGAGGGGGTATTAGTCAAAATCAAGGTGCAAGCACAAGTGGACACAACAATGGCTTCGTAAAACATGTTGATTGATTGTTTGTTTGTTTTACGTCCCGCCGAGAATTTTTCACTCATACTGAGACGTCACCAGCTGTAGGTGAAGTACCACAAATTTAGACCTATGCTTAGCACTTAGGGCCTTAGCAGTGAGGGTTCTTTAACGTGCCAACGCCTACCATGACACGGGACCTCCGTTTAAAGTCATAACCAAACGACCCGTGATTCTCACTTCTAAATGTAGAGCATTTGGTGAAGGTGCAATCACTACCTATTTTTCGTCTTAGGTTTGATATGGCGATGGCACGAGCGGGGCTCGAACTCACGACCTCCTGGTTATGAAGCGAACACTCTAACCACTGAGCTGGTGGTCGACATTGGCTTCGTAAATTATGTTGTGATCGCCATCTCATTATTTCTTTTATGCAAGAACAGTTTTTTCAAAATCTCACATTAGCATTTCATTGAAAACAATCTTAATAATCATTAAGTATAGAAAACTAACTTTTTAGTGGCAATCATTGTCTAACCCATCTTCGTTTATTTTAGCACATGACATGACATTGAATGGTGGCATACGAGGTGCAGTACGAATTTTAATCAAACATGAAAAATGAAATGCAAGTCTTAATAATAATCATTCCATGACAATTATATCTGACAATTTATAATTTGCACATCTACTCCAAAGAGCGCGAAATTATGCTGAAAAATCAAAGCTTACAGGTCATTCCTATACAGCATCATCTAAATGTTCACAAAACGTGTAAGCCATGCTTAGCATTTAGAGCTAACCATGGAGACTGTTCATAAAGTGGGCAGTATTTCATGAAAAGCATTTCGTGCAAATTGTTCATCATTCTATGCAAACCATTAATTGTTCCATGCACACCATTTAGTGTTACATGTAAACCAATTCAGTGTTCTGTGCGAGAACCATTTATAGTGTCCATTCATGCAAGCGCAGGGGAGGACAAAATAGCATGTACTGCCCGATGCGACCATATTTTAAAGTCAGGCAGGTAAAATTACAAACGAACTTGTCAATGGGCAAGTGAATTTTTAAAGTAATTTAAAATATAAATTGATATTATCAAATGTAAATGCATTGACATTGTCAATCTTGGTAAAAACAAAATCAAGAGTGTCAACATTCACCCAGCAATTCAATACACCTTCTAGTGATCACTATAACATCAATTTATGGTGAAGTTAAAATCGACAGCAAAGTGTCAAATCTTCTTATATGCAATTTCTAGGTGAATGTGCAATGCATTGATTAACTGAAACATGGACAATTTTGTGACATGAAAGGGAAAAGAAAGGATCTTGAATGTAATAATAACTTTGATTGGCCATCTGTATGTACAAATTAAGCACATGAAGTATGACAAAGTTAAGAGAATCTAGGGATGTCTCAAATCATGGGAGGATTAAATAAAATAGAACAAAGTTAACAATTTCAAATAGTTTTATACATGTCTTAATTTAAGGTGGGGCAAGTGAATTTTGTGGTAGGGTAAATGAATTTGATATTTCTAGCTGCAAAATTACAATAAAAAGGCACACCCATTTTTAGTTATGATTCGTAGTAAGGCTATTGGGATAGCCAATCTGCTCATATAACAATCTGAATAGGATCCAAATCACTGTCAAAATGAGCATATGCTTTCTGTTATAATGATATTTGTACTATAATACCAAAACACAATTTTCTGTATACATACATGTATCCAAGATTTAGATAACATTTCAAAGATGTTTTACAATTCAAAAAGGCCAGTAAAGATATTTTTTTCACATTTACCACAGGAACTTTTTCTTCCTCAATATGACAAGTTCACATGATGACTGGCCCTATCACAACCATCCTAGTTTTTTTCCTTGCTGTTCACTTGACATTGCATCATTTATCCAAATGTCAAATTTTTTTTATGCATTTGCAAGTATACTGTATGTAAAATTCATTCATGCATATATGAATAATCATATTAGGTATTTATATGTAAACAAAACATCAACAGATATACGAGGGCTATTCGATATGTAATGTGTATTGTACCACAGTGCGGTAACACTTCGCACAAATTTGTGGATGATGATTCTCTCAAAAAGCTCTATTCAATACCTTTCCAATAGTATAAACATGAGCCTTCAGCTCCACATAGTTTTAAACCTACAGTCATTTCAACAGAGCCAGTCATTGACCACTGTTGTAAAAATGGTTGGGAAATGGGTTAAGAATATTGAAGAAATTAGAGCTTATAATATTATAGTTCTTGGTCATTCGGTAATGCAGATTTTTACTGAATTGGGGGGAATTTGTGGGTCTGATAAGGTATCTTATGAGACAGTCTGTAGGTGGAGAAAGAAATTTCTGACTGGTACAGAGTCTGTCAAAGATGCAACAAATGCTGCTTTCATTTTCAAGCTTATTTTTGAAAGTATGAAAGATTTCTGCCAGATGGATACCACATATATTGACAGATGGCCAAAAAACAGGTATGAGTACAAACCGCAAAGCAATTGTTCAAAATGTTTCCCAAATTCAATCAAAGAAAATTTGCAAATATTGTTATTGGTGACGAAATATGGGTGCACTATTTCAAACCAGTAAGAAAAATTGGAAACCAAATCAGGCTCACTAAACATGGTAAAAGGCCTGTAGTAGCCAAAAGTGCCATAAGCACAAAGAAGGTTCTTTATTGCATGTTCTTCTCTTGTGATGGTACAACTTCCAGTGCCAAAGGGCAAAAGTGTTACAGGTCGGTATTACCAAGATACTATTCTACAAAAGTTCAAGAAATATTATCATAAACTGTGTCAGGATTTAGGCATGTTCATCTAATTAATGATAATGCTCCATCACATACATCTGAGTTTGTGAAGCAATTTTTGAAGTTGGAGACAGTTACCGTCTTGCCACACCCACCATACTATCCAGATCTAGCCCCATGCAACTTTTTCCTTTACCCAAAACTTAAAAAGTTCTTATCTGGTCGTCATTACAAGTCTCAACAAGCTCTTTGGTCAGCCATCAGTCAGCGCCTCAGAGGTCTACCTAAATCAGCATACCCTTGACACATTTCAGAAATGGATTCAGAGATTGAAATTATGTATTTCAAACCATGGAGAATACTTTGAAGGGATGTAATGTTCATTTCATTATTTGAGTCGAATGCCTTTGAGATATCGTACAATGCACATTACACATCGAACAACCTTGTATTCTGTAAATGAAATCCAAAACAGCAGAAATATTTGTAAACACAATATATCTATCTTGGAAATACCAGTTGTAACCTCGAAGCCAGACCAGTGAACATTTGTAACATACTAGAATTTGTGGTTTTGGGGGAATCATTGGGAGGATGTTCTTTGTAATTTTTATAGCATCATTAAATTCAGACTCATGGTTAATCATGTAAGTTATATAGGTAACTATGATAACACATTCCTTTTCATTCCTCTCATTTTGTGAAACTTCACTTGTGTATTACATGGTTTTTTTCCTGTCAAATGTGATTACATATATCCAAAAATAATCAAGTTGATACTTTTGTATAAGGATGTGTACTAATCATTGTTATTTTTTTTCTTGCCATCCTGTCCTCCTGTCTACTTCCTTTATTTGTGAGTACTTGCTCTATAGATACTTTTAGATTTATATACTTATAAAATATCCCATATCTATAGGTTAGGTTGGAATGTTGGAATTTGTAAAATCCTAAACTAATAAATGCCAATAAACAACATTCACTCACAAAAATAATTATAATCAAGTTCACTCTAGCTTATCAAGTTTGTCTACGGGTTCTGTTTTGGTTAGTTTACCGATGAAGTGAAAGAACAAGAGTTATGATTGGTCAAGAGTTAATTTGCACACATTCTATAAACAGTTTAATTCTCTGACTAACTTGTAAACTCATCTATTGGCTAAATTGTGTCGTGCATATTTATGAGAAATATGAAAATTTTCACGCAGCGAGCCACAGATGAAAAGGTAGGGCAAGGAGTGTACATTTCAGCCATGGATTGCAACAATGACTTGTGATAAAATAATGTAAGTGCGAATTATTTTTTCATATGAATTGGGATTAGCATGGCACTTGAATTTGCATGAAATAATCACTATGAAAAACGTTTAGATGATAATTATCACAATTTTGAAAGACTTGGGGATTTGGAAGAAAGATTTAACTCAAAACAAACTTTCATTAGACTTTTTTTGAAGAGATAGAATGCTGTCAAAAATACACAAATAAAAAACCTTTATCAATCATAGACAATCATCAGTCACAGATGATCTTATTACAAGGGTGATTCATGCTAAAAACACGGCGCATAAACTTATTCAATTCAGCAGAATAATTAATACTATTATCAATTCAATTAAAGTGTGCAATAATTCAGAATTGAAGATATCATTAATTATTTGAAGAGATCTTTAATTGAATTTTACACGCATCAAATGAATTGATATATCTTCAAATAATTAAAGATATCTTCAATTATTTGAGTTTATGTTGATTCCACAGTTTTGAAATTTGGGATGTGGACATTTATAATTGAGGTTTTGAATATAAATATGTCTGACACTCGATGATATAACATGTTGTTATGGGTCAGAATCCTCTTAATAACTCAGCATGATTCAATCAAAATGTCAATTAAAAAATTAACATGATTTATTTACAGTTATTGAAAGAAATATACAACAACAACAAAATACTAACTTATGTTAGGTATAATGGACTCTTAACTAATTCTTTTATGTACAAACTATTTTTTTCTAATATAAGATCAATATTTTGATTGATATGAAAAGAAATAATGGTTTTTACTATCAAAATGATTGAAATGAGTTAATTTATCATAAAAGTTGTTTACAGTTACATGGGTAACCAGATTCAAAGGATATGGTTTAAAATGTGCATTCACAAAATGATTAGTGAATGTTGGTATGGAAACATAAACATGCTGTTGATTATATTTGTTGCAACTTTTATCCATTTTGCAATTTGTTTTTATGTGAATTTTAAATGTGCTTGAAATCAGTATGCATGTGATTGCGTAATTGGATCCAGCAAACACCAGCACTGTGTGACTCTAGCATTGCACAAATCCCTCTAGGGTCAGTGCAGGTATTGGGCAACTCTCAATGGTCAATGCAGATATTGGACCACTTAACGGCCAATGCAGGTATTCGGCCTCTCTTTCAAGGCCCAATATGGGCATTAGACTAATTTCTTGAGACCCAATACAGACTTTGGAATATCTTTCTTGAGTCAATGGAGGCATGTATGACGACTCTTTCAAAAGCCATTGCAGGCATCTCGTGACTCGGTCAATAGCCAATACAGGCATTAGATCACTCTCTCAAGAGCTAATGCAGGCATTGGGCCACTCTCTCAAGAGCCAATGCAGGCATTGGAACACTTTTTCAAATAATACAGGTATTGGGTGACTCTGTCAAGAGGCAATGCAGGCATTGGGTGACTCTGTCAAGAGCCAATGCAGGTATTGGGTGACTCTGTCAAGAGGCAATGCAGGTATTGGGTGACTCTGTCAAGAGCCAATACAGGCATTGGGTGACTCTGTCAAGAGCCAATACAGGCATTGGGTGACTCTGTCAAGAGCCAACACAGGCATTGGGTGACTCTGTCAAGAGCCAATACAGGCATTGGGTGACTCTGTTAAGAGCCAATACAGGCATTGGGTGACTCTGTCAAGGGTAGAATGATGCAGACATTAGATGGCTCTCTCAGGAGCCATATACAATTATCTAGAACCAATGCATGCCTTGAAAGAACGTGTATACAGACAGCAGGTGCCCTTTTGTTCAGAGTCAATGCAAGCATTTGTACAGCCAATGCAGGGATCAAATGACCTTATGTGTCAAGCCAATGTAGGCATGAGGCAACTTTTTTCCTTAGTCAATACAGGCACTGAACGTCTTTCTGCAGTCAATTTAAATACTGCATACAAAATGCAGTCACATTAGTTTACAATTTCAAATAAATGTAATATATTTCCCCGTTTTATCATCAATTAGAAGACTAGAATTTCTTGGCTTATGAAGAAGAAAACAAAAAGGTCAATATAGATTTCAAGCACTTCTGTTAATAGAAAAATTATGATTTTAATTAAATTTATACAGGAGTTTGTTGCAGGATCGGGCTATATCATTCCTTTGTCTGCTCCAAAGACATTTAACTCCTTCTTTAATCCTGCTTGCAGTACTTCTCCTGCAAAATAGTGATATCAATAGCATAACAATATTTAGAACATAGCATAGCAATATCTAGAACAACCAATATAATTTCATAGGTGTCATTCATATAGAGTCTTAAGGATTCAGAGTTTAAAGTAAAATAATGATAAATCAAACTCTTGTTGAATAAACCAATTCATATTCAATAATCTTATTCATATGCAAATATCTTGAATTATATTCAATAACCTTGATACTTATATGCAAAAATTTTGATTTATATGCAATAATCTTGATATTTACATGTGAAAATTTATATTCATATGCAATAAATCTTGATATTTGATAATCAGGATATTTATATTTGATAATCTTGTCATTTATATTTGATAATCAGGATACTTATTGTCGATACTTTTGTTGTTTAGAGAGAGAGAGAAAGAGAGAGAATTTTGTCCCATAAGAGAAAAATACACCATGCAAGTTCACTAGAGAACTTTAAAACTCTTTCAAGGACCATTGCTAATAAAACCTGGCACTCTCTCCCAGTGATTAAAAGCCAGAATGGTGTCTTCAACGTACCAAATACATAGACCTTGATTTAAAAACATAGGACAAATTTTGAACACACCTGTACTTTGGAAAACCCCTTTTCGAAAAAAGTATTTGATAAAAATAGTGTTGACTAACCAAGTGGAGGCCAGGTCTTGTTATCCCTGCTCACAGATACTTTAACATTATATTTACAAAACCTAAACTCTACGTTTAAATAGTCTTTTAAAATTAAGTTATGATAAAAAGAATCATTGTTGTGATGTCAACGAAGAAATCCGGCCCAGTACTTGGGTGTAACTTGGTTTATTATATCTTGCTATGACGTATATATCAACATAAACATGAAAATATCGACATAAAGTTTTATAGCATGATGATTAACTTTGTGTACTTACAATACTTGCTTTCTGGGGATCACAACAGATGTGCGTAAATCTTCTCTGAACTTGGTATAGTCAGTCGTTGCAATGGGGGACATTCATATTTACTCCAAGAAAAATACGTCCTGGCCTTGATTTTCTTGACAGAAATAAAATTTTTCTTCTTAATACCCACTTCTTTCTTGATTCTTATATTCTGAAAAATAACTGTCGCGAACATTGTAACGTGCATTCGTACGTCATTTGAAAAGAAATCCATGAAACTCTGGATTGTGTTATAACCATCAGAATGGTAACAGATAAGAGAATTTATTGTGAACAGCTGTATTCACGTTTTCACCTTTAATTTATTTATGAGTGTTTTGTATCATGATGGAAGTTCATACAGAGCTAGGGAACAGATCTACAGGATGGAGTTTGCAGAATACGATGTCCTAATGAGTAAGAAAAAATCCTGAGAAATATACATTCCTATGCATTCAATGGATGTATCATTTATGGTATACATATTTAAGTAAGAAAGGAAAGGGGGAGATATTAAATTTTTCATGTAATCTAAAGTGTGGTACTATGCTAATAAAAGGTCAATAATATGAAATATTGTATATTTATTCTTTAGCAGATAGTCTGGCTTTATACCATCAGCAGTATTTAGACCAGATGTGATTGTACCATTAAATAGTATTGAAAGTTTTTATTAACTTGCAAAATGAATCTTTTTTGGGGGGTGGGGGGCATTGATAGAGGTATGTGTATATGCATCATTCTATTAAATGAACAGAAAACTACATTATACAATACAGAAATACAATTTTTTTGACCAGTTAAAACAGCCTTCATTACATTGTCATTGTCACTTAATGACTTTTCTTAAATCACATGAATTCTTTTTAATTTTAAGGCATCTGTCTGGAGACAAGCAGGTCCCAAAATTGCACATTTCAACTTTCAGGTTCATGTACAACTCTCTCTCTCTCTCTCTCTCTCTCTCTCTCTCCTATGATGCCCGTGACCTTTTTTTTATGCCCTCATAAATACTCATGCAGTACCCTCTTTTTATTTCTGTTTGTTAACTTTTTTTTTAATTTAACACAGTCATTTCAGGTGTACACTGAACATGATGTAAATCAACCCCAAAAGGAGGAAAACTATTTGTTGATGAAGTGGAATGAATGAATGAATAAATATCAACTTCGTTACCTATAATAGTCTTCACCTTGTGTATTATACTGAGGAATGATTTTTTTTTTTGGGGGGGGGATGTTATTTATTCGGTATAAGATACATATACATCTTATTTTGAAAACAAGTTCTTTATGAAAATCATTTTCTAAAGTTCATAAAGGTGATACAACACTGCTTCATGATGGAATACATGAATAAAGCACATTATATTAACATTATTTCTCAAATAATTGATATTACAAATTTGTCATTCTAACTATCATTTTAATAAAAAATAAAAACATTGTGTTATATGCTTGGATAAATAGCATTAGATTCTATCAATGACTATTGAGTCAGCCAATTTCTGCATTGGGGGACTCTTGGAGTTGTCTAATGCCTGCATTGGCTGACTATGAAATCATCCAATGGAGGCATTAGCTGACTCTGATATTGTCCAATGCAGACATTTGCTGACTCTGACATTGTCCAATGCAGGCAATAGCTGACTCTGATATTGTCCAATGCAGGCATTAGCTGACTGTGATATTGTCCAATGCAGGCATTAGCTGACTGTGATATCATCCAATGCAGGCATTAGCTGACTGTGATATCATCCAATGCAGGCATTAGCTGACTGTGATATCATCCAATGCAGGCATTAGCTGACTGTGATATCATCCAATGAAGGCATTAGCTGACTGTGATATCATCCAATGCAGGCATTAGCTGACTGTGATATCATCCAATGCAGGCATTAGCTGACTGTGATATCATCCAATGCAGGCATTAGCTGACTCTGATATTGTCCAATGCAGGCAATAGCTGACTGTGATATCGTCCAATGCAGGCATTAGCTGAAGTCGTCCGATGCAGAGATGTCCTTCATTGCAGGCATTGGCTGACTCTGATGTCATCCAGTGCCTGCACTGGCCAACTCTTAGGTCGTCCAATGCCTGCATTGGCTGAATTTGAAGTTGTCAGATGCAGGCATTGGCTGGCAATGAAATCATCCAATGCAGGCATCAGCTGACTCTGAAATTGTCAGATGCAGGCATAGTCTGACTTCAAATCATCCAATGCAGGTATTGGCCAACCCTGAAGTTGTCCAATGACTGTATAGGTAACTCTGAAGTCTGCCAATGCTTTTAGACTTCAAAACCGACCGATGTCACATTGGGAGAATGTCAAACGGTGTTCATTTTGAGAGACTGTTGGGTATACTATCTCTTGCATTTAGGCATTAAAGACAAAGATTTCTGACATTAACGAACTGTAAAATAGTATAGTCTAAATTACCTGCATCAACGTACACATATAAAATATCTTAAACATTTCCTCAATGTAGATCCAGATATCGTAAATGTGAAAATATTTTTGTGAGAAATCCACCGATTTAGATATAATAGGTTAACAGTTTACCAAAACGTCTATATTTTGTTTGTTATTTACATTGCTGAAAATTTTCATTACAATTTTGCATAGTGCACCAGTTTTTTGCAACCATAACAATAAGACATGCCTGAAACATCATTATTTGAATAAAAAAATAGATTGGACAAATTAAAAATTAATTCACACTCAGTTGTATACAAGAATAATGTCCGTTGTGGATTTGAATGCAGAGCTGAATTCACACACAAAACTGTCACAAATCAGTTATCAATTCCAATCAAAGTAACTCCTGTAGTCCCCAGATATATCCAAAAATCTAAACATGAATCCTTAATCACCAGTACTCTAAGTGTTTGTCTACCAGAGCTTCAGTTTAATATCACAGAATTCACAATGTATTTATTCTGAATAAGTTTCTGGAAATTCATGAAAGATGCATTTATATAAATTTTACAGCAAACAAGTGTGTCATCTTTCTATTGAAAAAAAATTGAATGTCTAGAAATATCTAGACCACAACACCTCCCTCCTTAAAAAAAACTTTGAATGGATGACAATGAAAACTTAAATTCTCCACAATTTAAAACCTGAATACATATATACATGTACATCAATTCAAAGCAACAAAAATCCAAAAAACAAACAAACAAAAAAAGCATTTTGAGTGTATTGCAGGCAATACAAAGTCCCCTACAGGTAGGATAATTAAGTTAAAAGTAGGTTAAGCATACCAAAACTCAAACTTATCTGTAACTATCCAAGACAAAGCCATGTATAAAATTTCAACTGAATATTTTCATCCAATGTGGAGAAAAATTTGGAAAACTGATTACTGCAACTTATCAAGGGAAATAATTCAGTCAAAAGTGAGTCAAGCATAACTAAATTCAAACATGATCTGTAACTATCAAGACCACAAACTGACAGACGGATCACAACCCTCATCAAAACAAGAATTGGAGGCACAGTAACATTTCGATAAACATCCAATTGTTGTAAAGCTAACAACAAAACAAGACAATCTTTCTCAATGGTTGACAATTTGTAAGTTTTTTTTGAAAAAAAGCATTTTGAGAGTATTGCATAAGAAATGCATGTCCCCTACTGGTGCCCCCATTAACTGACAGAGGTTATATTTGAGATAATGTATATGATTTTGTGTGACTTTGAACTGTGACCTAAAACACTGGTGCCAATTAGGTTTACCAGTATCAAATGGTCTGATGTTTCGTTGTTCATACAGTTGACACATGCAGTTTTTATCAGGGATGAAAAAGTCTTAGTCAGATCTATATTTTTTTATTTCAATACATAAACATATAGCATATATTCTAAATGTCTAAATTTGGGTCTGATAACTATAATTATGGAAAAAAACCAAGAAAATTCAGTACTCTTTCATCGTGCAAGGTACTGTTTGCCCCAAGTTTTGATGCAGTTCAAAAAGGTTCACCAACTTTGCACAAAATACATGGAGGAAATATTTAAATAACTGTGCAAATGGAACACAAAACAAAACACCAATATAACATTCATATCAGCATTTTAAATACTTATAAAGGACTTCTGAACCCATAATACTACTTACTATCAACTGTTTCAAGGTCAATTTCTAATATGCAATTTGAGTTGGATTGCAAGAATATGGTAAATTGAGAACTGCCAGCAGATCAGACTTTGCTCAACAACTACAGAAAAATATGTGATTAACATATTTGATATATGTTTTCATTAGTAGTTACCTTTGCGATTAACGAGCTTGAAATGTAAAGTCTATGAATTGATTTTTCATGCAATCAGCAACCGAGTTTCATCGACTGCCTCTACTCAGATTTTCTTATTTTTACCACCTTTCCATCAGAACATGATCCCAATCCCAGTGAATAAAGAGGCGCAAAATACATACCCTGAAGCGTACTACTATACTGGAATGGTGAATGAGCGTTGAATGGTTTGGGAATGAATAATTTTGTTTGGGAAAGAATTGTTTGAACAGAATGGTTCTCAGCTAAAACAGAATGGATCTTATCAGGAACGGAACACTTTGAATGAAAGGTTCACATCAAAAACGGAATGCTTTGGTCCAAAATGGAAACGAACGGTTTGGTCTAGATTTCAAATTCTGCATTTAGTACTTTTTTACTAATATATAGACATTTAAAAAATAACAATCAAATTATGTCATTTCAGGTCCAATTTCAATATTATAAATATTATAACATTGTCACCCCTAACTCAAAAATATTATGATTTTTTTTTTTACTTAAAGAGGAATTCAGTTTGTACTTGTATTACATGTATTTTTGGTAAACTTTAATCAAGGGTTCATATCTGTACTAATGTACATTACAGTGTATAGATCATGTTAAAATGTTTGAAATTTTAAACACAGGCATATTCAGAATAAATGAATACAAAATGAATAATTCAATGCATGTACACGCAATATAATAATAAACAATAATTAAGAAATTTACACGTAATGGTACCCATTTGGTACATGCCCATATATTAAAGAGGCTTTGAAAACACCTTCCAAAATTAAAAAGGGATATCAAGAAGCCATTGTCACCTGAGATGGGGACCTGTGGATTCCATGTCAACTCTCCCATAGACTATTACTTGTACACCATTACTCTAGCAACTCTTCCATAGACTATTACTTGTACACCATTACTCTAGCAACTCTCCCATAGACTATTACTTGTACACCATTACTCTAGCAACTCTTCCATAGACTATTACTTGTACACCATTACTCTAGCAACTCTTCCATAGACTATTACTTGTACACCATTACTCTAGCAACTCTTCCATAGACTATTACTTGTACACCATTACTCTAGCAACTCTCCCATAGACTATTACTTGTACACCATTACTCTAGCAACTCTTCCATAGACTATTACTTGTACACCATTACTCTAGCAACTCTTCCATAGACTATTACTTGTACACCATTACTCTAGCAACTCTCCCATAGACTATTACTTGTACACCATTACTCTAGCAACTCTTCCATAGACTATTACTTGTACACCATTACTCTAGCAACTCTTCCATAGACTATTACTTGTACACCATTACTCTAGCAACTCTTCCATAGACTATTACTTGTACACCATTACTCTAGCAACTCTTCCATAGACTATTACTTGTACACCATTACTCTAGCAACTCTTCCATAGACTATTACTTGTACACCATTACTCTAGCAACTCTCCCATAGACTATTACTTGTACACCATTACTCTAGCAACTCTTCCATAGACTATTACTTGTACACCATTACTCTAGCAACTCTTCCATAGACTATTACTTGTACACCATTACTCTAGCAACTCTTCCATAGACTATTACTTGTACACCATTACTCTAGCAACTCTTCCATAGACTATTACTTGTACACCATTACTCTAGCAACTCTTCCATAGACTATTACTTGTATACCATTACTCTAGCAACTCTTCCATAGACTATTACTTGTACACCATTACTCTAGCAACTCTTCCATAGACTATTACTTGTACACCATTACTCTAGCAACTCTTCCATAGACTATTACTTGTACACCATTACTCTAGCAACTCTTCCATAGACTATTACTTGTACACCATTACTCTAGCAACTCTTCCATAGACTATTACTTGTACACCATTACTCTAGCAACTCTTCCATAGACTATTACTTGTACACCATTACTCTAGCAACTCTCCCATAGACTATTACTTGTACACCATTACTCTAGCAACTCTTCCATAGACTATTACTTGTACACCATTACTCTAGCAACTCTTCCATAGACTATTACTTGTACACCATTACTCTAGCAACTCTTCCATAGACTATTACTTGTACACCATTACTCTAGCAACTCTTCCATAGACTATTACTTGTACACCATTACTCTAGCAACTCTTCCATAGACTATTACTTGTATACCATTACTCTAGCAACTCTTCCATAGACTATTACTTGTACACCATTACTCTAGCAACTCTCCCATAGACTATTACTTGTACACCATTACTCTAGCAACTCTTCCATAGACTATTACTTGTATACCATTACTCTAGCAACTCAGGTTCACTGTAAAGTTTGCTTTTGCCAGAATGTCAAAGAACATGCACATGATTTGGAGATGTTCCTTCCATGTGTTGCTGTAGATGATAACATCATCAATGTGGATTTCATATCCTTGAAGGTCATGAAGAAGGGAGTGAATCATCCTCTGAAAGGTCACAAGCATTTTTCATGCCAAAAGGCATCACTTTGTATTGAAACAGGTCATGGAGTTACAAATGCAGAAATTTCTTTGGCTCTTTAAGTTAATGGCACCTGCCAGTAACCTTTTAACTGGTCAAGTTTACTGACAAATTTCGCATTTCTGATTTTGTCAATACATTAAACAATTATGAGTCTGTTTTCGTGACAGAATTCACTTTTTTTAAGTCAGTACACAATCAGACTGTAGGTACCATCAAATTCAGTCCTAGAATGCAAGGTGAGCTCCATTCACTTTTACTTGGTTCAATAATGTCATTACCCAGCATACACTGCACTGCTCTTAAGAACTGTAATTTCAATGGATTCAAATGATAAGGATGCTGCTTAATGGACAAAGTGTCACTCATTACAACATCATAACAAGCAGCAATGGTCTTTTTTCGACCATCAATGATGATTGAAGGAAAACTGGCCATTAGATGTTGAACTTGTTCTTTCTGGTGAATATTTACATGCCCAAGTTTGGCATCAAGATCGACAAGAATTTCAGAGTTTCTGAATGAAGTCTTTTTCACTAGTTTCTACACTAATTTCATTTTCAGTTCTTGAAATGTCTTAACATTGGCTACAGTAGAAACTGATTTTACAGAATTTTTGTCACTCATCTATCAAAATACTGTTCAACATACTTGTTCAAAATTCTCTTTCAACATATTAATGTGACAAACTTATTTTTCTTTATGTCATTCAGGTGTCTTAACTACATAGTTTACATCACTAAGCTTGCTTTCAATTTCATAAAGACCATAATATCTGGCCCATAAAGGTTGACCCAGAATAGGCAAAAAATCCAAGAACCTTATCACCTGTTCCTGGCATCTTTGTCATACCAAACTTTTATTTTGGCTTGAGAACTCTTGAGATTTTCTTGTGCCAATTTGCAAGCATTGTAAAATCTGTATTTGAAATTAGATACATAATCTAAAAGACTAAGAACACTAGTTTCAATCAGCCACTTTTCTTTTAGCAATTTCAAAGGGCCTTTAACTGTATGTCCAAACATTAATTCAAAGGGACTGAAACCATGAGACTCCTGAACTGCTTCTCATGCAGCAAATAAAACAAGGTGAACCCCTTCATCCGAATTTTTATTATACTGATAACAATATGGTTTGATGGAAATATTCAAGTGCTCCCTGAGACTTGGGATAATGAGCAGTAGACTTACACTGTCTAACACCTAACTCATCATGAACTGTTCAAACAACATTGACATAAAATTCAAACCTTGATTTGATTGAACAGCCTTAGGCACTCCTACAAAACTGAAAAACTTGGTAAATGTCTTTGCCTTAATATTCCTAAGAGATATAGCTTTAGGGAATCATGTGGACACACACATGATAGTAAATACATTTAAGCATGTGTACATGTACACAATGCCTTGTCATGTGCTAAAATTTACCACTAAAAAACGGGAGTGGATAAATCACACCTTTGTACATTACATGTTTTGTGTTTATTACAATAAATGCTAGTTTAATATTACGATTTTATTTTAGTGACATTAACATTTAATTGATTTTAATTCAGTTTCAACAAAGCAAATACTGAGTCAGTTATAACTTTAATGCTACAAATTTTTGTGCTTTGCTGAAATTAGGGGTGAGATCAAAAGATCGATGTTGGATAAAAATTTAAATTCCAATAGTTAGGAGGAGGAAGGGTAAAAACTTCTATAAGTTTCTGTCATCCAACATTGATTACTCAATGATTTTGCAGCAGCACATTAGTGGAAAAAAAAGACAAGTGACTGTTAAAAACCACATAATAATATTACTTGTTAATTAACATTTAATAGTTTTAATATACACTTTCATTTGTGAATAAACAGTAGACAAGGTGTACAGTGTTATTTATATGTGCATGTTTTTACTTATTAATTAATCGATTAGTTTCAACATTCATCATATTAAGTTTTGGGGGTGAAAACTGTGAATTTAGATTTTTGTCAGACATTGAACTTTTCATCTCACCCCTTAATGAGTTTTTATCACCACAACTAATTTCTTGAAAATTATACATAATTATTATTTTTATTACACACTATAATCCTTTTACAGATTATTTTACATGAGAACAGTGGTAATTAGGTGTGAAAACAGCTGTCATTTAGGGTCCTTGCAGTCAAATTCTCTACTAATTAGATAGGAGTCACATGGTATGGCTATGTCATAGGTGTCAATTCCTGAAGAGCTGATCATAAGGATTAAGGATTAAAACAGAGATAAATAAAGCAACTATACATCATGGATAACGATGTTGACAACATTTCTTTAACTATGGACGTCCAACCATACATGTTTGAACCTCCAGCAGCGATTAATGATGGAGAGAATTCGGCGACAAGTAGCAAGGAAAGCGACGATGAAGCCCGTGACAACCCAGGGCATCAGTTGAATGGAACTATTTGGTAGGTCAAATCTTCATAATTCATGTAAAGTTATGAAGTCTTCATACAAAATTTAAATAAATGATGCTTACTATGCCCTTTGCTTACTGTTTCCATAAATGAATATCACGTAATACAGCCTCCACTTCTTGCCATTACAAATGCTTTTGTAATTCTGTATGACTTTTTAACCGTTAGAATGTCATGCTTATTTTCACAATACTATTTTATTGGTAATAATTGATGTTTATAGTTCCTATTTTTTTAATGCAGGTGCGAGTGTGGATCTTGTGAAGAGATGACTAGTGCAGCAGAATGCATTTGTTGCACAGAGATTTCAGTTGTGGACCACATCAGAGATTTTTCTGTCTTGGAGTGCATTACTCATCACCAGACTTTCAAAGATAACTGACTGAACCTTCGAGTATTAGAAGTCAGCCTTTATGACTATATCCACTCTGGGTCCTCACCGCCATCAAGAGGATCATAATCTGGGTCCTCACAATTGTCCTCAAATCACTCTCCACATCACTGTGATGGTCAAGTTCATTCTCCAAGGCACACTGCTGGGAAATATCAGGGGGAAACCCAGCAGCTACACAAAGAGGAATGCCGTCACTCAAGCTGCAACACTGAGTACCAGTGGACACTATGGGTTTCTTGTGAATGTCCTTGTCCATAGAGACCTGAATGTGCCTAGTCCTCTGTGGAACTGAAACACTGGCCTGGCATCGTTTTGCTAGAGTCATCTTTGGCATGGATGATTTTTCATTTGCAGTACGTCGTTCAGCTGGTGTAGATTCAGGTTCCAATGAGTCAATAGGTATAGTATACTGGGGCACAATGTTGTTCTTTGAATCATTTCTGCTGGGTTTCTCAGCTGCTGTAGATTCTATATCCAATGCCTTGTCAGGCTATGGTTCTGTCTCTTGGAGAACACTGTTTTCAAAATTCGATTGTCGAAGTTCCAATTCTTGTAGAGCTCCATGTATAATTTGAAATAAATAAAACTTGCATGAAAAACTGACATCTAAAACAATTTAGGAACTTACCTTGGTCAATTCAGTGATTGTCATCCCCCCCCCCCCCCCCCCCCCCCCCATTTTATTAAAATAATTAATCAAAGGCCTAAACGGCCACAAAGGCGTCGAGTGCAATATCATATACATTATAGGGTTCTTAATAAATTCAGAGGGCAGGTAAATTAGAGAAAGTAAGAGAAGAAATGTTCAAGTGCCACAGAGACATTTCCTCATGTTTAAGTACATAAATAAAGCATTACAGTCATTTGTAAAATGTCAGCAAACTGTGTTTATTTACATAAAAAGAAATAAAGAAGAGAGCTTGGGTTGAAGTTGCTTATCCTAACAAGTTCATACATCCCCTCAAGACTAGTTACTATACAATGGCTATGATAAATAAATGGAAATTGCAGGCGAAAAATGCTGAAAAGAATATAACTGTTTCAGAGTGAGACTATTTGTATATAGAAGTTATATCTTCTGTTCATGTATGATGTAACAATTATACAGTATTAACTCTCTGTTTTCAATAATGTCTAACAATTCAAATGTTCAACGTAATATGTAGAAAGGTTATTGGAATTCTGAAGAAGATTCAATTCCCAATGAATGCTACCTAGCCTGGGTTTCTTCACAAAATAATCTGTTATTTTTGTTGTGATGCACATGCTACTTTTGTTTTGCTGATCGGGATTACCGAAAACAAAACTGGAAATAGTCTTTGTGGTTTTGGAATAGGAATTGAACCATGATAATGCACAATCCAATTTAGTATTTATCTGTTTCTACTGATCTGAAATAAGGATTCTTGGTGAAACTATGAGTCTATAGATATAAATGAATACCAAATTTGAGCAGGTTATTTTGTAAGTACTTATGATATCATGTGACACAAATTTCGCGGGAAAATCTGTTTCGTAGTAAATCCATCTGTGAATAATGAACTTTTCTTGCCAAACAATCGTTATTTAATTATTGAACAAAGATACAATAATAAACAATGACATCAACACTGGAAATGGTATTGCGCCTTTCAAATATCAATTAAATTCAATGTTTCAAAGTCTTGAATCGTAAGAAACGTTCAATACCAATAGGCATTATTTGATTTCGCCCATTGATATGGGAAAGGTGGTGAAAAGGCAAAATTTTGCATGATCGCTAGAAGGCTCTCAAGCAAGCTTAACGCCTTAAAAATGATTTAATGTATGTTGCGGAATGATAAATTCTTCCAAATACCCCCCCCCCCAAAAAAAACCAAACAACAGGTCACAAATGAACTGAATGATATCAATATTAACCCCTACCCCTTTCCAATGAACAATTTTGAAAAAGGTCTAATGTCTATGCAATAGTGCCAGAAACACATTAACCTATTTGAATGGTAGAATTAATCGGCGACTGACATTTTTGTTGCACGTAACAAGTCAGTTAGACAAAGTCAAAAACAGCTGATGAAGTTAAAAAAAAATTCTCACAAATTACGTTATCCATGGACTGAAATCTAATCCATTTCCAAAAATAAAAAAACTTACAACTGCCTTCTGGCACTTCATGTAGACCCCTCGATGTCTGGTGGGCAGACTCACAGCAGTGGAGGCATTTTCATTGGGGAGAGGAAAGGGGGATGTCTGGTAAGGCATCTACCATCAGTCGAATCCTTGCCCCATCATAGCCAAACTGTTCTAAAGTGGCAGAATCCCTCTGAATCTGATTCTTTGTGATGTGGTCCATGCACAAATAATGATTTTTCATTGGCACAGACCCCTCGCATTTGCGAAAAAAAGTCCATTGCTTCCTCCGGGTAGTGTCCTTAGGGAATGTAAAAAAAACTCTTTCTGCATCCCTTCTTATGCAGCCATGAGCTGCAGAATTTACCATTCTAACTGTGATATCTCCTTATCACAAAATAATCTGTTCACTACTGGTTTTATTTGATCCCTTATGTAAACACAATGATTACTTATCGCCTTCTCGCTTCAAATGAATTGACACCTATGACATCAGAGCTAATGGCACGTAAAATCAGGATTGAAATATGAATATTGAGAATCTTAAACTTTGAATTGATGTAACATAAAACATATACAGTTTTGGGCCAAAAAATATAAAGGTTGCTTTTAATAGCATGTCAACTTTGTTATATCAAAATATTAAGTGAGGTGATAAAAACCCTTTAACAGGATGATTACCTGCGTATATACCCAAAGATATTCAGTGAAGATTACGGTATATGACCGTGATCTCGAAAATATAGCTGTGCAATTGCAAATTCTTTGTCTAGAATATTCATTATTTAAACAAAAATATTCAGAGAAAACTACAAAGACAAAATTATTAAATGTAATTGTGTATTATATTCAGCAAATTATGGTGAGCAGAGAAGCAACGTCAAATTTTAACAGTCGTCATTTAGAAATAATGGTAATTTTTTTGTGATGTGAAATGTTTCATAATATTCAGATATATTTTTCAACAAAAAAAAAAAAACAAAAACAAAAACTAAAAACAAACTCCAAACCACCGAGCCTATTTTTCACAAAGATGTTACTGGAAACACAGAACTATTTTTTAGGTAAGAGGTCTCTTTCTCAACATCATCCTCTAATGAAGAACTGTTACTCATTTGCTGTGCATTATTCCTGACTGGTTCAAACTAATATCAGGCAATTCATCAAAAAACAGAGATTCCTCCAATCCATCAAATTAATGAGAGATTTCATTAAACAAAACTATACAATTACACTGTTTTCATTCCATTGTCACAAACACACAGAATCAAGAACGATAAGTGGGTAGCAAATTCATTCCACACTTAGTTTACAGCTTTCTTTCTTATCAATGCAAAGACAATATTTTTTAACACATAATTCAATCTTCATTTATACCAATCTTTGTTTATAAAGTAAATACCATGATTAGAAATCATTTCATATAACCTTCAATGGAAATATATATAACAGTAAGCAAGAGTTAAATTTTCCTGAACCAGCATTTTGGTTAGTAGCATACATCATTTATAGGCCCAAGCAAATCATGTGGCTTTAAAATACTTCTTATCATGGGCACATTAGCTCATATTATTCCCCAGTTTTTTAATACAAGTTTCCTGTTACACAATATAAATAATCAATTAATATTAATAAAATTGTTTCCTCCTTTTGAAAACATCATTAAAAACTATACTGCTAAGGATCTATTTTTAATTTATAAGATAGTAAAGGGTCCCCAAGTGATATTATCATATCAACACAGATCCTACCTCCTTGTACTTTCAAACTTTGATTTTCTAAAGTATCATTCTATACTGGACAAAAAAAGTTAAGGATCATAATTTTGACCTCAAAAATTTTTATTAACCAAATAATTATTTTGATAAATTTTAACATGTATAGTTTCTCCAATGTGTCCTTAACACAATAGATTTACCTGGTTTCATATTGACGTCATAAGTGCACGATTTTTTCGCCCAAACACAAGCAAGGGGTCAAAATCAAAGTGTGCCAACGTGTATATTGAAATTGAAAAATTATGATTTTCATTTTATTGTGGGTATTTATTGCTCTAATCGACTCTTAGGTGAACAATTATTGACATTAAAAGCCATGAGGCGCTATTTAACTGCTCTGGAAGCTGGTCAGGCAGTAGGTATGCTTCAAGCTGGCCAAGTCCAGAGAACTGTCTCTAGACATTTTAATGTGTCCCAAAGTGTGATTTCAAGGTTGTGGAATCGTTTTAGGCAGACAGGTAATGCTTTTGAGAGACCGAGATCAGGTCGTCCAAGGTCCACAACTGCTTGCCAGGATCGCTATATGTCACTTATGGCTCGTAGACACAGGTTTGAGAGTGCTGTCCAACTCAATACTGACTTTCATGCAGCAAGTGGGGTGCGCATAACACCACAAACTCTCAGACAGAGACTTCATGCTGCTAACCTTTGGGCTCATCGACCTGCTGTTTGTCCCATTTTGAGGAGAAGACATTGTGTAGCACGACTCAATTGGGCTCAAAATCACATAAACTGGCAACTGCGTCATTGGACGCCTGTTCTTTTCACAGACGAGTCACGGTTCTGCGTGGACTTTCATGACGGTCGTAGGCGTGTATGGCGCATGCGTGGAGAGCGGTACGCTGATTGCTGTGTAGCAGAGCATGATCATTTTGGAGGTGGCTCTGTGATGATTTGGGCCGGAATCAGTATTGGTGGATGTACTGACTTGCACGTGATTAATGGCAATCTTACCAGTGCAATTTACAGGGACGAGATACTGCATCCAATTGTGAGACTTTATGCGGGAGCTATAGGCAATGACTTTGTGTTAATGGATGATAATGCTCGTCCCCACAGAGCACGTATAGTGACAGACTACCTTGCTACAGAGACAATTGAACGTATGGATTGGCCGAGTTGTTCTCCGGATTTAAATCCAATAGAACATGCCTGGGACATGTTGCAGCAAGCTGTTTCCAGACGCCCTGTACTTCCGACAAACCGCCAGGAACTTACGTTAGCTTTACAGCAGGAATGGGCAAGGTTGCCACAAATTGCGTTCCGCAGGCTCATCAGAAGTATGCAGAGGTGCTGTTGTGCCGTTATACAGGCTCAGGGTGGACATACACCCTATTGATATTGCCTTTATAAAGACTCAATCATTTGTAATGAAATTTGTTATTGTTGCTCATACCGATTTTCAAACTGTTTTGGGGGGTTACCTGACAATGGTTGCTCTGGCTGCTTAACGTATTGATGAATTTGTAAAAACAGGTTTAAAATGTATTGTTCGATTGTCGTTGAACATTTAAAGTATATATTTAACATAATTTATTTGGTTTTGTTATGAATAATATAATTCTGAAATCATGATCCTTAACTTTTTTTGTCCAGTATAGATAAAACTGTCGTAATAATTTTTTTTCCTGGTTGATTTAAGTCAAGTATCAAGTATAAAGAGAAGGTATTTATAGGTTATCCTATTCAAGTATTCATTGAATTAAATATATTGCTTAAACTAAGTATCAAATATTCAGTTATCAGTAAAATTAAGTCTGCAACAGCAGATAATTCAATCAAATGAATGTTAACATCATCCCTACTGGTTTTGTTTTGAATTTTCCCAATGTGACCTCTCCCTCCTTCTGTTGGTTTCCATTCATTAGGGGCAGCAACTCCACTATGAAGAGATTTCAAGAGACTGACTGCATCAGTAAATGTCACTATTTGTACTGGCATATGAAATCTTTTGTTATCTACAAAAATAGGAATAATTGAAAACAATATATGATATCAAAAGACAGGACTTGAAATTCTGTTCAGTGATTTCAGAGGAGTTCGGTTGACATTAATTTAACTGTTTCAGTAGCATATTTACATTGGTAAAACTAAGTTCAAAAGGAACATAATTCCCAGAAAAATCATTGAATAAGGATTTCCTGTGAATATGCACATCTACACAGTATGTCCTTATTAACTACAAAGTTTCATGAAAGCAGTTTCAGAGGAATCAAAATATCAATAATCTCCTTTTTTCACCCAATTTTATAAATCTAAGGTAAATTTGATGCATAGCACCAGGTATAATTCCATTTCTTTTGCAAACACATATTGTATATATTCTATGAAACATACCTGCACCTGTCCACAAATCATATTGTGGCAAATATTTATTTTTCTTAATTTATAAAGGTTAATTTTAATACATCCAAGATTATTGAATTACATCATAATTCAAGGCTTGGGATGAGGTTTCACAACTTAAAGCATTAAAAGATAGATTTACATTTTATAAAATGTAAATTTTATAATGTAAATGTAATAAAAAAAAAATGTAAATTTTTCCATACTGATAGAATTTAAAACTCCAAATCAAACAATTCGACAACTCAAGGGAGTTTCATCATTCAATTACTCTGTGCTATATTATCATGGACTTGCTTATCTGATAGTCAACTTGCCAAGAAATAAATCATGACAAGGTTTCAAATATGAACAATTACATGTACATGTGCAATTTTCTTAAGTCAGTGGAAGAAATTCATGGTCAAGATTCTGATTTTTCATGCTAAATAATTTGGAAATAACATATCTGCTGATAGTATTGAGTGTATGAAATAACATATCTGCTGATAGTATTGAGTGTATGTATTGGCCACTTTAATAAATTTAAAAGCTCTGAAAAATGTTGTGTTGGTGGAGATACACTCCAGCTGTTCTCCTTCGTATCTGCAACACCACTGGCTTCACTCCAGAACTGAATTGTAGTGGAGAATGCAGCAAAAGAGGAACTTCCCCCTGAATTTGAGGGATGATATACTGAGTAAGAATTCAAGACATAATTATCTGATATTGTCTGTTTTCTTTTTCATCTACTTGTATTTGATGACTGTATGGAAATCAACATATTGTTTTTCATCAAGAAACATGTCATTTGGAAAAAAGATATAGAAGACAAATATATTTTAATAAGAAATTAAAATGAAATGACAAAATGTTAGAAATATCATGATTTTTTTTCTTTTCTTTTTTTCAATTTGAACCAAACCAGAGAAAAATGAAAGCAGAGAATGTGATCAAAATTGACAGAAATCACTACAATGTTGCCAATTTTATGCACTTTTCATCGAGAAATTAGTTTCCTCTATGAATTCATTTAATTTGTAAACCATTTTACATTAAGGTAATGTAGTTTTCTGATTACAATATTCTCTATGGCTGCTTTTTTATAATTCCGATTGGGCTTAGTTCAAATTTGAAAAATTACAAAATTTCTGAATTTCGGTTGTTTTATTTCAATTTCTTATTAAAATACACTTGTACAATATATCTTTTTTATAATTGACATGCTTTTGAAGATTTTAGGCACAGAATAAAATATTAACAAATACATTTTCTATTTTCATACATAATTTTTTATTTAAAAAATTAGAACATCTATCCGAGTCTTTTAGGCATGTTTATTAGATATTCATATCATGTATCAATTAATATTCACAACAAAATTTGCTAAAATTTGCAAACAAAAGACCTTTTTTAATATTCCAGAAAAAAAAAAATAACAAATAAATTCATATGAAATAATTGAGAGCTTGCAACACTCTGCCAATGTTGAAATCACTCTTCATACAAAGTATTTTAACATGCCATTGCAAAATATTTTGGTGTAATGAGCCCTTTCACACACCCCCCCATAAGTGAAAGATTCACACATGTGCAAATTTTACTACTGCTATATAAAGGACTAAGTGCAGTATGGGCTATTTTATACCCCCCCCCCCCCCCCCCCCCCCATTCAGATATCAGCAATGTTCACTCTAAAATATCAAATGAGTGCAAGCTTTTTAACTTTCAATTATGATTTTTGTTTTTTATTACGATGTCATGTTGCCTAGCAACAGCTAATTCATTTGCAGGGGTTAATTAAGCCATATATGATTTATCATAATCATAGAGTCTAATGGCATTTTGATGATCAATAATGCACAAAATACTTACAATTTTATTTCCTTTTATATATTTTGAATCTCACCTACAGTAATATTATTGGAACATATCCAATTTAAAAATCCATAGGGACAATAAAAATGCATCCTAGAAACCAAAATATACTAAAGCAATCAACATATCCCCATGCATTACTTTACTGAACTTTGATTTTACAATACTTTAAAAAAAAATGTCTGATAATACATTCCACCCTGCATGTTGAAGATAACGAACTTTGCATTAAAAATAATTAACTTTTTTTTTGTATGTAAAAATAACAAGGAATGAACATTGTCAAATAAGTGATGGGATGGCCAGTTCCCCAAAACATATTAATATAGGTTACAATTTTATGATTGTATTATATGCAAACAGGGGTTTTTTTTATTATTAGATTTTCTTATTTCTAAATGTTATTATCATAATTATGATATTTTTTTTCTTTTATCTAAACCATCATGATATTTTACAAAAATAACTCAAAGATTAATAAAATAGTTTGATAAAACAAAAGCAATAGATAGAGAAATATATAGATAAATGATAAATAAACTTGCATTTCTCTCTCTCTCTCTCTCTCTCTCTCCAAAACTCTTTCTTTCTTTCATGCACAAGCACTTGTTTCTGTAAATAAGTTATGATGTCTGTATACTAATAATTATTAGTAAACAGACTTCATAACTTACATACATAAACAAGTGCCTATGCTTTCATATCTCAGAATTTTTGGAAATAAATAAATCAGCAGTAAAATATATACACATGAGAAATTGAATAAAAATGTGTATATAATTATTAGTCATGTTTAAAAGTAATAGTCCAGCATTCTATGGTCAAAATTGGCCGAAGGTAGGACAAATTGCAAATGTTTTCATTTCTGTTTTATTTTGTTCCTAAAATATGTGGCAATGACATTCTAAAAATATAGATAAATATATTTAGTGGAAGAGGTCCAAATTTGCAGCTTAGTACAACCATGTCAATGATGGAAACCATGAAGTTTACAATCACTACAACAATAAAGGGAAAGCATATCTTTTGATCTGTGTAACATATGAAGGCAAATGCCCCTCATTTTAAACTTCTAGAAGTCCAGTTTACATTGATATCAATTAAGTTAAAGTTATGACAAGTTTTGAGGTCAAAAATAGGTCAAAAACTGTATAAAAATCATATTTGAAAGCTCACTCGGATTTTCACGTTCACTCAATGTTTAGTGGCCACAAACATTTTTGGTTGTTCTGTAAGACAAGTGTAACTGGCACATAGTCAGTTTATTCTGTCACAGGATCATCATCAGAGTCTGACCCTGTTGCCAACATAGGTGTGTTAGAATACACCCCTCTGCACTCTGTACAAGCCATTGAACGGTCCATTCCATACTTGCGACAGATGCAGCACATTGTATGGCATCCTGATTTGCACTTGCATCTGATGAACTCAAGCAGAGCTTGAGGTGCTGGGGGAAGGTCTGTCAAGATGGGCATCATTTTGCCATGGCTGATTTTCCAGCCACACCTATGTTGGCCTTTCATCCTTCCATGTCTGAATTTGGTGGTAAACACGAAGGCTATGGTATTTTGTTGCACTGGCTGTTGGTGGAAGTGTATGTGGCTGAACAGTTGCTGTGCTTGACATTGTCTTGTCACAGAATCTGCGCAGCCTCAACTTGTTAACATCCTCTCCAACCTGGCCATTGTATAGGCATACAAGAGCCTGCTCTCCTGCCTTGATTACTTCCCCTTTTGATGAGGTACCTCTCATGAACACCTGTCCTTGTTCAAGAAAGTGCAACTACTTTCTGATCTTGGTCAATGCGACTGATTTACTGATGCCAAAAACCCTTGAAGTGGTGTCACACCCCAGGATAGCATGGATGATTGATTGATTATTTATTGTTTTCCGCCACACTCAACAATTTTTCAGTTATCTGGTGGCGTCCAGTTTTTGTTGGTGGAGGAGAGAACCCAGATACAATGTACCTGGGAAAAGACCACCGACCTTCCGCAAGTAAACTGGCAAACTTGCTCACATAACGCCGAGGCCGAGATTCGAACCGGCGCCGACAGAGGTGAGAGGCTTTGTGATTTTGAGCCCGATGCTCTAACCACTTAGCATGGATGAAAAGAATATTGTTACAGACAATGTCACCAAGCTGTGCGTGGGTTGCTTTGATGTTCCAGCAGCTTGATGGTCTTTCGGAGTGTGTCCTTGGCTCAGGTCTGAAAAAGATATTGTACTGTGTATCTTTGGCATTAAAACAAAGCAACACAAGGAGGTCAGTATCATCTCCAATCATAACTGTTTCCTGTGTATCTGCACAAGCAAAGGCTGTCTTGACAATGAGGACATCTGCATCTCCACGTGCTTGATGCACCTCACACCCACTTTGTTCCAGTTTGACTGTAAGCAAGTGAATGAACCATTGCTTGTTCTCCTTGTTGCAAAGGAACTCATCTTTTTTCATCTTGACAGTCATGTCACCAGTGAAGTGTACTGCAATCCCTGCACCACCACCACTTCGTCTGAGATGTGTGCAGTCTTTTGTGCTTGGAGCATTGCGACACACTTCCATATCTGCTTACAACATACTGCATGTACAGTGAACAAAGTTCATCCCTATGGACCATGGGATACTATGTAGCAGTGCTCCACCATCAAGGACAAACTGGACCTGATCTTGTGGACCAACAGCACTTTCCAGCTGTGGGGACCACAAAGCACTTGCCAGAGTAGCTTTATTTGCTGGTCTCATGACATATTTGGAGTCAAAGAGTGCTGGTGGATATGTACAGAGTTCATACATGAACATGTCAGATAGATAATTACATCTCACACCAGTGGTAACAAGGCGCTGAAAGAGTAACTGAGGATCTACATGTACCTCCTCATCTCTGATCTTGATAGATGCCTTAGCATCCATTGTTACTGCCTGAAGACTTCTTTTGAAGGTGTAGTCTGTGACCTTCTGTCCTTCCATTGAGACCAGAATCTTGTCGCCTACTGTTTTGACATCATGTGCATTTACATTTGCATGTGCTGTAACTCCCTTGCAATGTTCCTTAAAGAAGGATCTATGCTAAAGGGATTTCTTTGTGACAAGTATTGCAGTAGTTGTTGGGTGTCACTGGTATCCCTTGCTAATTGTGCTGAAGTGGCCTCTTTGTGCAGCTCACTTGTATGTAGTGTATGTGACCCCTGTCAATTCCTACATAGCACTGTTAATCTCAGCGCATGCTGGTGTGGACAGAACCCACACAAGCCCATGTGTCAAGCCTCCAGTTGTTTTGACACTGCGCATCAGACACTGTCCAATGACAAGATCTGTTGACAATCCTGCCCAGGGTCTGTCTGACCGTCGAACTACATGCAATCCCTCACTGAAGTGTTTGTACACTTCTGGATTTTGTTCTTGCAGTTTAGACATCTTCTGCAGGTAAATATGGACACTCTTCAGGTACAAGTTATGTCCAGAGGCTGCAAAATAAGGAAGCATATCATGCAAACTATGTAGATGGAGAGCCCAATCTTCCATTCGCTCAGCCTTTAGAAATCGTCGAAGTATGTCAACCATTTCCATATACTGAAGCCACAACCTTGCAGTCTGTAGTTTCTGAAGATTATTTTTCTCTTGCTGGATCCTTTCACCAATTTCTGTCAGTGTGTCATTGCTTTGAGCATCGATATCTGAGACCTCTCCAGCTAAGAGTTTTTCTATAAGATTAGCTAGCTCCTGCAGATTGTCTACTTCTCCAGCCATGAGGGAGCACTCTTCTGTCAGATGACCACTATCAGCTGGTATATCATGAAACTCATCTTCCTCTGAGTATTGCTGTAGAATGTTCTGGGTCTGCTTGTGGAACATCAATGCCAAGTGCTTTTGCAGTCAACATAGTGTTAAGTGCTGAATCTGTGAGATGTCCTCTCACAGCTTGAGATGCTGCTTTGCCAGAGAGCATATACCCTAAAGTATTGTCTGCATAGACTACTCAAGAAGCTCCTGTAGCCCATAGCCTCCCATTAAGTGATCAATAGATCCCAAAAACTCATTTAAGTATGGAATCCTCCCAGGCGCACAATCACAGAGTGAAGTTCACTGTCTGCAAGTGCACTATCTACAATCAAGGTTGCCTTCCACTAAAGAGGCTGGTCAAAAGTTACAACTGCAGTGCAGTTGTACTTGACTGCATGGTTTGAAACAAATTTGGGTGTTGAATATATGGATGTCATGTCATTTGGATCCAGGTCTATCATGGGTAAGAACATCACTGATGCTTTCCCTGGGTTGTCACCTTTATGGACCATCTGGATGAATCCAGACCAGAGTGGTCGGGACACCTTGAGCAACAGTGAAACCTTCCACAGTAGATCAAAGTCTGTGTATGGTTCCTTTACACATGGCGAGTGGAGTGTTCCACTAAATTTTTTTCCTATATTTTTAATATGTTTATTTGAACAACATTTAGAAAAGAAAAAAAAACATATTTAAAAACATTTGCAATTTGTCCTAGGTCAAATCATAAATTGCCTGGACTATACGTTCTATGCTATATAAATGTTATACAGAGCCTGAAACTCTTAAACATAATTTCTACTGCCCTTTAGTAAGAAAAATCTATCTATTTTTGTACGACTGGATCTTTCAAAAGTCTGTCAAGAGAGTATTAAATTGTAAAATTTAGTTTTTCAGAGAAAGACATTAATCCATTAACTTTTTAAAAGTATTACAAGTTAAAAATACATTTTTCAACAATCTAGAAAACACTGTGATATATTCCACATGTTCAAAGATATTTTTACATGCCTGAATAAATTTTTATTCACTATGAAAAAACAATGTTTGGAAATTTTACCTATTATTTTTTTTTATATGTATGGGTATCCTCCTAATTTTGATTCTATATAAATCATTGTTTTAAGTTTTATTCCTTTAAATCAAACGCTGTTATTCCAGTCAATTGAGTATGCCATGTGAGTGTATGTGTGCAGGTATATGTGAAAATGCCGAAATAAAAACAAATATGTTCAATTTAAAATGTGTATATAGATTGTTTGTTTGTTTGTTTGTTTGTTTATAGCCGCCTGAGCAGTTTTTCAGCTATCCGGCGGCTGTCACCATTACCGGTGACAGGGCTGCAAATTTAAGCCTATGCTCGGCACTCAGGGCCTTTGAGCAGGGAGGGATCTTTATCGTGCCACACCTACTGCGACACGGGACCTCGGTTTATACGGTCTCATCCGAAAGACCGGCACCCACGTCCCACAGTGGGATTCGAACCCCCGACTCAAGGATCATCAGATCTTTGAGCCCGACGCTCTAACCACTGCGCCACGCGGGCGGCTGTATATAGACCTTGTACAATAAATTTATCAGCATAAATAAACAGTAAGCTTATGAGTAAAATCTTAGTGTAGAATTCTGAAATGGAACATAAGGCAATATGCAAAAGCAAAAATGAAAAAAAAAAATTTAGAAAACCCTAGGTTTTGAAGATCACACCAAATAAATCAATGTTTGGGATCATCCCTAGTGCAAAACGAAGTGATCTGCAACTACTGTAACAATAGATTCACAATTTTTATTGATTCAAAATAATTTGGCCACTTGATACTAACTTGTAATATGTGGTGAGGTAGAAGATATAATAAACAAATAAATCATGGAGTCCAAACAGTTACTTACTTTTCTTTTATATCTTATATGGATGTTTTCTCTTAAACAGCACGTGGAAAAAATTCAAAACACCGATCTGCGTCGTTGCTGAGATTTTTCGGAGACGCAAACAAATAGTGAAATCAGCGAAGGTGAAGTTTTATTTTCTTTGGAAAGTATCACTTTACGCTATTCTGCATCTATGATATGACAACAAATAAAAATTTGTCCAACAATTATTTTATAGTGCATTATACAGAAAAGTGATCCGGAACTGCCGATGATCTGGAACTACCATAAACACTGTATATTAGTTACAAATTCTTGAATCCATGTTAAATAGTTTTGATAGTAATCTCAGCAGATGAAAAGCTACAGAAGTGTAGGCCCTTTATATTATTTAAATCCTTCCATTTATTGTCTATCCCTCATGTGTTTTTAAAAAAGGCAATTTAAGTCTTAGTACATAACACTGCATGAGGTATAGGATTTATAAGTGTGTTACAACATACAATAGCTACTGACTTGGCCTAATATGTACATGTATATGTATATAACATTAGAGATCCACCGCATGTGTATAATATATATGTGGTGTGAATATCTATCATTTCTCGTTACTATGGAACTCAAATTGTGCTGCCACGTTTTCTCGAAAAGTCAAATCTGTCCGAATAGGATTTCTAATATATGTCCAGGACTTTGTCAAGCAGCGGGGCTGTTGAAATGCTGATGCATGTTTACTAAGCTATTTGCGCTCTTCTATCCTTTGAGAAGCCACAACGATGCAAGGTTTGATTAGAATACTGATCTAAATGCATTTATATATAATTTTATTATTTTGACAATACCAGACAGTTGTTTGATATTTATATTTGAAACATCTTTGAGAAAATTCAGTTTAGGTGTGAAATGATTGTTCACTTTGGAAATATAGTAGATATTTATTGTTAAATTTATCTAGGATTTTTGCACTGTTTATATCTGTGATATCACATTCATTGCTAGAGTCAGTAGGGTAAAATATATTGGATTTATGGGTAATACATTTTTTTTTATATTAGAAACTTTTGTATTGGAATTTATTTGTGATTTACATTTAATTTCAGTCTTTACCTCTTGTGAAACCATGACCATAATAAAGTATTACATTACTGCTTGGCTTCGAGGTTATTTTCCAACCCTGCAGTACACCAGTCTGGGACTGAAGCTGCATACAAATTGTATTTCCAAAATATTGTTGGCAGTTATTTTGCTGCCATTTCTCATCTGCATTGTTTACCTTCATGTATTCGGTTTTTGTTAAGTTGATTAATCAAGTTTTATTCTAGTTACTATACAGGCATCATTGATTTCGCGAATTTCAGGATCTGAATAAGATTCCCCTACCCACCCCCAAGATTTAAAATGTTTTAAATCAATCATATTGGATTATATTTGTGATTAGAACTGCTACTGTTCTGCAGTATTACACATTTTCTAAGTAAATTACAAACTGCTCAACGGGACCAAATTTTCTTATATTTGCGTTGTTGTACGTCATGGTCATGCACATATAAATCGGAATAAAAGTTTAATTTGAAAAAGTGAATGCATGCTTGCACAGGTAAGATTTTTAATCATCACTTTAGATGTAAAATATCTTTCTTCTACAAAAATATGAGACCAGAGCAAGCATGCACTCAAAACTAATTTATCGAATAATCACTGAGAAAAATGATAAATATTGAAAATTTCCGGAAACATTACAACTTTCTGGACTCTGAATTACTTTATTTCGATACCCAAAAATGTGCATGACCATGACGTACAACAACGCAAACATGAGAAAATTCGGTCCTGTTTAACAGTTTGTAATTTACTTACAAAATGTGTTGCACCACCAAATGGTAGCGGTTCTAATCACAGATATAATCCAGTATAATTGACTTCAAAACATTCTTAATCTTTGTGGGGGCACTCTTATTCAGATCCTGAAATTCATGAAATCAATGATGCTTCTATAGTAACGAGAAGTACTAGAATAAAACAGGATTAATCAACTTAACAAAAACCGAATACAATAAGGTAAACAAGGCAGATGAGATATAACTGCAAGATAACTGTCAATAATATCTCAGAAACACAATTTTAGTTCCGTACTGATGAGAAATAAAAAAAAAAGAATATTCACACTGCATATAAGGCCTACACTTTACACGCATGCTGGATCTCTGATGTTATATATCTACATGTACATATTAGTCAGCAGCTTTTTGTTGCATCTTTGACAGACTCTGTGCCAGTCAGAAAAATCTTTCTCCACCTATGAACTGTCTCATAAGATACCTTATCAGACCCATAAACTTCTCCTAATTCAGTAAAGATGTGCATTTGAAAATGACCGAGTTTTTTGCAAACTTTTATATAAACTCTAATTTCTTCAATATTCTCAACCCGTTTCCCAACCAGTTTTACAATAGTGGTCAACGACTGGCTCTGATGAAATGCCTATAAATTTAAAACTATGTGGATCTGAAGGCTCGTGTTGATACTGTTGGAAAGGTATCGAATAGAGCTATCCACGAGTATCATCATCCACAAAATTGTGCAAAGCGTTATCGCGCTGTGGTACAATACACATTACACATTGAACAACCCTCATAAACTGCCTTTTCTTAAAACCCATGATGGATAGAAAAAAATAAATGGAAGGGTTCATATATATGGGCCTACACTTATGTAGCTTTCATGTACAGTGTATCAAAATACTCTAACATACAGATTCAAGGATTTGTAACTTTTTTTATTTTTATTTTTATCTATTTATTTTTCTTTTAATCTGAAGAATGGGGGTTAATTTTTTTATAATTCTGAAGAATGAGTGTTAACAATAAATAATCAACACATTTGATTGTACTGTTTTTAGCAAGTTATTATTTACTGTATCTTGGCACATGGGAATTCTATAAAAATAACACTCTTTTTAATTGAATTGTTGTTTTATCATAGGTCTAGTATCATTTTCTAATAAGAGAGAGAGAGAGAGAGAGAGAGAGAGAGAGAGAGAGAGAGAGAAATGCAAGTTTATTGTTTATCATTACTATTTTTCATTTCTTTATTTATTTCTCTAACATTCATTTATTGCTTTTGTTTTATCAGAATATTTTATTAATCTTTGAGATATTTTTTAAAACTATCATGATGGTTTAGATAAAATAGAAAATATGTCATAATAATAATAGAATCTAGAAATGTAAAAAGAAAATCTAATCTAAAAAAAAATACATGTACATTTATAGCATATAATACAATCGTAAAAGAACTTTGCATCTAAAAATAGTAACTAAAAAGTTAATTATTTTATATATTTTAAATGCAAAATTCGTTATCTTTAACATGCAATGTGGAATGTATTAGGAGACCCCCCCCCCCCCCTTTACATTTATGAGAGTACTTTGATGACTTGACACCCCCACCCCCAACTCCTGTTTTAAAATTATTTTTTTAAAGTTTTGACAAGCAAGCATTTTTTCAATTTTTACAATTCAATTATGGGGACATATACATGTAGTTTTTGGCCTGTCCATAAATCTGTTTTTCCTCAAAAACCTTAACCTTGGGCATAATATCTGAACATTTAGAGCTAGGGCTTTCATATTACACAGAACTTGCGTAATCATTCTTCTCTCGAACGGTATCACGGTATGTGGCGTAAGAGCTCCACGTGCGCGCTGCACTGGGTATTTTAAACACATGGTTTTATACACTGTAGTAAAATATAGCGTTCAATATGGATGGGAAAATCTCTGAACAGAGAGTATATTATAAGATTCGACCACATCTCGGGTTTCCATCAACGGAAATTCATGCTGATTTACAAAAGGTTTATGGGAATGGTGCTTTAAAATATGCTACAGTTTGCAAGTGGGTACGTCGTTTTAATGATGGTCGGGAGTCAATTGAAAATGACCCTCGAGTGGGTAGGCCAGTTTCCGTTTTGACGGAAAAGAACGTTGCTACTTTGAAAACGTTAATCGAGGAAGACGCACGTTATATTATGCAAGAGATAGAAGAATTAAGTGGTATTCATTCGTCAAGTGTTTTGAAGATCTTACGTGAACGACTTGGGCTACGTAAGATCTGTGAGCGCTGGGTGCCCCATTTGCTCAAGGACAAGCAGAAACAAAGTCGGGTTAGACTTGCATCGCAAGTTATAAAAATATATGATAAATGTGACCCACGTCATTTGGAAGAGATAGTTACAGGTGATGAAATCTGGATCTATCATTTTCAACCTGATTCTAAGGCTAAAAATAAGGTTTGGCTTTCATCTGAGGGCAACAGAACAGTCATTGCGCGCCTTTTCAAAACATCAAATCTTATAAACATTAATCAGTCAAATATTAGGAGAATAAACTGAACTGAACAAGTCTTTTGTTACACACAGGGTCCATGTGCTTTAGTTGTCAATCAGCTGCTTGAAACTTTGGTCACAGCCTTACAGGAAGCTGACTTCACACCTTTTATGCATGGAAATATACAGCAACATTGTTGTACATTGACCACACAATCATCTGTGCATTATTTTTTTTCAATCTAAGTACATAATTATACTGAAAAAATGCTGTAGAATTTTGTAAAAACTACTTGCAATGCCTTGAAATATTAAATGACAATTCTCTGTGTGTGTGTGTGTGTGTTTAATAATTTTTATTATAAGGCATTCAACTTCATTATTCTACATATAAATTAGAAAATTTGCTTATAATCAAATGAAATGCAAACCATTAAATTATGTTTGTCTACATAAGAATCTTTCTTCTATTAACTATTTGCATTCAACCGAGCTTTTACATCCTTCTTTATTGATTGCAAGCAGGTAGAATCAACTGGGTGTTTGCCTATAACTATTTTTTTTAACAATGATCATTATGCAAATATTTAAAAAAGATATATTAGACCCCTCCCACACCTATTTTGATAATAGAAGTGATTGAGTGAGAGAAGAATGTACATGTAATATGGTTACAAGCTTGAAAGTTACAATTCAACCCATGTAGTTACCTACCAACTTTATGATTTAAGAAATTAAAATCAGGAGAGGGATTGAGACAGTTTTAGTAGAAGACCCCCACACCCCCTCACTCTCTGACACACACACACACACTATTTTGGGCCTTTAAGTTCAGACAAAATCACTGTATTTTGTTTTATTTTTTCTTGTCAAGAATTTTGGACAAGTCAACATGCAACATTTGAAAAATATAAATAATGCTAACAAAGTTCAATCTGCAGTTCGGTCATGTTTTGTCATTCAATAGCTTTTTTTTTAAAAGAAAAAAATGTTTATCAGGACTGTCTGAATAATACCATGGTCTATGTATAACTTGTATATTCCATGCAAATTGGAAACTTTTTCACCACTATTGTGGGTCAGCTAATCTGGGTATTTGGAATTAACACAGTATTTGAGTTCTAGCAATAGGTGTGAAATATATTGGGTCTGTGTGACAGCAGGATCAAGATCATGTGTATCTTGCGCTGACCCAATTTCATATCAAACACTTGTTAGTTTCAGATACCCTGCATTAGTTAACCCTAATTTAGTTCTATTGTGGCAAAGATCAACGGAATTTGCAAGGAACATACAAGTTATACATAGATCATTGCATTATCCAAACACTCCCGAAGAACAATTTTTGTTGAAAATCTGTATCAAAATACATGTCTCGGTCAAATATAATTATTTCATGACTTATCTTATATAATTATTTGATGGATTGCATTTTGCTTCTATTGGTACATGTTGTATGTATAAATTAATTCCAATTTATCAATCATCGATATTACTCCAATTTCTATACTGAATCAAGTTAATTTGCTTTCCATCACACTCAACAATTTTTCAGTTATCTGGTGGCGTCCAGTTTTTGTTGGTGGAGGAGAGAACCCAGATACAATGTACCTGGGAAGAGACCACCGACCTTCCGCAAGTAAACTGGCAAACTTGCTCACATAACGCCGCGGCTGAGATTCGAACATGCGCCGACAGAGGTGAGAGGCTTTGTGATTTTGAGCCTGATGCTCTAACCATTCGGCCATGGAGGCCCCCAATTTGATTAGATGCATATTGAAGTAATATTGACAAGAAAGAAAGCAAGCACATTGGTAATCATTGAATATCCCTATTTCATGTAGTGGGCTTTTTGTTCACTGCTAATTCACATTTAAACACGAATTACTCATTATTATTATCAAACAGTTATTTTAAGTAAAATTATTTATGAAAGACAATAAGGAAGGGATTTAAATTGAAAATTTTCAAAACCATGTATATAGTGTTTAAGTACCATTGTAATTGCTTCAATACGCTAAAAAAAAAACCAAAAAAAAACACAGCATGCATATCATGATTTTTTTTTTTAATAACTTTTAAAAATTTTGTTTACAGCCCATTTTCATGCTTGCTTCTTTCAAGGAGACTAATACAGAGGTGTTTATCAGCAATGCAAAAAAAACCAGACCATATGTAATTCATTTTTCTAGCCCTATGCTAAAGCATGGACTTTCAGTCTATGAGGCCCTGATTTTTTGGTGGAATACTTGTGGCCTGTAATGTAACATGACATCATAACAAAAAAAAAAAGTCGATCATAATCAAAAATCCTACACCTAGTTGATATTTTAAAGTGAACATTGCTGATATCTAAAATGGGGGGGGGGGGGGCAATAAAATAGCCCATACTGCACTTAGTCCCTTACAATTTATGTCCACCTTGTCCCAAAGATGCTTCATACCAAATTTGAAAAGAACTGGAATGGTAGTTATCAAGAAGAAGTTAAAAATGTTCAACTGTTGATGCACGATGGACGAGGACCTATTGCAATAGGTCACCTGAGTAAACTAAAAAAAAATTTAGGAAAGGGTGGTTAAAGTTTACTCTCCCAAGCCAGTTTTTACTAAATTGCAAAATCAATCTCTTCAATACTTTACTAATTTTGTATCCACTTAAAAGTTCCTATCAGGAAGAGGCCACTAGGTATTTCAAATAATAAGGTTATGATCTTTGTGAGAAAAAAGGAGGAGTGCACCCTCATCCCCACGTAACATACATAATGCATTTTACATTGCAATGAAGAATACTTGTACAATCTAAAAGTAAATAATATGATGTAAAACTACATACACTACATTATGTATAGTTTATTTATAAACACCCTTCATTGTATGAAAATAGTCTTAAGTACGCCTGTGGCAAATAATTTATTTGGAAATTGAATACTTTGTATTGCAATGTAATTTGTACGCATTATATCGGCTATTTAAATATAACCTTGAGTTATATATTGAATATTTTTATCTTTCTATCATGCATTGCACTGCAAATCAACCAATGAAATTTCCAAAGATAACTTGCACGACTAAGAGGTCTTAAATAGAAATTTTATAATCGATTGAACATTTTTCATAAACTTTACTTGCATATTAAATAGTAGACAGAGAGCTAGCAGCATTCCTGAATAAATTGCCGATCCTATATTATGATGCCATCGCTATATATAGACTTAAACGTCTTTGATGAGTCTTGAATCAATGACCATGTTTGCTCGATGATGATTCAGGGAATCCGAAGTTTGAAAGATCCATGCCTCTTTACAAAATTGAAAGTAGTACGCAATAAGTGAACACCGATCCCGACCAAGTGCGATTCAATTAGTTTACGTAGCAATTGGTATTGGGATCAAAGTTCATTTTTCATGCATTGCTTCCGACTTTGAACTAAGGATAAACTTTTCACCAATCGTTCTTTTTATTATTTGGAGACTTCTTTACATAAAAAAGCACTTGTCCAATTGGACTAGTGCCCAGTAATATTCACTTGTCCAAATTTTTTTCCCATTGGTACTGGACAAGCGTTATTGTCGAGCCCTGATTCTCAAATCTTATTTCATAAAATGGGCCATCATGTGCCGGTATAAAGAATTATGGCCCCCATAAAATAATGACCATGGGTCACTTTTCAACAAAGACTGATTCAGGTTTTACGCCGTGTTGGCAATATTTCAGCCATTTTACGGCGGTTAAGCACCTAAAATATAGTTGGTTATGAAAATTTAAGTTTCCCTGATGGCCCCCAGTGAGCCTACTCTTTTTTCAAAATCAAGGGAACGATCTTTTACATGCCAAGGGGGTTGTAATCCTTGACACGGGGCACCCTTTAACGTCCCATCCAACGGACTTAAAAGTTGAAAATACATAAACAGGTAAAAATACATATCATTTTGTGTATATGAATAGGTTATATTGTAAAGGATCAAATTTTTCTGTAAAAGTTGCATTCTTGTAAATATTTTATGATAAGATAATAGTCAATATTTGTAAAAGGTTTATACATTGATTGCACATTATTAAAAAGTCTACATTCCAAAAGAATGTGTTCTATAGTTAATGGACAGTCACATGATATACATTCAGGTTGAAGTTCTCTGTTTAATAAACAAGAATGTGTCAATTTTGAATGTCCGATGCGAATTCTTGAAATGATCAACTTTGTCCTGGCGTTTCATTACGATGTTACACAATTTGTTTACTTTGTTTTAAATAGAATACAGTTTACTTCTGTCACAGAAATCCAAAGATATTTGCCAAAGATCATTTACATATAGTTTTATGTTATATTTCAAATCTGTGTATGGAATTTTAAAATGTACAATATCATTTTGTAGTGCATTCTTTCCCTCTTTGTATGCTTTGTTGTTACCATGGATACCATTATGACTAGGAATCCAGCAGAACTCAACTATTTTATTTTGTTTACTTAGAAGATAGTACTAGTTTAAAATGTCTAAAATATATGGATGATCAATATTCATTTACTTATAAACTGCAGACAAGATAGGGAGTCTGAGAATATAGTGAAGTATTTGTCATTAGAAATTTTTATGTACTCTAACACAAGTTGGATAGCCTTTGCTTCAGCTGTATAAATTGTTGCTTCATTTGTGAGTCGTGCCGAGAAAATGTTATTGATTACTGCAGCAGCAGCGACTTTATTTTGGTATTTTGAACCATCTGTATAAACATCAGTTGTAGAGTGTTTATATTGTTTTAGTTCAGATAACGTTTGTTTGAAAATAGTGGAATTTGTTTAAGATTTTTTATATTCAGAAAGTGAAGTGTCAACTTTGGGTTGTAGTAATTTCCATGGTGGTATTTCTGAACGTGATGAGGGTTTTATGATGTCCAAAGGTAAGTTAGAATGATGTAAAAAAATTTAACTCGGAGACCAATTGATTTTATACATGTCTTATTTTTGTCATACAAATCTTCCAACTGTGGATGGAAAATGCATTTAAATGCAAGATAGTCAATATTAGTCCTTCATGGTGGATTACATCTAAGGCTTTAATGTAGGATGTTCTTGCCACTCCATATACTATACAACCGTAGTCTAGTTTAGACCGGATGAGAGAGCGATACAGATGTAAAAGAGTATTCTTATCTGCTCCCCATTTTGTGTTGCAACAACTTTTATTATATCAAGGGCTTTTGTACACTTTTCTTTGAGCATTGCTATATGTGGAATGAAAGAGAGTTTATATCAAAATATGACACCTACGAACAGAAATGCATGCATGCTGTTTTAGTTCTAGAAAATTTAAAACCATTCACATCAGCCCAGTTTTGGATTTTGTTTAGATATAACTGTAATTTACGCTCAACGGAATTCATATTCCTTGATTTATAACAGAGAACAAAGTCACTGACATATAGACTTCTATGAAAGTCATTTTTAAGTACATCAGCGAGGCTGTTTATATTTATACTAAATAATGTAACTGATGAAATACTTCCTTGTGGCACGCCCATTTCTTGTTCGAAATTGTCTGAAAATGTAGATCCTAAGCAAACATATGAATGCCTATTACTTAAAAATTTCTTAATAAAGTCTGGTAAATAGCCTTTAAGACCTATATTATGAAGATCTTTTAAGATACCATATTTCCATGTGGTATAGTATGCTTTTTCTAAATCAAAAAATACAGAGACGATATGCTCTTTGTTGACAAAGGCATCTTGAATATACGTTTCAAGTCTTACTAACTAGTCGACTGTGCTTCGATTTTTCAACAAAGAAAATTGTCATTATTCAACATAGAAAAATGACCCTTTTGCTCATAGAAAAAGTGTCATTTCATTAAAATCAACCCATTCTGCATGAAGAAAAATGATCCCCATAGAATAACGAACCCTTGTAAATTTTATTTAGGAATTTTTTCTCTGTTAATGCCTAAGGGAGACTGTTCAATATTGTCACATCAATGACAGTAAACAGTAAATGAATTTAATTAGCTAAAAAAAATTTAAAATTATAAAGAAAGGTGGTTTTTTTTTTATAGAAAATAAGAACTTACTTGTTATAACAAGATACTGACTTGCTGCATTGAGATAATTATCTAGTCATAATGAGTTATCTCATTATTATGAGTAAATACATGTATATAGTTCTATCGATATAATATTCTTGTTATAAAGAGATTCTGGGTTCTGGTGTTTGAAGGGGAGCTCTATTGGTCATATAGTGAACATGCATTCATATTTAAAAATCTTATGCATAGAACATGCAAACAGAGTGCATAATTAAAATGAGCAATGTAGCCTCTACCAAAATTGTGAAATTCTTGGCCTCTGTGTTGGGGACTTGAGTGTTATAGGGGGCTCTATGAGTAATATAGTACTAGTTGGCATGCATTATTTTTCTTTGAAAATTTTTCTCTATACTGGATATTTAGCAGACAACATCTGTGCATATTTGGGATGAATAAGGATTTCACTAAAAAAATTGTGAAATTTGTGAAATCTGGTATTAACGCCAGCTATATTTATCATGTAGGGAAAGTGAATTTATACTTTAAAATGTAATTATACTTTCGATCATAATTCTGAGTTAAGAGAAGAGCGTAACCATTACAATCCCGCCCGCCACCACCAAACTTACACTTATTGACCAATGTTCAGATCTTGAGCTCATTTTTTGCTCACTGAGACAAAGTCAAAGGAGCTTATGCTATACCCCCAGCATCGGCGTTTTTTGGATCAGGTCCCATTTGAAAAGGTAAAGATAACAAACAGTGATCAATTTCATACAAAATAGAGAGTTGGACAAACACAGACCTTTGGATATACCATAAGTGGAATCGGTATAAAACATGACAGACAGCATATCACCCAATGACAGGTTGTATTGGCAAACTAGATCATTATAACGACCATAGAATTTGCAAAGCACTGACTTTGAACGAGACACTTGAAACCTAACCCTTATAGCATCACCTTGTTTGTCAACAGCCTACCTTGATTTAAAAAATGATCATATGCAGAACAAGCTCTTTTGTATTGATTTAGTTGAGAGATATAAACACCATATGCAGGTGAGAATGGAATATTGCTACATAAATATGGAAAGTTGACAAAGTTAAAATTATCCCGTTTGTTATGAAGCTGAGATGTTAGTTAGCTATTAACATCCATTTTCAATAAAATATCTGAGTATGAAACAGATGTCGAGTACTCTATTGTGTCTTTCATTTCAAGTTCCATGGGATATATTGATTGATTGATTGATTGTTGTTTTCCGCCACACTCAACAATTCTTCAGTTATATGGTGGCGTCCAGTTTTTATTGGTGGAGGAGAGAACCCAGATACAATGCACCTGGGAAGAGATCACTGACCTTCCGAAAGTAAACTGGCAAACTTTCTCACATATATCGGCGCGAGCGAGATTTGAACCCGCGCCGACTAGAGGGGAGAGGCCCTGTGGTTTTGAGCGCGATGCTCTAACCACTCGGCCACGGAGGCCCCAGGGATATATTGAATCAACACATAAAATGAAAATGATTATTATTAATAGATAAAACATTGTCAATATATTTAAATGTCGAGTTGAGATTTTTTCTTCTCATGTAGAAGCTTTCGTTGGAATTCCCATGGGCACGAATTGTGCTCCTTTGTTAGCTGTGACCTGTTTTTATATTCCTGTGAGGCAGAATTTATTCAAAAGCTTTGACATGAGAAGAAAAAATCTCTTGCTGGGCCTTGAACTGAACATTTAGATATATCAACAATGTTTTATCTATCAATAATTTCATTAATAAGTCGATTTGATATATTTCAGTGAACTACAAATAAAAGACACTACAGAGTCTTCCACATCTGCTTTATATTCTATTGAAAATAGATATTAATGGCAAAGTAACAACTCAACTTTATTACAAACAGTATGATTTCATTTCTCCATTGTCAACTTCCCACATTTGTGTAGCAATATTCCATTATCACCTGCATATAGTGTTTATATCGTTCAAGTGATTTGATATGCAAGAGCTTGTTCTGCATATGTTCAGTTTTTGACTCAAGGCAGGCTACTGAGAAACATATTTTTTTCAGTTTACACAACATTTATTCAAAGATACATCAGATTTTTACATGCTCTGACAAGCAAGTTGTTGTTACATGGTCTCAACACTATCATTTAAAGTCAGCATTTCGCAAATTCTATGCTCATTATAACAATCTGGTTTGCCAATACAATCTGTCATGGAGTCAAATGTGTCTGATGTGTTTCAAATTAATTGTTAGGCCGTTCATGGTAACTGATTTTGACTACACACTGCTCCTCTTACCTGATCTAGATATAGGGATGCTTGTACATCCTAGGCACCTGATCCCACCTCTGGTATATCCAAAGGTCCATGTTTGCCCAACTCTTTATTCCTTATGGGAGTTATGAGATTGATTGATGTTTGTTATCTTTTTTTAAAGCAGGCTAAACTTAAGTTTTTCGAGCAGATCACATATCTAGTAAGTACTAGTCCTAACCTATTCACACTTGTATGGTTGATATAACTATGTATATGTAGTACAGAGCTAGCTTCAGATATCAAGCATGAATAATATGTCCTGGTAGGACAGATTAAACATTTTTGGAGTAGTTCAAAGCAATACAAAAACTTGGGAGCTGATTACATATTGAAGTAAATGCTGGTCCTAACACTTCAGACTTGCATGGTTAATGTAACTATGGATATGTAACAAAGAGCTAGCTTCTGATACGGAGTGTAATCTCAGTTATCAGTATGTTTAAAAAAACACAAACAAGCAAAATCAGACAAGAAAATCTCACATCAGACTTTCATCATTAATGTTGCTATAAAAATATAGCATAACGTTAGCTTCTGATATGATGCCTGATCTTGATTTTCCCAATGCTACCTCACTCAAACTTTCTTGGTTTATGTGACAGTGGATATGTGACATATATGATACCCAATGGTGAATTTAGAGGAGGATGCCCTTCCCTTTTCCGTCACAAATTTACAAATTAATGTGAGTAAAACTCCTGATTTGGCACCCAAAATGGCTGAAAAGATTGGCTAATACTTGACTTTCACATCCCCCTCCTTTTTCTGAAATCCTGGATCCACCACTGATACCATTATGGTATGATATTGCATCATATGATATGGAATAATTAAATGCTATTTTATTACCCATATCTTGGCAAATCTTATCAATGCCTTTTAAATATCATATTACTTTGCTAAGATAGGGGTCATTTTTCTACAGGCGTCAATTTTTTGCAGGTATAACATGCAGAAAACTGACCCCTGGGTCTTTTTTCTACAAAATAATCCAATATGGCTGGGGGGTCATTTTTCAATGTTGAAAAATTACCCTTGGTCATTATTCTATACGTGGTCATTTACTTCTTTACAGTGGCCCATAATGAGTCCTGTTTTATTTATTGTTGTATAGAAATAGCATGAATTTTCAAGGTCACATTCCATTATAAAACAGGGGGCATATAATGGCTCATACCGCATTTAGTCCTACTGAGATGCATTCCGAACTAGCAACTTAGTATCTTTTAGTAGAAGGGAAAATGATGGTCACATGTTTATACTTCATGTAAAGTATGCCGGCTGAAGTATGAAGATATCTCCAATTATTTGAGTTTATGTTAATTTGGCACTCTATAGATCTGATTATTGATTAAAACAACTTGTAATGTGTAGCTGATAGTTTTTATATATAAAAAAGGGAAAATCAACAGACACCTTGAAATGAGAACATGATAAAACATGTGGTAATATAAACAGAATTGAATATTCTTCCAAGAAACAGCACCACAGAATTTTTCAAAAAGATCAAATTTCAGTTCAGTGGCACCTGGTGTATATATAGCTTAACTGACCCTCTCCTCTAATTACATGTGACAATATTTTGCTGTTTAAATGGTGGAATGACGAGTTCAAAAGGAAAACTAGAGTTTGTTTTTGTGAAAAACAAATATCTACCCCAGCTCCCAAAATTGAAAGTGCTCCAATTCAACTCACGTGAGCTAAAAATTAATTATGCTTTGCTTGTGAAAAATATAGAGAATAATGAAAAATACCAATATGGGATGCTAAAAACGACCTTGTATATTTAAGGAGGACAAATTAAGGGAATGCCGTTCTATCTATAATTACATGGTTATTCTGTTGCAGCAGAAGACAATAAAACATAAAAAAACAAAAAAACAAACAAAAAAAACCAAAACAATATAAAACAAAATCAAAATTTGTTTGTGAAACACTGATGCCCTTGGATACAACAAAGTGGAACTGCAAGACTTGTAAAGGTCACTAGGTCAAAGATTTTGGTGTCAATGGATAGGTCTTGCCACCAGGAATACACATACCAAATATGAAAAGGTCTACTTTTTATGTTGTATAAGATATGAGCAAGGTTAAAGTTTTTTGAAAATTTCCAAAAACTTGGTCAATGGTCAAAATCAAGGTCAAAAGGTCATTAATCTGGTATAAAAAAAAAAGGTCACCTCACAAGAAATACAAGGAAAACATTTGTGAAATACTCTTACGATTTGAAAGATATGACTTACATTCAAATTTTATAAAAGTAGGTCAATGTAAAGGTCACCAGGATGTGAAATTTTGGTGTCAATAGAAAGGTCTTGCCACAAGGAATACACATACAAATATTAAAGCTTTACCTCTTATAATGTAAATGAAAGGACCATGGTTAAAGTTTTTTACCACAGACAAATAGATGGACAGGCCAAAAACTACATGTCTCTGAATCTTTGATTCCAGGGGCATTAAAACCTGACAAGGAACACAATATAAATGAAATTGTTGACTCATTCAATTTGTACACTGTAGTGGCATCATGAATGAAGTACTGCAACATACTGGCCTGTTATTCACAGGAAATCACTTGTGTGCAATTGTGAAAATGTAGGCCATTTGGATCAAATTATACTTTGTCCACTTACTGAGTTGGTAGGAGGTGAAATAGAGTTCCTCCTGTAATACTGGGGAATCAAAGGGATCTTGGTATAACATTATGCCAGACACATCTTCCAAAGAGGCCAGTCTTAACTGAAAAAACAAATGGTAATTTAAATAACACATTCACATCTTTGATGTTATGTATTAGATGGCCAGTGTGTTATTCCATAGTGCTGAACAAAATAATCTGTATGTATACTAAGCACAAATGATGAATAAAAAATAAAGACCGCACAGAAGGGATTTATTGGAAAATAACTATCAAGTTTGAAGAATTTTAACTAGAAAATAAAAAGCTAGCTGAAGCCTATAATAGCCGGTCTAGGTTTTAATTTTCCAATATATAAAGATTAAAGGATTTATTATTCAGCAGTTCTGATGATGAGATAATTACTTCTATTCTAATACATAATATTTGTAGTACGTACAAAGAATCGTTTTTTTATAGGAGACATACACACTGCACCATTGCACATCAACACAAAATTGTTAATTTCTCAGCTAGGCAAACATAACTCAAAATTATCTCGTATATAATGAGGAGGCAGACATGATTCACTATTTAAATACATACATCATACAAAATATGTGTACATATGTATTTTCATTACAATCATAATCCAGACCTTTAATTTCTAGATTTCCGTCAACTTTCGATCACTCTAAATCTTCATCTTTTAAAGTTTTATCAAGGTCCCTTGAGTTATCTCGAGTCAGCATGCAAATTTGATAACACGAGGGTAGGCAAGTCACCAATGCTGATTTACAACAGTTGACAAGGTATAATGTACATGTAGCTGGAGAATTCGAATCTTACAATATGTTCAAGCCATTTACAGTGTATTTTATAAACTGGTCTGTTTTGTTGTACGGGCCCTCGCTTATAGTGCAGTGCCCATTATTGAATTACTAAGTTATCATCAATTAGAGTTGAAATCTTGTTGGACAAAATATTCTATTGTTAAAATGACAATGTTGAATATTCAACTGTTGTAAAACGGCATTAAACATCAATGGCAACTTGCCTGGCCTCGTGTTCTCATTTCCTGTGCTGAAGATATACATGAATAACACACCTGATGCTTCTAATTTTTTAAATTATGAACATGATCTCTGTTTAAAGACCCAATTATAAGTTAACGCCCACAAATTTACCTGAGCCATGATCAATTGGAAGCCGCCCATCAATCAGACTTAAAAATAATAGATCTCAGGTTGATTGACATTTGCAGTGACCAAGGTTTATGAGTGCCAGTGTTTTGATAACAATAAAGGTCATCATATCAATCAGCACTCTTTTGATATTAATGAACCTGGTGTACCCAGCTGATCACTGCTGTTTACCTCATGGAACAAGAATGACACCTCCAAAATCTCTGCTAGTCTATCAGAAGAAAAGGTAGAGGCGATTTGAGCGTTATTTACAAAATATTGCATGTATGCGTGTAAGTAGGAATACAAATTTTTATTTTATGCACTATGGATTAGTTGAGGTAATCTGAGACACTTTCAGTATCTATCAGATGTATACACAACGGGTTCATCTTTGGCCTGGTAAATTACAGAAAAATAACATTGACCATATATAAACTCCGCCTACATTCAATGATTCATGAAAATACTCAGGGGTAAAATAATTGGGTCTTTAAGAAACCATAAGCACAACCAATAATAATTAAATCCAACTTGGGCACAGAGAAACAATCTAATAGTGACAGTTTTTAATGCACTTCATTCATCTGAATATACGATCATTAATACTAAAGATGTTGGAATTTAGAATAATGGCAAAAAAAATCAAAGGCAGTGGCCATTAAAATTTGTGAAACCTGGTTAGATTCTTCTATAAATGACTCTGAAATAGATATAGCCAGTTATTCTGTTATCCAAAACAACAGAAATAGGAACATCAAAAACAAATTTGCTTTCTCTAAAATAGATCTTGACCTGAATAACAGTAAATCAATTTGGGCAGAAATCTATCTTCAAAAACAAACCCATTTATAGTGGGCATAGTCTATTGACAACCTGAAAATTTTCTGGTCAGTTTTAAAGAGTGTTTGAGTGAACTGCACTCTAATTTAGACAGTGTTATCCTTGGCAATTTTAACATTGACAGGCAAAACAATAAATTATACAAAGGGTATAAGAACATCCTGAACTTATTCAGTCTTAGAGTAAATTTCAGATTCAACCAGAATCACAGAGACTATTTTGACATTTATTGATCATATATACTCACAAACAATGATGACAAATTTGTACAATCAGGAACCATCACAATGGGTTTCAGTGACCATAATCTTGTATATTGCACAAGAAAAATTTGGAAAGGTCAAATTAATTAGCACCATACTATTTATTGATCATTTGTTTTACATCCCCTTGGAATTTTTCACTCATATTGAGACATCACCTGTAGGTGAAGTACCACAAATTTAGACTTATGCATTCTTTAACATGCCAATGCCTGCCGTGACATGGGACCTCCGTTTTTAAGGTCATAGCCGAAAGACCCATGATTCTCACTTCTAACTGCTGAGCGATTGACAAAGGAGCAATCACTCCCTATGTTAACGTCTTAGATTTGACACAGCCATGGCATGAGCAGGGCTTGAACTCATGACTTCCTGGTTATGAAGCAAATGCTTTACCACTGAGCTACCATGACCAGTCCTAGTACCACTGTAAAAATGAGATGTATGAAAAATTTTGAATCCGTACTATTTATTCAAGAATCAGAAAAAGTTGATTGGTCATCTTGCATAATGTGTAAATGTGTAGAAAATAATTGGAATAGTTTTAAGATTTTTTTTTAAGTGTGATTAACAAATTTGCTCTTATCAAAGAAGTGAGGTTAAAGTAAAGAACTAAATCCTGGATGACTTATGAAATATTACAAAAAATCCAAGAAAGGGATAAACTTTTACACATTTTAGATAGAGTATCACAAGAAGATCACAAAAATTTATAACAAGCAAGTCTAAGAAATTTATTACAACATAAAATCTAGAAAGTAAAATCAGAAAACATATCATTGAAAATTGAAGAATTAAAATAAAAATGATTAAAAAGAAAACCTCTGGCAACAATTGAAAAATAAAAAGAAATAGGAGAAAAAGACTGTTTTAAATACTAATGATAACAACTGTAATAGTGAATTTGAAATTGCCAAACATTTTAACACTTTAACTGTTGCTTGAAAGTTTGTAAAAACCCTGCTTATTGTTAATTAAGGGTACATATAATGTGATGTTGGAAATAACACCAGTTAGAATGCCACATTGGGGTGGCAGTCATGTGTGACATGTTGGGTGGGGGGGGGGGGGGGAGAGAGAGAGAGGTCCAAATTGAGAAAAAGACCAACAAGGTAAGTAAACTTAAAATCCTTGACATGTATAAATGTGTTGGTTCGGGAAACTATATTTTACAGAAGAGAGCAATCATTAAGCAATTCCCTGCTGTTAAAAGTGGTGGATTAAATGCTTTGTTTTCCCAAACTTTCCTCCTCACTTTTCAGGGTATGGAAGTTTTCATCTTGAGACTAAAGATTTTTTACCAAAATTGACCCTTAGAGAGTTTTATCTAATATATCAAATAGTTTTGAGGTATTGCAATAGAATTTCACTTCATTGGTACCTTGTAAGTCAATATATGTAACTAATTCAGTCAATTAGCCTTCAGATTCAATGTGCCATTCGGGATGGTGGTTTCTGTGTCTCACGGAGTGGCAGCATTTGTAAGAAACAGAGATTATTTTTAAGTACAGTTCTCTCCTGGTCTATTTTTGGGACAAAAAGACCCTTGTCAATTAGAAATGTTAAGATTTTGTCATGATACAATGTTATTTCACTCTATATTACACAACTTTCCACCATGTTTACTGTGCAGGATGAGTGTTACTGTGAGAAATCACTACTATAGTGATACCACTTTCTTTAATGCTACTGACTAAACTTTTTTCTTTTTAAGTTTACCTTTTTTCTTTTTAGTATGGTCACTGCCATCACTCAATTAATAAAATTGAGCAGGAAAGTAAGCCCCCTCTCCCCTCAAAAAAAAAAAAAATAAGAGACTCACAGGCCTTAACAGCCACCTGAGTATCATATCCCATATATAGACCTGTCAAGGAGTCTCATCTTTGCATTTAAGCCTCATTCTGGAGTCTTCTGTTCACAGCTTTATGATCTTTCTAAATATGCATACAAGTCGTATTCAATTACAATACAAGGGAAAATGAAGTTTGAAGCATTTAAATCATCTAATATTTCCCTGACCAAGGTGCAATGAATTTCATAATTTTGGTAAAGGACTTCATTGGACACAGTAACCATGCATTTTGTTTTTCTCCCACATGTATCGTAGTAGAGAAGATTTTTGAAATTTTCAATTTTCTCTGTTTTGTTTATATATATATATATATATATATATATGGTTTTTTGGGGGGTTTTTTTTTTGGTTTGTTGTTGTTTTTTTTATTTTTGCAGTTTTTGCCCCAACCATGAGGTCCTTGGGGAGCTATGATCATAAATTTCACTACATTCCTCTTATCGTAAGAGATTTTGCCCCGCCTCTAGGGTACCAGGGAAGCCATGAAATTCAAAATTTCTGTCCCCATGTCCCAAATTTTCAGAGGAACTGGAATGGTAGTTATCATGAAGTTAAAATGATCAATTGTTAACCACATTTAGTCACTGATTATTATGGACCCACCCTTATACTAAAACCCCTAACTATAACTAAATAAACTTACAATTTTAGTAAAGGGTTATCTACTCATTCTAAATATCTGTTCCATTTCAATTTGATATCAATAGCATTAAAGAAGATGATTTTTAAATGTTTTACATACCAAGTTTGGCCCCCGCAATTGAGTCAGAACCTCTACCCCGGGGATCATGAAATTTACATTTTGGTAGAGGTCTTCCTGCTCTACATTACTATCCATTTAGTTTTTCTTACAAATGTGCAGTTCTAGAGAAGAAAGTATTTGAAAATAGGTCACTTTTGGTAGTTTTGGCCTCATTCTTAGGGCCCCAGGGGGGCAGGAGTCCTGACATTTATAATTTACATCCACCTTGTTCCAAAGATGCTTACCAAATATCAAAAAAATTCGAATGCTGGTTATCAAGAAGAAATTAAAAACATTCAATTGTTAATACTAATGACTAACCACTTTGGCCCCAGCTTCACACCAAAACCCCTACCCCCGGGATCATTAAATTTACAATTATGGTAAAGGGCTACCTGCTCTATTTAAATATCCATTTAGTTTCAATCTGGTATCAATAGCATTAAAGATGTTTTTAAAATGTTTTACATATAAATACCATATACCAAGTTTGGCCCCACCCTGGGGTTAGAACCTCTACCCCGGGGATCATGATATTTATAATTCTGGTAGAGGCCTTTCTGCTATACATTATCATGCATTTAGGTTTTCTTACAAATGTGCAGTTCTAGAGAAGATTTTTGAAAATTGGTCATTTTGGCAGTTTTGGCCCCATCCAATGGGAACAGGAGTCCTGAAATTTACAAATTATGTCCATCTTCTCCAAAAGATGTTTCATACCAAATTTGAAATGAATTGGAATGGTAGTTATCAAGAAGGAATTAAAAATGTTCAATTGTTAACACACGATGGACGAAGACGGATAAAGACCAATTGCAATGCCAATAAGAATGTACCACAGTGATTTATCATGATAACACTCTTATTCAAAAGAATCAAGGCAGGCATTGTATCTCTTAATTAAATGTAAGTCAACACATGATGAATGTGAAGAACATTTTCACTTATGAATTCAATAAATGACAAATGTGTACACACACACATGCAAAGAACAAAAGACATGGAAAGAAAACAATGAGTAAATGACAACAAAGACTTGTTTTACTGTTGTGCTGTTACACCACTGACTTAAGTCAGTTTAATTTATTTATCCTGGATTAGGAAACAAGTTATTACAACTTTTATTAATTAATCCCTCTCAAGTTTCCTTGTCCCAGGTTAAGGGGAGGGTTATTTGCTCACATATATATTCAACTCTGCCATATTCTTTCTGTGCTTGCTCTAAGCCAGCACTTGTGGTCCAGTGATTGTCATTGTAATGTTTTATTGTAGTTTGTTTTACGTATTTCCCCAATTGATCATGGGAATTATTGTCTTATATGAATAGTTTTACTTTTTTATTTTCATAGAGCCTTTTACAGGTTTTTTTGGTCCATTATTGAGGGTAGTATTGGCAATCTGTAGATGTTATTTGGTATTCAGAAGAGGACTGTCTGGGACACACATCCACACACAGAGAGAGAGAGAGAGAGAGAGAGAGAGAGAGAGAGAGAGAGAGAGAGAGAGAGAGAGAGAGAGATTTATAATTATTTTTTGCAGTTTTTGCCCATAAGTCATCATATTAGTGGAAGTTTCAAATTTGTTTTTCTGCTACTTACCTTTTACAAGGAATCAAATACCTAAAATCACAAAATATTATGCACCCTAGATGCCAAGGTTCTAACAAATTCAAATCTTTTATAGAGAACACTTCCTATCCTATTCAAAAATATGTAATTTTTACCCATGATCTGTGATACATGTATAATTCACCGAAATTGCCGACTTTAGTTTCACTCGCAATAGTTACTATCTTGTGGGAAATTATGTTACTTTTAACAATTCCTATCTTTTGGTTTTGAACAGATATCCCGCTTCAGATCAGATTGTAGCGATTTATTATTTCAACAAGGTAAATCAAATGCTTTTTATGGTTGGGAGGATAACAAAGATTAATGCATGTAAATAAACATTGATTGTAATTATTTTAATTAATCTGCTTTATGTTGGACTTTTCATCTAAATCAAAAAGTTAGAACTATACAAAGTAATATTTTTAACAATATACTAACTAATGTGACTGCTGATTCCCTGATCATTCCAGGCTTTAAGATATCAAAAATACACTTCTCAATGTTTCCATGTTTATAGAAAATTATCGTTTTTCCTGTTAGCTTGTCCCTATATATTCAATACCCTAATATTTTCGCATAATGCACAGTTATTTATAGATCTGCTCTATGCAACTTTATTTTTGTTTTCTTCAAATTTTCCACATGTAATATAAATTCATTTATTCAGAAAAATAATGCATTCATTTGGGGATTCAAACCCAGGGCCACTTGCTTGCTAAGCAAACATACTAAACTTAACAAATGCAGCTCCTGTTCAAATGCTATAAATTATCTATAAAAACTTAAGTTTACCATTAACAAATATAACAGTTATAGAGAGAACTATACGTTTAACTAAAAAATGAGTTTGAAATAGTCATCAAATATTTATGATATGCTTCAACAGAATAGCAAACCAATTAATTCAGCATCTAAAATATCTGCATTGTTTAACGATGGAAACTTCCATTCTAAGTAATTGTCCTTTGCTCCATTGAAATATAAATTTTGATCTTTTAAAATAAAAATATTTACAGTCAATACTAATGTTACATTTTGCGTGTATTATGCCAAAATGGTAGTCAGGGTCTTGACACATAGTCCACTTACCTTCGGCTCGTGGACCACGCATCAAAACCCCAACTACTATTTTGACACAGCACACTTAAAATGTAAAATCATTAAATAAATAGCATCATACCATGAAAACTAGGCTTAATAATTCTAAGTGTCATGGGTCTTTTTGTCCCAAAAATAGACCAGGAGAGAACTGCATGCCAAAGTAATCCCTAATTCTTAAACATGCCGCCACCCCGGGAGACACAGAAATCGCCACACCAAATGGCGCATCAAGTTTGAAGTCTAATTCACTTCATTAGTAACACATACTAATTTAGAAGGTGTCAATGAAAATAAATTCTACTGCAATACTATTATTATAGTAATATAATTATTTTATATTACAAAAAAAAACTCGCTAAGGGTCAATTTTGATATAAAATTTGTGTCACAATTTGAAAACTTCAATACCATGGAAAGTGAGAAGGAGTGTTTGAGAAAATTTGAGAAAATGGAGCAATTTTATAGGCCACTTTTAACAACAGTTGGGGATTGCTTAATGATTGCTCTCTTCTGTAAAATATAGTTTCCTGAACCAACACATCTATACATGTCAAGGATTTTAAGTTTACTTACCTTGTTGGTCTTTTTCTCACTTTGGGACCACCACCTCATGTCACACATGAATGTGGCATTCTATCCAGTGAATTAATATTTTGAAAGTTTTTATGCAGAAAGAAATTTTTACAACAACCATCTTATTTTAAATGTGGTATCTGAAATGTTTGTACATATAGAACTTTGAGGTCTCAGTGTCACAAAAAGCACTCACCTGAATGAAATTTCTGCCAATTTTTGAAACTTGACCCAAGTGTTATCAAAATGCCAATAATATCAATTATCAACCAATCTATCATTTTTGGAATAGTACCAAACATATGAAATAGGCAAAGTGTAAAAGCTTAGTTTAAGAAGGGCAGCACTGCACATAGGTAATTATAGACTAGTGTTGTGTCAAATATCCTTGTATGAGTTTTTATGTGGCTTTCAGAGCAAATTTTCTATTGCTACTTGTCTTATTCACTTATTAGATCAAATTAGGGAGTCATCAAAGGGACTTTTTCTTGGCATGATAATATCAGATTTACAAAAGGTTTTTGACACTGTGAATGCAATAAATTTGACAATATAGGAATTGAAAGTGGCTGGTTTAAATTATACTTAACGGGCAGGTCTCAAGTTGTCGGGTATTGGGGCAAGCTTTCTGACCAGAGGGAGTAATTTGGGCCCATTATTAATTTTATGTCAGAGATCCAAATGTCACTTAATTGAAACTTGGCAAAGTCCTAGAAAACTGCTCTGACTGGCTAAAAGACAACAAGTCACTTCATCTTGGGAAAACTGACGGCCCTAGTCGCAAACTTAAAAGTGAAGGTCAAATTGAGGTCAAATGACATAATCATGTCATCAAAGCAAGTGATCTGGTCAAATATTTAGGGGTAACTGGCGAAACAGAATGTCAAGGTCAACTCTAGCATCTGCACTTATCTGATGCTACTTTGATTACTGTTTGTCTGCATGATATGAAAGTTTATCAAAATCCTTACAAAAGAAATTACACCCAGAGGGAAAAATAATACAATGAAATGAAATCCAACACAAATATTTTATTTCAGAAAGTATTTATTTTACTATCAGAAATATCTGTCTATGTTATTTGTCATCTATTTATAGATAACATATTTAGTCAGTACTGTAATCGTCACCATTGTATATCTTATGAGTAGATGGTGGCAACAATTTTTCAGTTATCTGGTGGCGTCCAGTTTTTGTAGGTGGAGGAGAGAACCCTGATACAATGTACCCGGGAAGAGACCACCGACCTTCCAAAAGTAAACTGGCAAACTTTCTCACATATTTTGGCACGAGCGAGAATCAAACCCGCCCCGACTAGAGGTGAGAAGCCTTGTGATTTTGAGCGCAATGCTCTAACCACTCAGCCAGGGTGGCCCCTAATGTACTTGAGAAGATTTTTCAAGATTTACCCCATATATCACCATGGTCAAGTTTGTTCCCCTACTGTGGCCCTAACCTACCCCCAGGGGCGATGATTTGAACAAACTGAATCTACACTATGTCAGGAAACATTCATACACTGTTCAAAAGAAGTTCTTTGACATCGATGAGAAATAGAATTTGAAAACAATGTATGTGCAAATATATGTATTTATTGCAAGATATCGAGAGATTTGAGATGCTTGTTTAATCGACAGTCACTTTTCAAACAGGTAGGTGGCGCTAACAACAGTCCCAAAGTGAAGAGGGGGTCAATAGCGTGTGTAACCACCCTGTGCCTGAATCACTGCCTCACAACGATGACGCATTGAAGCAATAAGGCGCCAAATGGTGTCTTGTGGGATGTTCTGCCATTCCTCCTACAGTGCCACTCGAAGTTGCTGAAGATTTTGGGGCTCATTAAGACGTCCACGGACACGCCGATCAATGACATCCCACAAATGTTCAATGGGAGACAGATCCGGTGAACGGGCAGGCCAGGGAAGCATAGCAACATTGTTTTGTTGAAGGAAGTCCTGACAAATTCGAGTCACATGCGGTCGGGCATTGTCCTGCTAAAACGTTCCCCGTGACGGTTCATGAAGGGTACACGATACTACACACCAGTAAGAGTTCCATCAACATGAACAAGCGCTGTCCTTCCATCACGACGAATTCCAGCCCATACCATTACACTGCCTCCGCCAAAACGATCAGCTTGCTGCACGCAGTTAGCAGCGTAACGTTCGCCCCTACGTCAGTAGACACGTGCACGTCAATCGGCCCTTCTTAACAGGAAATGGTATTCATCCAAGAAAAAGATTTCTTGCCACTGACATCTGGTCCACCTTCTTCGTAACTTGCACCATTGCAAACGTTCCGCTAGGTGGCGTGGGGTTAGAACGTTGCGTATGACTGGTCTTCGGGCAGCAAGTCCCGCCTCCCGTAGCCGATTTCATACAGTCTGATCGGATATTCGCCGTAGACCAGGAATGGCTGTTGTTGTTGCGCTTGCAGCAAGGGTCCGATCACGCAAATGTCGTAACCGTATGTAGCGGTCGTGGACGGTGGAAGTGACTCTTGGTCGACTGAACCTAGGCCTATCACGGACATTGCCAGTTGCGTTGTGCCGATGCCATAGGTTGGAAATGGTTTGTCTTGTTACCCCAAAGTGATTGGCCACAGCTAGCTGTGTCGCACTCGCTTGCAGACGCTCAATAACATTTTGACGTTGTGCTTCCGTCAGTCTCACCATTTTTCTCACATCGATGTGTCGCTGTTGTGTGTCACATGCATTTTGACCACGGCATTTTATAACCACCCAGGCTAGGCTTCAGCACGGATAGTTGGGAAACCTAGAATTGCACATGCACCTACAGGGATTGCGTTTTCACGATTTCCACACACTTGCGTGTGAATGTTTGTGCGTGTAATTTTTTTTCCGTTTTCACGTGAATTGCTTCCGTTTTATTGTGTGCATTCACCTGACAGTTTCGTTACTCAGAGATCATTTCAACTTTTAGCCGAGTGTAATATTTTACCTATGTCAAATAACTTTTTTTGAACAGAATATATACTTTTCAACTTTTCAGGCCTAGTGTTTTGTCAGAAGATTTTTAAATGACAAAACCCTATTTTCACCCTTTCTTCATATTATATCCCATCTGGAGGGAGCATGGCCCTGCATTTGAACAAATCTGAATGCCCTAGAGTTATGCCTGAGACAACCATATTTTAAAGTCGGGCAAGTAAAATTTCAAGAACTTGCATGTGGGCTAGTGAATTTTTAAAGTAAAATAAAAATATAAGGTGATAATATTTAATGTAAATGCATTGATCATGGATAAACCAAAAGCATGCCTGCATTCTAAGTGATTTGATAAAAATACATACAAGAAATGACAAGGATTGTCAAAATGTTTAAATTTACATTTAAATTGATTGCAAAGTGCCAAATCTTCTTAGATACAATGTCAAGGTGAATATGCATTGCATTGATTAACTGAAACATGGACATTTAGCAGGAAAAGGGAAAAGAAAGGATCTTGAATGTAGTAATAACAACCAACTCTCTGTATCTACAAAGCATATGAAATATGACAAAACAAAGAGAATTTCAGATCACAATAGGAAATTTGATGGTTTGAATTATTACAATGAGCAAACAGGAATAAATAAGAATGAATTGATTTTATATAATACAACAAGATAATCATTTTCCAATAGTTTTAGCCCAGTGGGGATCAGGGATGTAGAATAGGTCCTCAGTACCCCCTTGCTTGTCGTAAAAGGCGACTAAATGGGGTGGTCCTTTGGTTGAGACTGTGTCACAGCAGGTGTGGCACGATCAAGATCCCTCCTTGCTTAAATGCCCTACGCACCAAGCATAGGCCTAAATTTTGCAGCCCTTCACTGGCAATGGTGACGTCTCCATATGAGTGAAAAATTCTTGAGCGGGACATTAAACAATGATTTAATCAATCAATCCAATAGTTTTATATTGCCTTAACTTAAGGTGGGGAAAGTGAATTTTACAGTAGGGCAGGTGAATTTGGCATCTCTACCAGTCATTGTGCAAGTACTTCAAAAATCTATTTGTCTACCCCTGAATTAGCCTTGTGGTTCTGAAGATTGAAAAAGTTGAAAATGTTAAAAGTTTATAAACAAACCAATGGTCAGACGAACTGACACTGGACAAAGAGTGATTCACCTCACTTGAGCTATCAGTTTGTGTGAGCTAAACAAAATGAATTTCGTACTATGCATGAAATATCTTATGAATGATTGTTTAATATCTCATCACACTGGATGTGTGCAAGATGTGAAGCTAACCTTTTCCATTATGGTAATCTCTCCCACTTTCAGTAACAGAACACTACCTTTCAGTGTAATGTTGGATTTCTTCACAAGATACAAATCTTGTCTTCTTCCATAAAACCCATACACAAGATTTCCCTACAAATTATAAGAACAACATTATTAATAAAACGGTAAAATGGTGTAATGCAGTATATACAATTATATACTGCCATTGATCAATTTTCTTATAATGTAATAGATTTTAGAGTCTACAAATCTACTCTAGACTAACTACATGTAGCAGGACCAAAACAGGCAGTGCCCCTCCAATTATTACTGAATAATTTATTATTTTATTCTAGTCTCTGATTGGTCAGATTCAAATTGAGGACCGCAGGTTATTTTTGTATAATCTGGTTTGGTATGGGACCCCACCTTCTTGACAACCTGCAGCCATATTATATGAGTATTACCTGGTTTAGATCAGTTTACGCTTTTTTATAGTCTTCAGGGATTATAAAGCATAAACTTATCTAAACCAGGTTATATTCGTATCATATGGCCCAGAATTAAAGTCATTCCTTAAATATATAGCTGCAATGACGTAGCCCTCTCTGATTTTTTTTTAATCTTAAGTTTTTCTGGAGAGGGCTAAAAATTCCATAAGATCTCCATAATGGTGCAAAATTAATTTTTTAATATGACTGACTTCATTCTTAAAAGATTGCTTTTAAATTGGATTTCCTTCAGATAAAATGATTTTTTTTACTCACGAAAAACTAATCCTTTATAAATTAACACCAGATGAAATACACCAGCATGTTTACCAGCCATCTTTTTCAGCAACCATGACAGGTCTCGTATGATTTTTAGGGACTTTCACTTGGAGTTTGGATTGGCTTGATAAAGTAAATATCAGTATAGATAAGTGGACTTACCTCATTCTATCACTGAAACATCATTAAAGAAAATCATTTATGAAGGAAATTTTATATTTATCACATTATTTATGTTTAAAATAAAGGAATTCCAATATTCAGTTCAAGATCCGCTCCCGAATTCTCACTGTCTGTCCCAAAATAAAATTGTTCAAGGTCAGTAAACATGGCGGAAAAATTCAATTTCTGATGTGGACATACATGAAAAATAACTGATATCTGGACTGTACTTGATATTTTTGGATTAATTCATGTCCTGCACCACATTTTTTGAGTTCAGGTAAGAAATGCAAAAGTTATTGTTCCTTATTTATAATATGAGCCAAATTCGTTGTGGGAGTGAATCACTATTGCATTGCACCATTACGGAGATCCTATGGAGTTGTAGGCCTTTCCCACCCCCTCCCCAAAAGCAAAGGAAAAAAAAAGGGGGGGGGAGAGGTTTACATTATTGTAGCTATAAGTATACACAACCAAAATTTACCTATTACTGCAAGAAAATCATTTTAGTTATTATTTATTTTTGTATTTCATTGAATATTATTATTTCCACCAATCATCATGTCAAAACATGACAGTGTTTTGGAGTAAAAAACAAGAGGCCCACAGGCCTTATTGGTCACTTACGCATTAGTTAAAAGTGTTTATCACTGACGATTTAAGCTAAATTCTAAAATTCAGCAACAGTATAAAACAAAATGTGTTCTTAAACTTAAATGCCCCAAAAAGTGTCTATACAGATAAAAGACTTTTCGTAATATATGTAATATTAACATGATACAACCAATTTAGACCTGTCTTAGAGTCAAAACCCTCACAGAGTTGCAAAATTCACAATTTTGGTACATCCTTTTCTGCTTTTCTTGAATAATGTTTGCATTTAGTTTTTATACTGTAGCAGCAAAATTAAAAAGTCTTTCTATAAAAACAATAATCCCTATAATAATTTTGGCCCAACCATAGAACCAAAACCCTTATTCCCTGGGATCACGAAATTTACAATTTTGGTAAAGGACTACGTTTGTACTTGTTATTTTTTAAATGTCCATTTAAAGTCAATTTATTATCAACAGCACTAAAGAAGATGTTATTAAATGTTTTACACATAAACACTATATATCAAAGTTTCACTGTGCCCTGGAGTCAGAACCTCTATCCTGGGAATCATGAAATTAATTTGCAATTTTGGTTGAGGCCTTCCTGCTCTACATCACTATGCATTTAGCTTTTCTTACAGATTGCATGGTTGTAGAAAAGATAGTTTTTAAAAATTAATCAATTTTTGACAGTTTTTGCCCCACCTCTAAGGCCCCAGGGGTGCAGCAATCCCAAAATTGATAATTTATGTCCCCCTTGTCCTAAATATCCAAAAATGCTTCATGCCAAGTTTGAATAATTATCAAGAAAATTTGAAGTTAAAATGTTTAATTGTTGATGCACGATGGATGACGCACAATGACATGCACTGACCAATACACAGCCGCAGCATAAATTTCACCAACCAAAGTTGTATCACAGCAACAATGGAGACGTGGGGCCAAAAAAAGTACACAATGGCAGTGACTGCTTTTGAGATAATCCCGGTCGAACTTTGATAGATTCCTTTAAAAGTGTCACAGTTTCATTTTGTATGAAGAGGGGGGTTGATTTTTGTAATTCACGGTTATTTATATGCTTTCAGATTATATTTCATTCCACTGACAAACCTGTAGAAATCACCTGACAATCCTCAAGCAGGTTTTGCATATAATGCTTGTGTCATCAACAATTGTCAATGCTCTTGTCCAGCGGGCTCTTGATATTTTTTAAATACATTTATTCCATAATAATTACATTTCTTGGTCACTAGATTGATTAAAATTTGATAAACACATTGTATTGATCAGCATAAATAAAAAGTCAGTGTCTCAGTAAATTCAATATATCAAACACTTAAAGACTAAAGATTTGTTCGGAGATACGAGGGCTAGTCAGTAGGTAACCAACGTAACTTGTTTCCGGTTGAGATCCACCTCTTTTCTTTCAATGTAACTGTCCTCTAGTATGATGCACTTAGACCAAGACTTAGACTTGTTCAAGTGTCATCAGCCCAAATTTGAAAAAGTCAGGGTCCTTTCCATTAACCCACTCCTCAACTGTCATCACAATTTTTTTGACAGACCAGAATATCCTTTTTCATGTTTGGGAATAGGAAGAAGTCACTAGGAGCTAGATCAGGCAAATAAGCAGGATGTGGTATTAAATCATACCTGTTTCACTCAACAGCACCCACTGCAACTTTGCAAGTGTGGACTCTCACGTCATCGTATTGCTGCAAAACACCTTTGGAGAGTTTACTTGGCATTTATCATGGATGCTGGTTCTCAGCTGGTCTAGCAAGTTTGCATAGTACACTCCAGTTATTGTACTTCTCTTGGGTTAAAAGTCCAACATAATAACACCTTTTGCATCCCAAAATACTGTGGTCATCACCTTGCCAGCAGATGATTGCATCTTGAACTTCTTTGGCCTTGGGGACTCCAGCCCTACCCACTGACGACTCTGAACTTTATTCTCTGGCTCATGATAATGAACCCAAGTCTGATCTACAGTCACCATATGCAAAAGTAAATCATCTTTTGATCTAATGCGCTTCAACAAGGCACTGCATACTGATGCTGTGGTTGCCATTTGCTCGTCACTAAGGGATTTAGGACACAATGGGCTGTTAGCTTCTACATACCTAAATGATCAAGTTAGATTGTTGAAATGCTACCATGTGAAATACCTAATGCCTGCAGTATTTCTTCAATCTGAATTCACCTATCAGAGTATACCAGATTCCGAACTTTGTTACACATGTCTTCATTGGTGGCATCCAGACCTAGCTTCATCTTTTAAACACATTTTACTGCATTTGAATTCCCCTACCCAGAATTTAATCTGGGCATAAGATAGTGCAGAAAACCTATAAACTTCAGCTAACTTGCCTTTCATTTTCTTGCCTGTTTTACCTTTTAAATAATTACAGCACGCTACTCAACCTTAGATGAAAAGCATGCCTTTGCATATCTAGCCATGTTTGACATTCAATATCTTATTAAAAAATGACTTGATATGTATGCAATTTTGTACCCTGGTGTAAAACATATATTGAAACAAGGCAAGAAAATTATGACCGTCTCAGTCAATCAGAAATGGTATAAGCTGGATATTAATTGACTTGCCCTTGTAGGATATTAAAATGAATTCACCCCAATTCTTCTCTTTTAGATAATTAGATCTATGCACATTTATAATACAAGGGACACTTTTTAAGTTCATAGAGTAGGGCGGTCTTTTTAAAACTGCTTGAAATATCAAAATTTTATTTATTATCGAAATATGCCCCGTCTGCCTCAACACACATTTTACATCGATCTACCATTTCCGGAATGCTGCCCGGTACTCCTCTTTAGGTATATGTTGCAGACACTGGTAGACCACACTGCCTATACAACAACGGGATTCAAAACGGTGCCCTGCCAGCATTTCCTTTAGTCTTGGGAACAACCAAAAGTCACAGGGCTGTATGGGGGATGATTTAAAACATCGATCCCAGATTCTTTCAGATATTCCAGTACAGTAGCAGATTTATGGGCTGGTGCATTATCATGCCACGGACATCGGTGCGCTGTCTGCGTTTCTAATAGAAATCAACAAGTTGAGTACAAACACTTTCTCTGTAAAACTTTCCAGTGACAGAACTACCTTTCTGGATTGGTATTTGAAGGACTTGACCTTTCGAATCAAAGAATATCACATACAACATGCGATTTGATGTTCTGCAATGGCGCGCAATGACAGGTCTGTCGCCCTCAGATGAAACCCAAACCTTATTTTTAGCCTTAGAATCGGGTTAAAAATGACAGATCCAGGTTTCATCACCTGTAACTATCTCTTCCAAACGACGTGGGTCACATTTATCATATTTTTTTATAACTTGCGATGCAACCTGACTTTGTTTCTGCTCGTCAGTGAGCAAATGGGGCACCCAGCTCGTGCAGATCTTACGTAGTCCAAGTCATTCACGCAAGATCTTCAAAACACTTGACGAATGAATGCCACTTAATTCTTCTATCTCTTGCACGGTATAACGTGCATCTTCCTCAATTAATGTTTTCACAGTAGCAACTTTCTTTTCCGTCAAAACAGAAACTGGCCTACCCACTCAAGAGTCATTTTCAATTGACTCCTGACCATCATTAAACGACGTACCCACTGTCGCATATTTTAAAGCACCATTCCCATAAACCTTTTGCAAATTAGCATGAATTTCCATTGACAGAAACCCGAGGTATGCTCGAATCTTACAATATACCCTCTGTTCAGAGATTTTTCCATCCATATTGAATGCTTTATTTTACTATAGTGTATAAAACCATGTGTTGAAAATACCCAGTGCAGCGCGCACGTGGACCTCATGCACCGCATACTGTGATACCGTTCGAGAGAGGAAGGATTACGCAAGTTCTGTGTAAAAAATCGTGCAACTTCATAATCGCATTGAAAAGTTATAGGCTTACTCTACGAACTTAAAAAGTAATCCTCGTAATCCAGGCCCCATAATAGATTACAGTACTTGTCTGTTAATTCTCCTGTAAAATACCAACAGCAACTATTATACTTATTACAGGCCACACAAGAGTGCAGTCTGTCCTGAAATGGGTTTTTAAAATGTACATGCATTTCTGTGGGATTAATGTAAATATATTTTTTAATGATTTCTTCTAAAAGTTACTTAATGTAAACATTTAATTGGGGATTGAAGTTATTGTTAATCTTAATGTTATATTTGTATAACCTCTCGATAGATAATTAAAATCAAGCGTATATAAAATTTAATAAATATTATTGTTGTCAATTTGTTTTGCATTTTTTTCGGGTTCAATATATTTCATTTCTATTACTTATGAAATTCAAAAAGAGTGCACAGTGTTTTGTGGATTCAAGATTCACACAAAGTGGTCTTGATGTGATAAGATACGAGTAAAAACTCCATACTTATATGCCTTGTAAAGTACCTTCTGTGCAAAATTGTCTTTACTAACTAATTTTGCTCACTAAAAAACATCACAAATAAAGTATGACTTCACAATTAACTCTTCATCCTATAGGGATGCACAATATGCATATTGCCAGTATGGTCCAATCTGATAAAAAGAAGTAGTAATATAATAAAAATAGTAGAATGATTTCTTCATATCTTCTGTGCACATTTTAAATATCTATTTTAAAAAATGTCTTCCCATAAACAAACTATTTAATGAGAAGTCTGTTTACAGGAAGATATTTTTTCATTATAATTATTCAAAATGTTGAGAGCCTGTGCTTCTGCAGCCTGATATCTTTGACGTTTGCATCAAGTTGTTTTCTTGTATAATTCAAATTGATATTATGAAGAATAGATTTACTGGAATGTGCTCATACATGCAACATCACTGAGTGATAAATACTGTGCACAGTGTAAACAGTGACAGATTTAGAGGGGGACAATTCCCTCCATTTTTTGTGACCAAAAATTAAAAAAAACAAAACAAGATATGCTTGTGAAACACCAATGCCCCCAGATTACAACAAAGCAGAACTTATGATTTATAAAGGTCACCAGGTCAAAGATTTTGGTGTCAATGGAAAGGTCTTGCCACAAGGAAGGAAAGGTCTTGCCACAAGGAATACACATACTAAATAAGGTCTACCTCTTATGGTTAAAATGGTTCACGATTTTTTGAAAATTTCTAAAAAAAACTAGGTCAATGTCAAGGTCACAAAACCTGGTATTGTTGGAAAGGTCTTCTCACAAGAAATACACATGCTAAATATAAAAACAGTCCTTACATTTTGATAGATATGGCTTATATTCAAATTTTCTAAATGTAGGTCAAAGGTCAATGTAAAGGTCACCAGGTCAGAGATTTTAGTGTCAATGGAAAGGTCTTGCCACAAGGAATACACATACCAAAGATGACTTCACTCAGGTGACCAAAACAGAATTACAGATTTTGTATTTTTGATAGCAAAAACCTAATATAAAATTCTTAATTTTAAAATTATCTTGTCAATGTTGTAATTGAACAAAAATAAATATGAATACATTTAAGAGTTGTAGTCATAAAATAATGTTTAATTTTTTAATATTCTGATGTAATAACTGAATGTTTCCTTCCACTCTTAATTACACACGAGTTCCTTTTTCACTTTGTCCTAATTGTACAGATTAGATTCCCTTCACTTTGGAGTTCCAAATAGCAATTCAAAGACAAACGACTGAACGCTGATCAAATGGTAAATACACAATGAGTGAATGATGAACACTTTGTGAACAATGAATGTGGGTGATTGGAGAACACAAAATTTGGAACAGAGAGCACAAGCTGAATGCACAATGATCAAATGGTGAGAACATGGAAAAATTGTAAAGTAGAATATTTCAGGGACTAGAGCAAAAAATATTTGAGGGGAAATTTAAAACCTCTGCAAGATTTGAACTAGTGATTTACAGATTAGTGGTCACATGTTAACCCATCAAGCTTTCCGGTTAGGCAATTGAGTTAGAAAGGACAAGAAATATATAACTGATATTTATTTTTCCATTTCTGGTTTGGAAGGAAGTCAGCCATTATGACAATTATTCATCCTTAAAATGAACCTACCACTACACTGCCTGGGATGGCTATTGCAGGATCTACTTCTATCTGTTTAGTGCTATTGTGCACACCTGGATTTGTGCTACCATACTTCAAAGTTAAAATCTCTTGTCCATTTTCTTTCAGAGTTATTGTTGAAGGATTATCTGGATCTGGGGTTACAACTTCCACATCATAATCAACAGTTTCCACTTTATCCAAACCAGAATTCTTCAAATGCTGATAAATGTAATTGACCAGCTTTTTATCCTGTATTCCATCTGACTTCTTTGTGTTTGTTGTCATTTGTCTACAAATATTAAATGAAATGTTAAGTTCATTTCACTTAAAACAACAGTCTGAATCATTAACTTCCTAGCTAATAATTACTGTGATACGACAAATCAATTTTATAGAAATTAAAATTTTGTAGATTTCTTGAAAATAATTTCATTGATGTGTAATTTTGTGGAATTTAGCCAGTAACAAGGTATTATTTTATCTCGGAATAATTATATGTTTCTGAATTTAACTAATTGAAAAAAAAAAGAAATAAATTTATTGTTTATTTCTTCATAGTTTAGAAAGGGGGTTTCTACAACATTTCTCAACATGAAAACAGTTTTCCACGATCTACGGATGCCTTTTACATTTATACACATCAATTAGTTAAATTCCGAAACATTTAATTATTCCGAGATAAAATAATACCTTGTTCAGTTTATTTTCTTACTTTACATTCAAAACTAATATGCTTTTATACATTTGATTCCATGGTCTGACAATAAATGGCAGGGGATAAAAATGCACTTTCAGATATATCTCTCATTCTGCAAATTGCCAAAATTTTACTCATCATATTTAAATCATATTTCATTTTTGATGTGGCCAAAATATAACTCTTGAGACTTTCCCATTACAATATGCTTCTCCAGCGATACATGTATAAAGACACCTTTGAATCAGATCAGTGAAAAGTTGTCCCTTGTAATTATATTGAGAAACCTTTAATACACGTATCACTTTTAAGCATTTGCAACCAAGCTTGAAAGAAAAGGTGGTCTTTAAAGTGAGCTTTTGTGAAATATTATGTGGTTCATAACAATGAAGAAAGTAGAACTTTTTGAAATAATTTTCATCATAATTATGTAACTAACTGTAGTAACAAAAGACATGATCTTTTATATCAGAGAAAAAACATTGGAGAAACAGATAATCTTAAGTGTCAAAGACAGTTTATTGATGAAGTCTTGATGGGACTTAAATCTTTTTTGATTTCTTTTATCAAAAATTTCACACAAATACCATGAATCATATGAAAGGAGTCTGTTATTCTATCATGTTTGCACTCCCAATCATAAAAAAATGAAGGTGAATGTCTTGGTTATTTAAAAAAATTTTAATTAATGCCACTGAAATTTAAACCTGCACAAAAATGTTTGCATTTAGTGACTTCAAAGAAATTTGTTTATATTTGACTATATTGATTACCAGTCTGTTTGGAGCTTTAGCACCTGGTTTAACTGAGATGTACAATCCATATATATACCCATTAACAGCTATTAATTACCTATTTTTATGCATATATTTTATCCCAGTATGCATTTTCATGGAATACCATATGAAGGATATTATGAACTTAATGTAAGACCATTACCTCTGATAATAAATAATGTAGTCTAAAAATTTCAATATAGAGCAAATAAGTCTGTCTTGCTGAACTGATTTTGCCTTTAGTGCATCATAATGATTGTGAAAGTAACCAGTAAATGTGCTTAAAAAATTAACAGATTAAACAAGAGGCCCATGGGCCGTATTGCTAACCTGAGTCATCTTAGCTCATATTTAAAGATTTTCCCTATGTATTTGCATGTAAAACTTTTGATCCACTACTGTGCCCCCGTCCCTCCCCTCCCTCCTAATTGATATACAAATTTGAACTTTACTAGTCCAGTAGTTCATGAGAAGAAGATTTTTTCCCTATATTTTCACATGTAAAGATTTGATCTCCTATTGACCCCATCCTACCCCTGGGAGTCATTATTTTAAGAAACTTGAATTTGCACTATGTCATGAAGCTTTCATGTAAATTTGAACTTTTATGGCCAAGTGGTTCTTGAGAAGAAGATTTTTACATGACCCCCCCCCCCCCCCCCCTATTTTTGCATTTTTTGTTATCATCTCTCCTTTGAAGGGGACATGGCCCTTCATTTTAATACACTTGAAACCCCTTTACCAAAAGATGATTTGTGCTAAATTTGATTGAAATTGGACATGTGGTTATGGACAAAAATTTTAAAGTTTGTCAGTATATTTTTGCTACTTCCCTATTATCTCCCCTTGGAAAAGGATGTTGCTCTTTTTTCTGAACAAATTTGAATCCCTTTTATCAGATAATTCTTTCTGCCAAATTTGGTTGAAATTGGTTTAGTGGTTCTAGAGAAGAAGTGGAAAATGTGAAAGGTTTACAGACAATAGGTGATCAGAACAACTCAGTTGAGCTAACAATTAATTGTATAATGCTAAATACTATGTTCTACATAATTTTATAATTTCAAAGTATTAAAAAAAAATCTAAAATCCCCCATATTGATAATAAATCGCGCAACTATGAAGCTCAGTAGTGCAGATCTGTACCTGCAATATCTTTTTTAAAAAATAACTCTGAAGTTGAAAACCTACAGAAATACTAGTATGCCATATAATATTAGCATATTGAACAAGATGTGTTTGCGAAACACGGCCAATCGTCATGAAATCAAACACTTTGGTATGAAAAGAAGATCTTGTCCCAAGGAATATATGTGAAATATGAAAGCATTCATTAGTTATGGTCATGCAAGGTTAAGTTTAAACTTATTTTGCAGGCACACAACAAAATCTATAGTCACAGAATTTAAGGAATTTAGAACATACTATATCACTACACTTTTTATACATGATCTTAAAGGTCAAATTGTGATTATATCTTACAGAAACTGTGAGATCTTTTCCATTTTAATGATAATTGCAATGAAATTAATCCCTCCTTAAAAACTTAACAAAAGCCTCCCTTCCCAAATACTTCAAAATTCCTTAAATCCTAAAATGAGAGTCAACAAAACTGAAAGGAAGGGGTTGTTACATTTTTTCTCTCCTATTCTATGTTTCCAGACATTATATTATGCATCAAATATGAAATATCTGACTGTTTCATACTTGGGTGAATGTTTTTTTATTAGTTGGTTTAGGGATCCGCCAACCATATATTGTTTTATTTTTTTTAGAAAAAAAAAATAAATATAATGCAAATTTCCAAATTCCCCCCTACCCCTAGCCAACAGTAATAAAAATAAATGCAATAAGAAAAAATTCAAAACGACTGCAACCGACATGAAAATATACATATCAATAAATTTATTTAATTCACGGATTGCATAAGATTGCATAAGATAAGATTAGGGATGCATTTTTTTCTGTCACAATTAAGTGCCAATGGTTTTAAGTTTGTATACATTCTAACGACTAACAGTGTGTGATACTTTCACATTTCCGTGAGTTGTATAAATGACAGTGAAATGTCGTTCAAGTGTCTGAAACAGTGTTGCCTTAGTTTCAAGGGTAATAAATAACCATAGATCTGATATGATCTAAGGGAGAGTTGAATTGAGAGTGATGTTTGATTCAGTGGTACACCCTCATTAACGTGATGGAAATATTCCATGACATAAAAGTATAAACTGTGAAATTAGGAACAAGAAACCCTAGTTGGCAAAAGACACAGAAACCATTAATTCATGACTTGCCTGTGTCTAATACAAAATTTAAAAAATCAAATTAAATATAAAAGAGTTATTTTAATTTTCAATTTTCAGAGGTGCTTCAAATGCTTCTGTATTTATTTTTTTTCTTTTATTTCAACTGACAAGCCCAATTTTTTATTTTGAATAAAAAAGTTAGACCTTGCATATGATCTTCTTTCCCCTCTGTTACTAGGATAGAGGTATGGGAAGAGAGGGATGTAAATTCTTGAAAACCACAATAATTAAGTTTTAAAGTCAGAGTGCATATAGTTCTCCCTCTGCTGCCATGAACCTCATGCATATCTCATACAATTGTATATCCATTTTTTTTTTGGTTTTTTGTGTTGTTTTTTTTTAATTTTGGCGTTGTTGTTGATATATTATAAAAGCACAAATTTCATATTAAGTTAAAAGGATTTTAAATAATTTTCAACAATGCACGAAATAAAATACAGACAGGCAAGTGACAAAAGTTAGTCAGACCAAAGCAAACTGTCACTATTCTACATATCCTTATTAATATAGCTGACACACAAAATAAGCCTTCATTAAGCCATCTGTCAATGCTGAAAGCAAGGAATACAACCAATTATCGTCTAGATTTCTATCACAATTTAAGACATTTTGTTAATTATCCGATTTCTTTCATCAGATAATGTAGCATTGTATAGGGTTCTTTAAATCTCTGATCATGATCAACTGTTAACACAACAATTGTGAAGAGCCTACCTTGTGTAATTATGTCATTCATGAATGCTTGTATTGCAGTCTTTGTTAGAGATAAGATGTTTTGGAGTTGATTAACAGTGACTACAAATTTACAAAGCACTGTAAAACTGAATTAGTATATGTATATATAATCAGTGTGAAATATTATAGGCATGTAATTATTGCTCATTGTTCAGATGATGGATTAGCTATGAATTGTATTATGGAAATGCCAGTAACTGTGAGTATTCTCAATACTTTGACCTATGACACCTTTTCCCAGTACAGAAGCAACAGTAAACGTGCTTATAGTGTACCCTAGTGACACTCCTATACGTTTATGAGAACAGTGTATATACTATGCAATGTCATGTTGTCGTGTTGTAATATTAACACTTCCTGAATTGAAATAACGTACATTTATAAGCCGTTATATTTAGCTTGTTCTCGTATCATATCATAAATCACCATAAATCTGATCAACCCTTTCCTCAACACCTGTGGTTAATCTTCGTTAAATCCATAATTCCTAATCCGTTACCATTTAACTTACCCCGCTGTGTCCATCACCCTTCTACCTGACATTAGATACATGACATTTTCATGGACCATTCCCAGACGGTCTGGACTAAGCCCATCAGTCCGAAATGTGTAGTCGCATGGTACTTTCTTAGAGTCCGAGTAATTTTTTCCATCTCGGATGTAGTATCCCACAAACAGTCCGACCAGCAGAAAAACACTGATGATAAGGACGACCAACGAGAACGTCCATGTGCTGACACATCGCCCAGGCGAGGGCTTCTGGGCGCCGATACCGTTGTCTGCCTCATACAAACGACGGGCATCGTTTGGATCCACAGAATCAACGGAATTCCAAGATCGAAACGACTTCATACTCTTCGGAGTCGCCATTTTCAAATAAATCTTTCTGAAGTCATTTGAAGTGTTTTCACCTGAGGGTATTTAACTAAGTTCGCGGGACGGTATCAGAAGTTGTAAAATCTAAGAGCAGATGGCTCGTGTTGACGAAAGAACGTCTTCAGCCGGAGGTTATCTTCAACGATAATTAAATTTTTTTTATACGGGTTGACAATAGTAATCCTCGACAGTTAAATTATGCAGTAATTCAAATATGGATTTTTTTTCGAGTTCATGTGCAAAATAATTTAACATCAGGAAAAAGATAATCACAGATCTATTAAACCTTTATATTTTCTACCTTCTATATTTAAAATACCAATTGAAATGATCACAGGAACGGCAATTTTGTCTGTAATAATAATAGTAAGGGTCTATATAACATACCACCCCCTTATAAAAATACAAGACTTTTGGGATGATATAATATAGACCCTGGCTATAATTATTACAGCTGTGTGAAATGATACATGTATATAGCTACTTCCTCATGAATGTGAACAGTGTGCGTATGGACCTTGATGAGAATATAATACCCTCACTGGATATTGTAAGAAAGCAATTTAACTTGACGCAAGCGTCAAAGTTATCAGATCGCAGAAGACATGGAGAAACCATCATTCCTCTTCTTCTTTTAAATTCTTATTATTATTACTTCTTTTTATCAGATCGGAAGAAAATGACGATATGCATTTTGTACATCCCTTCTGGATGAAGAGTTAATTGTGAAGTCATACTTTAATTTAAGATGTCTTTTAGACGACAAAACTAGTTAATAGAGACAATACAAGGCATATAGGTTGGAGTTTTTAGTTGACTTCCTTACTCACTTCAAGACCACTTAAATTACTAATTGTGTGATATAGGCTTGAATCCACGAAACACTGTACACTCTTTTTGTATTTCATGAGTGAATAGTGATAGAAATGGAATAAGCTGAACCCGAGACAAACGCAGTACAAATTGACATATATAATGTTTATATTAAATTTTATATTAATTTATCTATCTAGAGATGATACAAAACAAACGATAAAATTAGCAATAACTTCAATCACCAATTAAATACATTACAGTAATTTTTAAAATAAATCTTTTAAAAAATTATATTTACATTAATCCCGCAGAAACACAATCCGTATAAGGACAGAACGTGCTCTTGCGCGGCTTGCAATAACAGAACATCCAGAGAAGTTAATTTTTAAAGGGGCTTATTTTGATTTATTTTGGACTTTTAGGGTATGCAAAACATTGATGGCATGCTTTAGAGAGATTTTGAACAAAAATACTTAATCAACTCATGCAAATTATTCGGAAGGGGGGGGGGAGGGTCATGAACCCAAGCACCTGTAGGAAATGAAAGTTAAACATAACTTTATATTAAAAAATATATATTTCATTTTGAAAATACGGGGTATAAACAGCAACACTTAAGCCAGAAGAGCTAACGTGAAGTATGTTCACGCAAAGCGTCGCAGTTCAAACCCTTATGCCTAACATTGTTTTGTTTGTTGTTTTACGCCCCATTTGAGAATTTTTCACTCGTGTAGAAATGTCATCAGCTCTTGATGAAGTGCCACAAATTGCGTACTTTGATCATGTGACATTAATCTCTATGACAAGCCGTCATATCGAAAACAATCACATTTTGTGAATCGGATTACTGTGAGAGAATTCTTTTAATATTTACTTGAATAATAAACGAATACTAGTCTGTCACATTGAGTCTGAAGCAGACTGAGAGGTATACTAAAGCCGATGACTTTATGACGATGCAGTAGCATAATGACAAGATTATGCGTCAATCACTCGTTATAGTATATTAAACAAATCTTTCCTGTTTAGATTCGTTTAGAAACTCGAATAACATTTGTGATTTGATTGTAACCTCATAATGACTAAGAAAGTTAATTCAGAAATATTTATAATATGATAACAGTCAACTCATTTTTCTTATAAATTGTTATACTGTAATTTTTTTTATCTTTGCAAATTCCAAGGGGGTCCACCCCCCTCTAGATGCGGGTATAAAGTCCAACATAAAAACACCTTTTGCGTCCAGAAATACTGTGGCTACCACCTTGCCAGCAGATGGTGGCGTCTTGAACTTCTTTGGCCTCAGGGACTCCGGTCCTACTCACTGACGAGTCTGAGCTTTATTCTCTTGCTCATAATAATGAACTCAAGTCTCATCTACAGTCACCAGACTCAAATGAAAATCATCTTTTGACCTAATACGCTTCAACAAGGCGCTACATACTGATGCTTTGCTTGCTATTTGCTCATCGCTGAGGATTTGGAGATACCGTATACCTAAATGATCATGTAAGATTGTTGAAATGCTACCATGTGAAATGCCTAGTGCCTGCGCTATTTCTTCCACCTGAGTCCGTCTATCGGCGTAAACCAGATCCCGAACTTTGTTCCACATTTCTTCGTCGGTGGCATCCAGTGGGCGTCCAAACCTGGCTTCATCTTCTAGAGACGTTCTACCGCGTTTGAATTCTCATACGAAGAATTTAATCAGAGTATACGGTGGTGTATAAGACCCATAAACATCGGCTAACTCGCCGTGTATTTCCTTGCCTGTTTTACCTTTTAAATACAAGTACCGAAATACAACTTTGGATGAAAAGCATGCCTTTGTATCACTAGCTATGTTTGACGTTCAATATGTTATTAAAGAAGAACTCTATACACGTTCAGTTATGTACCCCGGTATAAAACATGTATTGAAACAAGGCATGAAAATTGTGACCGTCTCGGTCAATCGGAAATGGGATAGGCTGGTTACTTATTGACTCGCCCTCGTATTAATCATAGAGAGACGGAACCAACTGGAATGGAATTTTTGACCTTGAAAACCAGTCGCGGTAGCTCAGTGGTTAGAGCGTTCGCTTCGTAACCGGGAGGTCGTGAGTTCGAGGTTCACTCGTATTAGGTTTGACGCGGATATGGCACGAGCGGGGCTCGAACTCGTATAATGAAATGTTCACTAAGCTATTGCCTGATCGAGTGAAAAAGACAGATTGAATTAAAAAATACGAAAAATAGCATTTTTCATACTCTCTTTCCTGCTTGATTGTTTGTTTCTTGTTTTTCGCCACACTCAACAATTTTTCAGTTGTCTGGTGGCGTCCAATTTTTGTAGGTGGAGGAGAGAACCCAGATACAATGTACCCAGGAAGAGACCACCGACCTTCCGAAAGTAAACTGGTAAACGTTCTCGCATATATCGGCGCGAGCGAGAATCGAACCCGCGCTGACTAGAGGTGAGAGGTCTTGTGATTTTGAGCGTGATACTCTAACTACTCGGCCACGGAGCCCCCCCCCCCCCCCCCCCCCCAATTTTTTTTCCACCTGTTTATGGTGTAGGACGCTTTTAGATAAGGACATGAAACATTCAGGGCTTATAATCAACAAGGAGACGCTGAGATTTAAGGGAGAAACATCTCCAGAAATGCTCGTCCACACCAGAAGTTGTCGTAAATATTAGTTTTCTATTCAAATTTGGATTATTGTTTCCCCGTTTTTGTCAAGGCACTATTCCAATGATACATCAATGGTTTCTAGTACGAACAGGAAACTTTGATGGGTGTTCTTGAAACTTTCAGGGATGATAGAAATTTGTACTATCTCTAGTTATTTTTTCATTTTTCCCCCTCGAAATTCATTTCCTTTCGTAAGATATGTTCAATTTCCCTTTTTTATTTAAGAGATTTTGGCCGTGCGATATCTCAGACACGATAAAAATTTAAGACACCAAAATTGCATTAGTAATATACCTTGAGGAGTAGGCGAACCCAATGGTGTTAAATTTGTCAGCAGGTTAATTTTCACATCTATATCTTAATAGAGTCTCTAAACCAATTAGCTTTGTTCATGTATTGAATCCGAGCATCGCTTCAGCCTGCAAATTACTCTTTGTGAGGAATATGATAGATGTCCTTAACTCAGTGTTTATTTTCTTGGACAGTTCCCCTAAACGATAACCGTTTCTTGAGACTATTATAAAAAATGATGGGTGTGTAGATTTTTCCAGAAAGAAAGTAGATGGACTCTGTAAGACGAGGTGGGTTGAGCGTCATATCAGCTTTGATGTGTTCTACACTACATACAAGTTCATCATCAAATGTCTGCAGCACATTCTCAATCAAAACCTTGATGAAAGTAACAGTGAAGACTGGTGTTGAGATAGACAACTAAAGTGACTGCACAGGAGCTTTTGGCTTCGATGACGTCCTTCTCTGTGTTGATAACATTCGTGTTTGTAAGGTATGTCCTAGATACAATAAAGTCTTTGACTCTCAAACTTCAGAAAAGAGATATTGACATTTTCACTGCAAGTAAGTTAATTGATTGATTGATTGTTTGTTTGTCTTACGTCCCGTCGAGAATTTTTCACTCATATTGAGACGTCACCAGCTGTAGGTGAAGTACCACAAATTTAGACTTGTGCTTACCGCTCAGGGCTGTAGCAGTGAGGGTTCTTTAACGTGCCAACGGCTACCGTGACACGGGACCTCCGTTTTTAAGGTCATATCCGACCCGTGATTCTTACTTCTAAATACCGAGCGTTTGGCGAAGGAGCAATCACTACCTATTTTTCGTCTTAGGTTTGACGCGGCCATGTCATGAGTGGGGCTCGAACTCACGACTTCCCGGTTACGAAGCGAATGCTCTAACCACTGAGCTAGCGCGACCGGTAAACACCTTTCGTCACACTAGAGGGTAATTGATTGATTGATTGAGGTTTTACGCCGAGTTGGCAATATTTCAGCCATTTTACGGCGGTGAAGCAACTGAAATATGGTTGGTTTTGAAAGTTGAAGTTTCCATGACGGCCCCCAGTGAGCCTACTCTTTTTCGAAAATCAAGGAAACGATCTTTTATATATAGGGGGTTGTAATCCTTGACACGGGGCACCCTTTAACGTCCCATCCGACGGACATAAAAGTTAAAAAATACGTAAACAGGTAAAAATACAAATCATTCTGTGTATATGAATAGGTTATATTATAAAGTATCAAATTTTTCTGTAAAAGTCGCATTCTTGTAAATATTTTATAATAACATGATAGTCAATATTTGTCAAATGTTTATGATTTGATTGTACATTATTAAAATGTCTATTTCGTGTGGGTGTAAAATCACTACATTGAAATAGAACGTGTTCTGTAGTTAATGGACAGTCACAAGATATACATTGAGGTTGAAGTTCTCTGTTTAATGAATAAGAATGTGTCAATTTCGAATGTCCGATGCGTATTCTTGAAATGATAACTTCGTCCTGGTGTTTCATTACGATGTTACACGATTTGTTTACTTTGTTTTGAACAGAATAAAGTTTACTTTTATCACAGAAATCCCAATATATTTGCCAAAGATAATTTACATATACTCGTAGTTTTATGATATATTTTAAATCTGAGTAAGGAATTTCAAAATGTACAATTCTTTGCCTCTTTGTCTGCTTTATTGCTACCATAGATACCTAGATATGACTAGGAATCCAGCAGAATTATTTTATTGTGTTTAGTTAGAAGATAGTACTTGTCTAAAATGTCTAAAATATATGGATGATCAATATTATAGACTGTAGAGAAGATAGGGAGTCTGAGAATATTGTGAAGTATTTGTCATTAAAAATGTTAATGTACTCTAACGTAAGTTGGATAGCCTTTGCTTCAGCGGTATAAATTGTTGCTTCATTTGGGAGTCGTGCCGAGAAGACGTTGTTATTGATTACAGCAGCAGCAGCGACTTTATTTTGGTCTTTTGAACCATCTGTATAAACATCAGTTGTAGAATGTTTAGATTGCTTTATTTCGGATAACATTTGTTTGAAAAGAGCGGAATTTGTTTCAGATTTTTTATATTCAGAAAGTGAAGTATCAACTTTGGGTTTTAGTAATTTCCGTGGATGTATTTCTGAACGTGATGAGGGTATTATGATGTTCAAAGGTAAGTCAGAATCATGTAAATGTTTTTTGACTCGGAGCCCAATTGATTTTATACACGTTTTATTTTTGTCATACAAATCTTTGAACTGTGGGTGGAAAACGCAGTTAAATGCAGGTTTGTCAGTATTAACTTTTAATTTAACAACGTATTGTAAGATAAAGTTTATTCTACGTAAATCTAGAGGTGGTTCGTTTGCCTCAACATACAAACTATCTACAGGAGAGGTTCGAAAAGCTCCTGTGCACAGTCGAAGTCCTTGATGCTGGATTGCATCAAGGGATTTAATGTAGGATGTTCTTGCCGCTCCATATACTATACAGCCGTAGTCTAGTTTAGACCGGATGAGAGAGCGATACAGATGTAGAAGAGTATTCTTATCTGCTCCCCATTTTGTATTTGCAACAATTTTATTATATCAAGGGCTTTTGTACATTTCTCTTTGAGCATTGCTATATGCGGAATGAAAGAGAGTTTATTATCAAAAATGACACCTAAGAATTTAATCTCTTTTACAATTTTAATTGGAGTACCATCTAATTCCAGCTGCGGATCATCGTGGTGTTTCCGTTTAGAACAGAAATGCATGCACACCGTTTTAGTTCTGGAGAATTTGAAACCATTTACATCAGCCCAGTTTTGGATCTTGTTTAGACATAACTGTAATTTACGCTCGAAGGAATTTATATTTTTTTGATTTATAACAGAGAACAAATTCATCGACATATAGACTTCCATGAAAGTTGTTTTTTAGTACTTCAATGAGACTGTCTATTTTTATACTATATAATGTAACTGATAAAATACTTTCTTGTGACACGCCCATTTCTTGTTCGAAATTGTCTGAAAATGTAGATCCTAAGCGAACATTGTAATGCCTATTACTTAAAAATTTCTTAATAAAGTTTGGTAAATAGCCTTTAAGACCTATATTATGAAGATCTTTTAAGATACCGTATTTCCATGTGATATCGTATGCCTTTTCTAAATAAAAAAATATTGAGATGACGTGCTCTTTCTTGACAAAGGCATCTCGAATATAGGTTTCAAGTCGTATTAACTGATCGACCGTGCTTCTGATTTTTCCTGAAGCCACATTGTATATCAGATAAAATGTTATTAGTCTCAAGAAACCATACTAAACGTTCGTTGATCATCCGTTCCATGGTTTTACATACGCAGCTTGTTCAGGCTATTGGTCTGTAATTATTAGGATCTGGGTGATCCTTACCATGTGTTGGAATAGGAATAATTGTTGCCTGTGACCAGGAAGATGGGAAGTTACCACTTTCCCATATCATGTTAAAGATTCCCAGAAGACATTCTTTGGTAGGTTTAGGAAGGTTTTTTATGATTTGATAATGGATCTGGTCCGGACCTACAGATGTATCATGGGATTTTTCTAGAGATTTTAGCCATTCATCATAAGTAAACGGTTCGTTGTAACATTCATTGTTTTCAGATGTAAAGTCTAAAGTTTTCCATTCTTTAGTATTCTTGTTTGATATAATATTTGGGCTCATGCTGTCTTTTGTTGAGTTTTTCGAAATGGTATTCGCTATATTGTTAGATATATCTTTCTCATCTGTGATTATTTGATTTCCTACCTTCAGATGTTGATATTTTTTACCGGAACCTTTTCCTTTTATTTTCCTTAATGCATTTCAAACTTTATTTATAGGACTATGCGAATTTAGACTTGAAACAAATATTCTCCAGGATTTTCGTTTACTTATATTTATGGTTCTACGAGCCTTTGCTCGATATATGCGAAAATTATTCAGATTTAAAGAAGAAGGTGATCTTTTGAATAGTGTTTCTGCTTTTTTGCGAGCTTTAATTGCTGCATTGCATTCTACTTTAAACCATGGCTTTTTTATTTTAGTAGAATTTGTCTCGGTTTTAGGTATGCATTTATTTGCTATTTCTAGTAAAATTTCGGTAAAGTTTTGAATGGGGTCTGAGTGGTTTTCAAACTTTTCAACGGAGATATTCTGCAGACACAGCGTTTCGAAATATGGCCAATCAGTTTTGTCAAGTTTCCAGTTTTTAACAGGATTGTTTTGTGGAGGATCATTTGTTTTAACAATAGTAGGGAAATGATCGCTTCCGCACAAATCATCATGTACAGACCAGTTTAAATCGAAAAGTAAATCCAAAAGTAAAGAGGGATCCACTATGCAAATATCAATTGAAGAATATGATCCATTGCCTGGGTGAAGATACGTTTTAGAGCCGTCGTTTAAAATACAAAGATTGTGTTGAGATATTGCATCTTCCAGTTTTTTACCTTTATCCGTCATTTTATCACTACCCCATAGCAGATTATGGGCGTTGAAATCGCCCATAAGTAGGAAAGGAGCTGGAAGTTGTATTAAATTTACAAGTTCCTGATACTGTAATTGATAGTTTGGAGGAATATAAACAGAACAAAGAGTAATTGTTTTAACAAGGGAAAGACGAATTGCTACTGTTTGGAGATTTGTATTCAAATTTATTTGGCTATGTATGAAGTTGTTATGGACTGCTATTGAAGAACCACCAGAGGCTCTGTCTGCTTGAGCGTAATGGTTATATATAGTATGGTTTTTGATATTTATCTTATCTGTATCTTTCAAATGTGTTTCTTGTAGACATGTGGCTACCGGATTATAGTTCTGAATGATTAATGATAGTTCATTGAAATTTACTCTCAAACCTCGACAATTCCATTGAATAAATGTTGAATGATTCATGATTTCTTATGTGTTATAGGAGATATTCTCCCTTTATGATTTTTTGGAGAAAGACTCCCGGGCTCGTGAGGAGGAGTGTGATGGAGCAAAATCCATTTCCTCCAAGACCCCAAATTTGTTATGTATAGCGACCGGATCCTTCGCCCCCTTGGGCAACCGATCGCTATACTGTTTGGATTTAGTTTTTTGTGGAGATGAGTTACGTCTCCTAGATGATTTGGGGGCATCTCAAGCTACAGGTCCCGCAAAGATTGCAGCTACAGGTCCCTCAGAGGTTGCAGCTACAGACTTTGCAGAGGTCGCAGCTACAACCTTAGCGGCAGACCCTGGAGAAGGAGATACTTTTGTCCCGAGACGTCGAAGAAACTGTTTTTGTTGTTACAGAAGTCTGTGGGAATATATCTTTCTCGCAGACTTGTGTCGACACATCATGCATTGAGGACTGTTGCATATGATGGTAGATTTGGTTTAGGAACACTATACATATTGACAAGTTTTTTTAAGCTTTGTAATAAGTAATGCATTTTTCTGCTTTAGATTTCTTTTTCTTTTTTCCAAATTGGGCATTGTTTACAGGACGCCATGTGGTCACTTTTGCAATTTTTGCATTTGTGTTCTTTTTAACAGATTTTTCCATCATGCCCCTCTTCATCACACCTTAAACAGGATTTACAATTTGCTTGGCCATGACCAAATCGCTGACATTTAAAGCAACGCAGCGGATTTGGCACGGACATATCTAATTTCATTTGATAAAACCCGATTTTAATATTTGTTGGAAGTATCGGCATTCCAAATGTTAGAAGGTTGGTATTCGTTGGTTCGATGTTTTCATTTCGGTTTTTGTTAAAAAACAGTTATACCGGCTAGATGTTTCAAGGTCAGCACTGAAGTAGAATGTTGTTTTTATGAAACTTCAATAAGTAGACTTCAGATTTCAACTTTTTAACAGATTTCGGAGTTCGAATTATTCCTCGTAAACTTTGTAGAACAGAAGGGAATACTTTTGTTAAAGGCTTCGTTTGCGTTCTGTCAGTTCTGCTTCAAGTGTGATGAAATGCGGCCAGTGTTCGCTAAAAGGGGTAATCTGCTCATCAATTACAGAGGTCTCTAAAGCTGTTGAGAAATTAACGTTTTTTGGTAGTCGCCATAGTAAAATGAGTAACATTTCGGATTTCTTGCTCCCCGCCCGCCTCGGAGCGCCAACAAGGGTTATGTCAGGTCAAATGGACTTCCAGTAAGACTGACATCAAGAGGATATTATGAATCTATACTCAGTCAAAAATCTTTTATCTGATTGACCCCTCGATGTATAGATATCGACATGGATATGTTGTCGTTTTGGGAAATGTATATTTATAAGGACATTGGGAAATATATATTTATAAGGACATTGCAAATACATCAATACTATGACATGAAGATATCATCAGCTCGGCATGACCAGCCGATTGATCAAGTCGGACCAAACTTGCCCTCCCGTCTTGCAGAAGTCGGGGCCAAAGTGGAGTGTTGGTCAACAGACACTATAAACCCCAGTGTCTGTAAACCCTAGCCACCAGGATCCCTTTCTCCGTCCCTACGGTTGCAACCACGGTAAACTGTTTACCCCCATTTTGTCGCCTCTTACAACAGGCAAGGGGGTTGTCGAGGACCTATTCTTTTCACACCTGGATCCACACGGGGCGTGAGGTCTCAGTATGAGTGAAAATTCTCGACGAGACGTAAAAGATACAAACATAGCAACTGAATAAATATAAGCAGTGCTCATTTTGCTGACGTCTTCAGTTGCAGATCATTACGACAAACACTTTGCTTGAATAATGCTAGTCAAATTCCATTTAAGTTTTGATATTTTAGAAAATACCTTTTATTTAAGGGGCTAGCCCCTAAAAATTGAGTCCCGTGGGGGATCCGAGTTAGAATAGATCCTTAATACTCCTTGCATGTCGATAGAGGCGACTAAATACTTAATAATATAGCTAATTCACTGTAGTAACCTCTTACTTTTGGTAGGGTAAAGAATGTAAACTTTAAATTTCACCGATTGACCTTTGGCTGACCCCGAAAGGGTACATAACTCACGGCGAATTGTTGATATGTGTATAGGTCTTGATATTATTTACAACTTTTATTTTCTAATGTTGAAAAATATTTTTAATTTCCCAGATATACAAGATGTTCAATTATAGGGGTCATCCCCTTGATTTATGAAATGGAAAGGTCAACACAAAATATGAAGACGGCACATTCTTTAGAGTCACATGCTGACCAATTTATGTTATAAATGCTTTACAAAATACTTTTCTTTTAAGAGAAATAAAACAAAATTTTTCTACATCATTTCCTTCAAAATCCTTTATTACATAATCAGTGATCATTTTCCTGACGTCATCATTTGCAGATCGGCACATCAAACAACTTTGTTACAATAATACTTAACAAAGTCTTTTTACTTTTTAAGATATTTCAAAAATACTTTTGACCCCTCTCTGCCTTTTATTTAAGGAGCTCGTCCTTAAAACTTGATGTCAAAGAGGTCTTGTCATTATATACTTTCACAGGCAATTTTATCGCTTGGATTCGAAGTTACTATTAAAGATTAAAGGTATAGAACTCAAAATATAGAGTACACAAGTAAACCAAATGGTATAAAATGCTACTCTGTATTCTAATATTTGTACACATGACCAATCTACATTACTACCAAAGTTTATCCCGAAATTCCGAAGATATGGAGAAATGAATTCAGCAAATGCCTATTATTTTTTTTGGTCGAGTTTTAGCTGGGCCCTGGCACTGTGCGACTAAACAGGATGTTTGTGCATTGCAACAAGCAATTATATAGAATGTGCAACATTAGATATCATTTTTAAGTCGAGTTTCTTACCTCAATTCATAAACTGAAGTCCGTAATAACTCCAAATGACTGTGAAAATTGTAAATCTGTCTGCACTTTCAATTATCACAACCATTTTGACCGGTGTCACTAATTTCCCCAAAAGGATATGAACCCATAACAATTCAAAGTCTCAAATATTAATTACTTTTGATGAATTATAGAACATTAATTATGCTAATGTGTCTTTGTAATGATACACAATTCTTATTATGTCTATTTTTATTCAAATCACATCAACAAGGTGTTTTACGATTTATAATAATGAAGTTAATTTGGGTATTTAGTGGCATCGGTCAAAATAAAATGGCTGTGAAAGTGCAAACGGTTTTACAATTTTCAGTCAAAACATTTTCTTCACTATTAATGATCAGTTATTCCTTGAAACTTGGAGCTATTACGGATTTCAGTTTATGAACAGAGGCAAGAAATTAAACTTAAAAATAATATCAAATATTGCATATTCTATGTAATTGCTTGTTGCAATGCACAAACATTATGTTTAGCCGTATACAGTGCCAGGGCCAGCCACAACTCGACCAAAAAATAATAGGCATTTTTCTGAATTCATTTCTGCATATCTTGAGAAGTATATGGAATTTCGGGTCAACTTTGGTAATAATAATAAATTGCTTTTGTGTGATCATATTAGTAGAATTTTATACAATTTGGTTTACTGATTTTTCGTCAGCAAACTTGGGTACTCTATCTTTTGAGTCATATTCCGTTACTCTTTTATAGTAAATTTGAACCCAAGCGGTATAATTGCCTGTGTATACTTTGTATGCAGCCCCTTTTTGCAGCATGCAGATTATACACGAACTTCCAGGTGAAAACATTTTCTTTACTATTAATAATCAGTTATTCCTTGAAATTTTGAAATAAGAGGTTGAAGTAGGGTTTTTGTTTTTTTTATTATTATTCATGCATCAACAAGAAAAAAAATATACAAAAAGAGAATCAGTTAATGAAAGGAATAGAGTGTATTGAAGAAAATATTTCTGAATGCAACTTAGATGAGTTACCTAATAAAAAGAACTAGAAAAACGTAGAAGGCATAAACTAAGACGAAATTATATTAATGAAAATATGAAGATTACGAACAACGATCAATCGGAAAACAGTGTGTATTGGCAAACTAGATCGTTATAACTGTCAGAATTTGCGAAATGCTGACTATAAACGAGATTGTTGAAACCCCAATATGAAACAGAATATTTCACCACGATCAGGTGGCTTTTCAAAACTTATGAAAATATATTGGTGTGTATGCTGTTAGATCTATCAATTATGGATATAGAAATATATATTGTTCATCACAGAAATTACATTGTTACCAAAGAGAGATAAACCAAAACACTTTCTAAAAAACATTTATCATGGAATTTTATACAATAATTTTTGACTTCAACTTTGATCCTTCTATTAGAACATGGGTTAAACTATTCTAAACAAATATAGCATCAGCAATTAACCAAGTTGGCAACCTAACTAAGGTGGCGGCCTATTTGAAGTTTTTGATACTCAAAGAGGTTGTAGACAATGAGATCCTTCATCGTCGCAAGCCACGGCGGAAATGTACGCTCCTCTCCCTTTTCACCCGTGGTTCTCTATGTGAAAATTTTCTCGTTTCTTCTAAATATGCACAAGAAAGAAACTTGACACAAGCGTCAAAGGCCGCAGAAAATATGAAAAAATCATTATATTTTTATTATTATTACTACTACTTTTTATAAGATCGGACCATACTGACGATATGCATTTTATGCATCCCTACAGGATGAAGAGTTATTGTGAAGTCATACTTTAATCAGATGTCATTTAGTAAAAATAGTTTTGAATCCACAAAACACTGCACACCCTTTTTGTATTTCATGAGCGAAATAATTATTTCATTTATAGAAATTAAATAAATTGAACCAGAAACACACGCAATACAAATTGACAATTACTGTAGATGTATTTCGTTGGGGAAAATGTTTTTGTATTGAACACGATTTCGTGTGGATTAATTTTCGTTGTTTGTGATCACTTAAAAATTGCAAATATGCACACTTGTATATCTGCCATCTTATTGATTGATTGATTATATATTGTTTAACGTCCCGCTCGAGAATCTTTCACTCATATGGAGACGTCACCATTGCCGGTGAAGGGCTGCAAAATGTAGGCCTATGCTCGGCGCTAATGGCCTTTGAGCAGGGAGGGATCTTTATCGTGCCACACCTACTGTGACACGGGGCCTCGGTTTATGCGGTTTCATCCGAAGGACCGCCCCATTTAGTCGCCTCTTACGACAAGCAAGGGGTACTGAGGACCTATTCTAACAACCCGGATCCTCACGGGGCTGCCATATATAGAGCATTTTGTACACAAAGCATGCACTCACAGGGTAAAGAAGGGTGTACTTGTCAAGAAATATTAGGAAGGAGACAGAGATGATAAATCTGAAATCATTTATAATTTCAATGAAATTGTTTTGAGTAAGAAATCTCTTCAAATAAGAGGCTGAGCAATTTTATATCAAATTTTAACGTAAGGAAATTTACATCTTGTGGGATTGAATACACTAGTATACTTTTAAAGTCATTCTATGTGTTCAAGGCATAAATTGCATTCCAGAGAAAGACCACTTTTCCCGAAGATTCCATTATTTTCTCTATCCCTGCAAATAGCATGATCATTTTGTATTTTCGAAAAAATTCTAACATAAAATTTGAAATTCCCTTCCATATCAACCAACATAGGCCAATGTGGAGCGGATTTCCACTCCGGAATTACCAACGTGCAACTGCATTTCTCATTCTCTATTTTCCTAACCACCTCGGGAATTAACTTGTGATGGCACAATCCAATTCATATTTTCACACCTGAGAGAACGCATCTACAGCGACTGATCCTTCACCCCAATACTTGGAATTAAATATTTTACTGTTCAGCAGATCAGCTAATCTATCGCACGTGCGTTGTCCCCAGATAATATCAAAATAATCAAATACACATTGTTTTACTAACCAATTGTCACAATCTGTCATCTTACTTAACGCATCTACTTTAATATTTACTGACCTGGGTATCCATTTACTTTCTATGTGAATATCCTTGAGTTTGCAGAAACTATGTACTGACATTGCAATATCTTGTAACTTTTTCTTCTTAAGCCCACTCTCAATATATGTGGTACAATTTGATTATCTGAATTGATCTCAACTAACTTGCCTTCAGCGTTGTCAACTGACTTGATAAAATTCTCCTCAGTCCCAAGCTCTCGCCATTTAGAGCTTTGCCTGCTTTCCCATTCAATCCACATCCCATACCACTCTAACTCAGTTTGTTCATCATCTGAACATAAAGTCAAATGACATATAACAAACCTGTGTATGAAGCATCACAATACAAAATAGTTATATAAATATCTTGTCTTGAGCCTAACATCATCGCCCAATACTGTTTGTATTGAGATTATTTGTCCAACTACGGACGCTATATTTCTTACCCGGAACCAAACAGCACCAGACTTGCAGCCTTCCAGCACATTTTCGATAGAAGCCTTAAGCTTTGTCACCCTCGGTATAGTAACTGTTATTTTGTTTTTCACTGTATTCCAAACATACCCTAACCACACCAGTTCTTGCACTGGCTCCCAGTGACTCTTATCTGGTGCTATTAGAAAACAATTGTTTTCTAAATTTTTAATTTCAAAACTCATCAACTCTGCCTTGTCCAAAGTTGAAGCTTCACCAATACCATCATATAAATGAATGAAAATTTTATATCCTTATAACCGCCAAAATTTCAACACTTCTCTCATAACCTTAGAAAAAATGTGACCTTCTGTGCTGAGCCCAAATGGCAACACTTTGAAAACATACTTACTTTTCCACTTAAACCCTACATATGTTTGTCTAGTTCATGATGTGATGATAGGCACTCTTCAAATCAAATGAAAATAAGTATGATCACCTGATTCAGGCACACTTTCTGCAACACAAGAATTTTCACACTTGTGCTTATATTTAAACAAATGAGGATTCACGTGTTTTGCATCCAATACCAACCTTTCTTTAGTTTTATTTCTCGCAACCGTCAATGGATTAACAACCCTAGATTTACTAGTACACAACTCATTACAATTTTTATAAAGCAGTTTTTTATCTCTTGGTCTACAAACTTACCGTTTTCTAACGCAGATCTATTGTTACTCAGTTCAACCGGTTTTGGTGTGGTAAACAATGTCATTTTGTAACCATTCTTAATGACATCTAAAATATACCTGTTTGCGCCAATCGAACGCCATTGACGTATATTTTTCCTTAATTGATTGATTATATATTGTTTAACGTCCCACTCGAGAATCTTACTCATATGGAGACGTCACCACTGCCGGTGAAGGGCTGCAAAATTTAGGCCTACGCTTGGCGCCTATGGCCCTTGAGCAGGGAGGGATCTTTAACGTGCCACACCTGCTGTGACACGGGGCCTCGGTTTATGTAGTTTCATCCGAAGGACCGCCCCATTTAGTCGCCTCTTACGACAAGCAAGGAGTACTAAGGTTCTATTCTAACAACCCGGATCTCCATAGGGAATATTTTCCCTTAAACGACCCACAGGTGAAATTCTTACATCGCTTGACTGACTCTGCTCTCTATTACTACAATACTCATTATTATCTGAGTGTACAATCAAATCAATTTCGTGATTAACAAATGTAAGTACCTTAGTATCATCTAGGTTTTCGTTACCGTCCTTCCTCCAATGGCCTCTTTTCTTACATCTATATCAGTGCTTGAGCCTCCAGGTGTATTAATTGGGCGTTGCCTGGGACGACGACGACGATGCTTTCGTGTAGGGTCTACCAACTTTCTTCAGCTCCCTGGTCTCTATTTTGCTTCTTTTACTTTCCTGTCATCTCTAGATTGCGCCTTGGTGATGTTCTTCTCATCATCGGAATCTGATGCGTAGTAACACTCGTCTACAACCCTCCATCCCGCTTCAGAAGAATCTGCAAGTTTTATCAATTTTTTTCTCTGCCTTGTGATTTCCACACCTTCTGCTATCTTGAGTTGTGCCCCTTCAGCGTTGCGGTCCTTGATACTTCCACTAGTCCAAGTAATTTATGGTTTGACCTAGGACAAATTGCAAATGTTTTTAAATATGTTTTTTTCTTTTCTAAATGTTGTTCAAATAAACATATTAAAAATATAGAAAAAACCAGTAGAACACTACTAAATTCAGCGTTACATTTTGGAGGTATCATTTATGGCGAAATGGTGAGAAGCACATTTATCCCGAGTAGGTACATCAAATATTTTTGTATATTACGTACTTACATTGTCACTACAATACTTTCAAGCACTCATGGCAGTGGTTTTTAACAATAAAAACTACTAGTTCAAAACAGTTTTCTCAAATATGCTAAATCAGCAGGTTTGCTAGATACCTATGTTGCGATTGATTGATAGAGCCCTGCTCGTGCCGGCCGCGTCAAACCTAAGACGTTTAAAATAGGTAGTGGTTGCTCCTTCGCCAAGAGCACAGCATTCTGAAGTGAGAATTACTTCTGTATTATGTATTCTTTGTGCTATCAGCCACTCCAGTCGCTATGTGTAAAGGAACCATACACATACACATACTTTGATTTACTGTGAAAGGTTTCACTGTTGTTCAAGGTGTCCCGACCACTCTGGTCTGGATTCATGCAGATGGTCCATAAAGGTGACAACCCAGGGAAAGCATCAGTGATGTTCTTACCCATGATAGACCTGGATCCAAATGACATGACATCCATATATTCAACACCCAAATTTGTTTCAAACCATGCAGACACTGCAGTTGTAACTTTTGACCAGCCTCTTTAGTGGAAGGCAACCTTGATTGTAGATCGTGCACTTGCAGACAGTGAACATCACTCTGTGATTGTGCGCCTGGGAGGATTCCATACCCAAATGAGTTTTTGGGGTCTATTGGTCATTTAATGAGAGGCTCTGAGCTACAGGAGCTTCTTGGATTAGTCAATGCAGACAATACTTTAGGACATATGTTCTCTGGCAAAGCAGCATCTCGAGCTGTGAGAGGACATCTCCTCACAGATTCAACACTTAACACTATGTTGACTGCAAAAGCACTTGGCATTGATGTTCCACAAGCAGACCAGAACAAGACATTCTACAGTAATACTCAGTAATACTCATCGGAAGATGAGTTTCATGGTATACCAGCTGATAGTGGTCATCTGACAGAAAAGAGCTCCCTCATGGCTAGAGAAGTAGACAATCTGCAGGGGCTAGCCAATCTCATAGAAAAACGCTTAGCTGAAGAGATCTCAGATATTGATGCTCAAAGCAATGACACACTGACAGAAATTGGTGAAGGGATTCAGCAAGAGAAAAACAATCTTCAGAAACTACAGACTACAAGGTTGTGGCTTCAGTATATGGAAATGGTTGACATACTTCGACGATTTCTAAAGGCTGAGCGAATGGGAGATTGAGTTCTCCATCTACGTAGTTTGCATGATATGCTTCCTTATTTTGCAGCCTTTGAACATAATTGTACCTGAAAAGTGTCCACATTTACCTGCAGAAGATGTCTAAACTGCAAGAACAAAATCCAGAAGTGTACAAACACTTCAGTGAGGGATTGCATGTAGTTCGACGGTCAGACAGACCCTGGGCAGGATTGTCAACAGATCTTGTCATTGAACAGTGTCTGATGCGCAGTGTCAAAACAACTGAAGGCTTCACACGTGGGCTTGGCTTGACAGAGACCCAGCGTCTTGTGTGGGTTCTGTCCACACCAGCATGCACTGAGATTAAAAGTGCTATGCAGGAATTGACAGGGGTCACATACACTACAAGTGAGCTGAACAAAGAGGCCACTTCAGCACGACTAGCAAGGGATACCAGTGACACCCAACAACTATTGCAATACTTGTCACAAAGAAATCCCTTTAGCATAGATCCTTCTTTAGGGAACATTGCAACGGGTGTTACAGCACATGCACATGATGCCAAAACAGTAGGCGACAAGATTCTGGTCTCAATGGAAGGACAGAAGGTCACAGACTACACATTCAAAAGAAGTCTTCAGGCAGTAACAATGGATGTTAAGGCATCTGTCAAGATCAGAGATGAGGAGGTACATGTAGTTCCTCAGTTGCTCTTTCAGTGCCTTGTTACAGCTGGTGTGAGATGTAATGATCTATCTGACGTGTTCCTGTATGAACTCTGTACATATCCACCAGCACTCTTTGACTCCATATATGTCATGAGACCAGCAAATGAAGCTACTCTGGCAAATACTTTGAGGTCCCCACAGCTGGAAAGTGCTGTTGGTCCACAAGATCAGGTCCAGTTTGTCCTTGATGGCGGAGCACTGCTACATCGTATCCCATGGTCCATAGGGATGACTTGGAATTAACTTTGTGCACTGTACATGCAGTATGTTGTAAGCAGATATGAAAGTGCGTCGTAGTGTTTGACGGATAAAGCAATGCTCCAAACACAAAAGACTGCACACATCTCAGACGAAGTGTGGTGGTGCAGGGATTGCAGTACGCTTCATTGGTGACATGACTCTCAAGATGAAAAAAGATGAGTTCCTTTGCAACAAGGAGAACAAGCAACAGTTCATTCACTTGCTTACAGGCAAACTGGAACAAAGTGGATGTGAGGTGCATTAGGCACGTGGAGATGCAGATGTCCTCATTGTCAAGACAGCCTTTGCTTGTGCAGATACACAGGAAACAGTTTTGATTGGAGATGATACTGACCTCCTTGTGTTGCTTTGTTTTAATGCCAAAGATACACAGTACAATATCGTTTTCAGACCTGAGCCAAGGAAACACTCCCAAAGACCATCAAGATGCTGGAACATCAAAGCAACCCGCGCACAGCTTGGTGACATTGTCTATAACAATATTCTTTTCATCCATGCTATCCTGGGGTGTGACACCACTTCAAGGGTTTTTGGCATCGGTCGCATTGTCCAAGATCAGAAAGGAGTTGCACTTTCTTGAAAAAGGACAGGTGTTCATGAGAGGTACCTCATCAAAAGAGGAAGTAATCAAGGCAGGAGAGCAGGCTCTTGTATGCCTGTACAATGGCCAGGTTGGAGAGGAAGTTAACAAGTTGAGGCTGCGCAGATTCTATGACAAGACAATGTCAAGCACAGCAACTGTTCAGCCACATACACTTCCACCAACAGCCAGTGCAACAAAATACCATAGCCTTCGTGTTTACCACCAAATTCAGACATGGAAGGATGAAAGACCTAATAGAATATCTGAGCAGTGGGGCTGGAAAATCAGCCATGGCAAAATGATTCCGATCTTGACATCCGCCATCACCTCAAGCTCTGCTTGAGTTCATCAGATGCAAGTGCAAATCAGGATGCCATACAATGGGCTGCATCTGTCGCAAGAATGGAATGGACTGTTCAATGGGTTGTACAGATTGCAGAGGGGTATGTTCTAACACACCTATGTTGGAAATAGGGTCAGACTCTGATGATGATCCTGTGACAGAATTAACTGACTACGTGCCAGTTACACTTGTCTTACAAATCAACCAAAAATATTTGTGGCCACTAAACATTTGAGTGAACGTGAAAATCCGAGTGAGATTTCCAATATGATTTTTATGCACTTTTTGACCTATTGTTTGACCTCAAAACTTGTTATAACTTTAACTTAATTGATATCAATGTAAACTGGACTTCTAGAAGTTTACAATGAGGGTCATTTGCCTTTATATGTTACACAGATCAAAAGATATGCTTTCCCTTTATTGCTGTAGTGATTGTAAAATTCATGGTTTCCATCATTGACATGGTTGTACTTAGCTGCAAATTTGGACCTCTTCCACTAAATATATTTATCTATATTTTTAGAATGTCACTGCCACATATATTAGGAACAAAATAAAACAGAAATGAAAACATTTGCAATTTGTCCTACCTTCAGCCAATTTTGACCACATAATGCCTGGACTACACTGGCCTCCTGCATTTTAGATAGGACTTTCGTATTATATTTGTGCTGTTCTACGTTGCCGTGTTTTTTGAATTTGTACCCATCGGTAATTACTTGTTCTATTCTAGGCTCTTGTCTGTTCGCAATTGCATTTCTGAAAGTTTACTGTCTATTAAGTCTGCAAAGCTGCTAAGCATTTTGTTGTTCGCTATTCGCATGGTTTATTTAATTTTTCTTGAACTGTCTGGGCGTCCATTTTGTCTTTCTCGTGCTACACGGCGGCTAGAAGTGAATACCTGAACTACCTTTCGAAAACCTGTTTTCTATTACTTGCATACTATTGGCTAATAATGGATCATTCCATCGTGCAATGTACCGTGTTGTCAATACAACATTTTCCCGATATTACTAACGAAACGCTGCAAAATATAATTATCTTTTGATTGGAGTACTCTATTTACGAAAAAACTGTACTGATAAATCATTGAGTGTTTGTTTTGCAACATCCTTCTCCTACTCCTAAAGTCGTTTATGAAACACAAAAAATATATTTTACAAAAAATGGTGGGAATGAGAAACTTGATGGCCAGTGAAACAGATGGAAATTATCTTTTCGTAACTCTTCCTCCGTGATCTTTGCCTTTTCCTTCGTCTTCTGTACTTGAAGTGCGGGAGCACAAATGTACTAAATGAGTATTTAAATTGTGTTAACCCGTTCGGTATTTATGTATTTACACAAAGCGTTAATTTATTTCATATATTTTTTGGTCAAAATTCTATTAGAATATGAGTTCACGAAGTTAAATGCAATATATCAAAGTAATACTAAGTCCTTATCCCCCCCCCCCCCCCCCCCATATTAATGCACGGTTAATGATATTATAATAAGTCTTTCACCATTATTGTTAAAATTCTAATATATCATGGATAACTTTATTAACAAATCTTAATATCAATGAATTCATACAGTGCCTATTTCCATATCCGGAAGTCTCATCTTCTCCCAAATGTTCTCAGTTCCAGACCTGCTACATGTATCGATGTCTGATTTCAAAATATTTTCACGTTCTTTCTCAAACAATGTATTCGTTCCATTGACATTATTAAGAATTTTATGTGTAAGACAATGATTTCATTTAACAAAACAATTAACATACACTGCCTGCCAAACTCTTCAGCTGCGAATGAGGGGGTAGTGAAGAGGATAATCGTTTGAAGGGTCCCATTGCCTAGGAGTAGCTCGCTACGCGAGTTGACTAAAATCTCCGCTGCTCTGTCAATTTCACTCATATGCACCTAGTAAGCGGGTAAATATAAAAGAAACGATTAATTTTTGCTATTGCGCAAATAACACTAAGCGTTGTGTAAAAAGTATTTTACGCGTTATTTAATTTGTCAGCCAAACATAGTTGATGCTTAAAACATTTTTTGTGAATTCAGTGTGTTAAATGTGACATAGCTGCCTCATCAAAAACAAAATGTAGGACTTGATGATGTGTCAAATTAAGACAGTTCCTGTAAAATCTCACGTTGGTGTAAATTGTATAAACTTTTCTGTGTGGGGAAAAAGAGACAAAGTCGAACTAACAATGTGTTCCCAACTACGGTGATTAAAACAAATGTTTAGATATGGCTGTCAATGTTTAGTTATATATTTAACCTGAATACAAGTAAAACCGAGTTTTAATCTCTTAAAAAAAACTCATTATTTGGTAAATTGTCATGCAAATCATTAGCATTTTTTTTTTTACAGAATATAGTGATAGTGATATAGCATTGCCAGCATATCTCTCTCTCTCTCTCTCTCTCTCTCTCTCTCTCTCTCTCTCTCTCTCTCTCTCTCTCTCTCTCTCCTAAACTCGATGTTTCTATATGCTACAATCACATATCATTCAGAGGGAAAGTATTCAGTATTCTTAGCGCTGTATGGAGCATGGCTCATGTACTATTGGTCCCCAAAGTAATTCATTGTATGTATTAATTTAATATTGATACTGCCTATCATATTAACCTATTAACGGTGATAGATACAGATACAGCTGTATATTGTTCTGATGACTGACATTAAAGCACCATCAAATGAAATTAAGTTGTTAAAGGATAGCTTCTTCTAATGTTTATTAGATGCGTTGATACTTTGTTTGCAAAACTTTACAATATCATTTTGACACGCATAGGTTATTTCGTGGACTAGGTGAATACTTTTTACCGCGTAAAGAACAAAACGTGACGTAAATATATTAATATAACACTCATTATTTGATTATTATCAGCACAACAGATGTTTGCCCTGTTAATTGTAAATGCATTTTTGAGATTCAATATGTAGGAAACTGTAGCTTACCGGTAATCATTTGTTGGTGTTACATCTGCAGTAGAGTACATTGAATACGTGACATAGCTATCTCGCTAAATACAAAGGTAGGATTAACGATGTGTCAAATTAAGACAGTCCCCGTAAAATCTAATGTTGGTGTCAAATGTATATATAACCTCTTACTTTGCGTGGGAGGAAGAAATGATGGAGACAAACCAATGATACGTTCCAAATTTACAGGGAACATATCAGTAATAACGAAGCAAGTTCAGAGGTTTGGTGGTCAATGTAAGACGTTTAGTAACATCTTTAACTTTACCGAACTATAACTCTGTCATAGAAAGCTTATCATTTCAAAACCATTTCTTTAAAAAAATGTCTTGGACTGTTCATGTTCAAACCATTTCTTAAAGTGTATATGGTGATGCAACAAATACGTTGAACTACAAGTACACATACTTTAATTAATTCAATAGAATTTTAATCTCTTGCAGGAAAACTAATCATTTTGGAATGCACATATTCAATTAATTCCCAATTTTTAGTGATTGACTGTAAATTGTTTTACGTCCCGCTTAAGAATTTTTCATTCATATGGAAACGTCACCATTGCCGGTGAAGGGCTGCAAAATTTAGGTTTATGCTCAGCGCTTACGGCTTTTAAGCAGGGGGTGATATTTATCATGCCACACTTACTGTAACACGGGGCCTCAGCTTTTGCGGTCTCATCCGAAGGACCGCCCCATTTAGTTGCCTCTTACGACAAGCAAGGGGTACTGAGGACCCATTCTAACCCGGGTTCCCACGGGGCCAATGTTTAGTGAAAATAGTCACATTGATACAGCATTCTGAGGGAACTTTAGGACTCGGCATGCGCTAATTATCATTTCTTTCTGCAAATTTTGACAATTCTTTTCGCTAGAAATATTTGTTTTGGTTACTAACTTATATCCACTGGACAAAATGGGTAACGAAGTACTTGAAGATAAGTTTTCTACAACATTTCTGAAGTAATCTATATCTCTTAAATGCGGTTTTTATTTATAGACCTATGAAACGAGAGAACACTATACACTACAGTATACAAAGAAGAATGATTCTCTCACTCCATGTTCGAAGACCAAGGCTGGAAATATGCTTTATTTCACATTTAATGAACTGTAGACTCCTATGATAGCCACACAGAGTAATATAATTGTGTTTGCCTTATTTGTTTCATCTTTATCATTAGTAACTCATACAAAGCAACATTCCATATTATCTAAAATACATTAAAGCAAAAAGTTATGTTAGAATTTTAGAGAGAAATACAAAATTATTATTATGTCAGTTTTTAGTTAGTTGATGTGCTCTGTACTGTTGATGTCGGGTGAAAAAAGCAGTAACCAACTCTCATTACCTTAAGTGTCTAACAATAATGCAAACATAAACCAAGTTTGAGAAATGGCATCAAACTTTACATACCAACTCAGCAGGTAGCAAAATATACTCTATGATTTAAAGTACGGCGTCAGCGATTGAATCTCAAATGTGTACAATACATTATGTTTCAAGAGATTGAATATATATATATATATATATATATATATATATATATATATATATGTGTGTGTGTGTGTGTGTGTGTGTGTGTGTGTGTGTGTGCTCGTATAATTTGTCCCAAAATCAAAGCCATTCCTTTTATATATATATATATATATATATATATATATAAAGAATGGCTTTAATTTTGGGACAAATTATACGAGTATAACCTGGTTTCGGTACGATTAATGCAAAAAGACAAACGTAATAACATTTGTTTATGAAAATGTACATAAGTACTGAAAAATACAAATTATTTAAGCCTCCAATGATTCACTTAGCAACAACGACAAAGTGCGTTATAGATCTAGCGTCTTGCTGTGTTTAAGGCAGCCATCTTAGTTCGACAGAGCCTATTTGTCAAACTTTAAAAGTAGTTGTTGAAGGTGAATTTTACTACGAACTTCATAACAGAAAATGTGTGTAGGATATGCATAAAATGCACATTTTCCTGCCTTTTAAAGATCGACCTCAAAGTCGTTCTGACAGATTGAGAAAATACGGGAAATTGCACTGCTGACAGCCTACGAAAAGTAAGTCTTCAAATATCAGAAAATACAATAATTTGCGGCTTTTAAACTTATAAAGATTTCTACTACACGAAAACATATCCTTCAATGCAACATTGTCACAGGAAAATACATAGGCAGGTGGATAAATGTGAGTATGAGGTGACGTCATCTGATAAAATGTGACGCTTGATATTGTTTTGTTTGTTGAGACGGATCAAGATATGAAGCAATCCCTCCTTTCCCCAGAAAGAAATGTATTTCAAAATGAACAGGGTATTTTTACAAATTCTTGGTAAATGATTCATTCAAATATAATATCTTTCTTTTAATCAAATATTCGAAGATTACATGCAGAGAATGTATTGATGTTTTACAGCAGTGATTTGTGTACTAAGTAAATTCTAAAAGTTTTGCTTGACAACGAGAAAATAGTCTCTGCATTAAACCGAAGTATCTTATTGTATACGTTGCCTTTATATTTCGTACAAGGCTCCGATGTAAAATTGGGGAAATGTAGTTCCGGCAGTGGGTTGTTAAGGGGGTAGAGTCCCAAACCAAACCAGGTTATACAGAAATAACCTGCGTTCGTCAGTTTGAATATGACCAATTAGAGATTAGAATGGAAAGCCTAGGATAACTAACAGTATTTAATCTCGTAATTCCTATAGAAAATATAAGTACGAGAGAAGGGCAAACACGGAACTCTGGACATACCATAGGTGGGATCAGTTGCATAGAAGGAATAAGCATCTCCTTTCGACCGATCACACCTTCCGTGAGCCCTACATCCCGATCATATAAACGGAGTAATCCGTAGTCAGAATCAGTGTGCCAAGAACGTCCTAACAATTTGTATGAAACACATCAGACAGCATATGACCTAATGGAAAGTTGTACTGGCAAACTAGTTCGTTATAACGACCATAAAATTTGCGAAATGCTGACTTTAGACGAGACAAACCCTGTAACATCAACTTCTTACTCAGTAGCTCGCCTCGATTTAAAAACTGATCATATGCAGAACAAGCTCTTGCTTATCGAATCAGATATAAACACCATTTGCAGGTGATGATGGAATATTGCCGCATAGATAAGGAAAGTTGACATTGGATAAATTGAACCATCCCGTTTGTCATAATATTGAGTTGTTAGTTTCCCGCCAGCATTTATTTCCAGTAAAATATCTAAGTACGAAGCAGATGAGGAGGACTTTGTGGTGTCTTTTATTTCACGTTCACTGGGATATATCGAATCGACATATGAATGAAAATGATCATTATTAACAGATAAAACGTCGTCGATATAACTAAATGTCGAATTGATGGCCACAACAAGAGACTTTTTCTTCTCATTTAAAAGCTTTTGAATGAATTTTGATTCATATGAATATAAAAACAGGTCAGCTAACAAAGGAGCACAATTCGTGCCCATGGAAATTCCAACAGACTGTTGGAAGACCTGATCACCAAAGACTACGAAGATATTGTTAACTTTTGAATACTTGTGCGTGGAGTTAGAGTGGTGTTTAACAAATTAACATTTGGGATGACCGATCACTAGATTTGAATATTTCCTTTTACCACATTTGTTGAAGCAACTGTCTGTGATGTCAAAAACTCTCTAAGTAATCGCGCGGTATGGTTGTCTTAAGTATTCTAAAATCATACGTTTTAATGTTGTTAATTTTAGAAAAGTTTTCGATTTCAAATTCACTAAAAGTTCTTTAGAATTTTTAAGAATCCACAATTGATTTACACTACTTCTGGCATTTACAGTGGCACAGTACGTTTGAAGTTTCTCCTTCACAGCAGTAAATATTTTATTGAGGAGCAAAGATAGGGGCTTGCTAGAACATTTACTGGATTTATCTTTGTTTGTAAGGGTTTTCGTGGAGTTTGGGGATCCAGTATAAGTACGGTAACGCATATTCATCCGCTCCATTGACTGGGATATTACATGTATTAAATTGAAGCATGATTTTGAAGAATGTCATCTTTTGAAAAGGCATTTTGTGTATAAGTGCGATTACTAAATGTGGAATTAATGCCAAGTTCGTTTACAATGCAGTCGTACTAATGAACCTTACATACAAATACAATGTTGTTGCCAGCTTTGTCAACTGGAACCAAAACATATTCCTCATATAACCTATCTAACTCGTTTATCACTTCTGGTTTAATAAACACAGAAGGATAAATGGTACGCATTTTTTTTGACATGTGTGATACGGAATTCAATATTCCTCTTATACTTTTTATCCATTCTAACAAGGTATCAAGTTGTTCTTTTTTCAGATTCAGCCCATCGTCTGGCATAATCTTCGACAGTATTCATAATGACGCTATTGTCAACATGGCTGAACCATCGGCTAGGGGCAAAACGGCAAACGGTGATCAGGAGTCAGTAATCAATATTCCTCAGTTGGATGCAGGTAATTTTCTATCAATCCAGTCTGCCCTTCGGGGCAAACGCAGAATCATTACAAACAAAAGAACATCCACAGCCAGACATGTTCGATTCAGAACCACTAGCTACATGTAATCTTTGCAACCAGGTAAAGCTTATATTTATTTTGTAATAGCAGATTCAAACACATGCAAAGAATGCTGGAAACCATCTGTCAATAAATGCAGAAAATATCGGAAGTAATTCCTTGGGAAAGCCTCACAAGTTAAAAATATACCTAAACATTATAGCCAACGGGCATTCTTACTCATGGTTTTCATATTTAGAATGTTGGTCCAAGAAATTTGAGAGATTCAGAAAATCTTGCAAGTGACATCCGAAACTCACACATAGCTTAACAATGGATTCACAGAGTTGGAACAGCAGCATATAGGGTGTCCTTCTGATGGACCACCTTTCACTAATATCCAAATTTCCCTGTAAGGCTTTAGTACCAAAAACAAGATATTTTTCTTGTAAATAATTTTTTACACCGTGACGAGAAGTCAATCTCTATATCCCACAGTCAGAATGCTCAATTAATTATTCACGCATTGATGGTACTGCTTCCATTGTGATGGTACTTAGCCAGAATACCCTGCTTCTAAAGTCCAACATTAAGTTGGCCTTTAGACTTGTTCTTTGGTTTTAAATTTCAAGACAGGCCTCTCTTCGAGAAAATGCTCCCCATTCGGAACTTCCATTAGCTGTAACAGCTGGGGGGAAATTACAACTGCACACCACTTGATAACGCAAATCAATTGCGTAAGTCAAACATCTTTCATTATTAAGACGATTTCCTTTTGAGCAAATTTTCAGGTGTTGATACTGTGTCGCTATTTAGATCAGTTTGCTCAGATATAGGGGTACCAGTTGCTAAATAGAAAAGAACAACCCTCATATCCACTATAATCGTTCTCTTCGGCATCGACTTCGAACTCAACAAATGGTGATAAAACTACCAAAGAAAAAAATTTACTGAAATCAAATATATGATGAAGTCATTCAGCTCTAGGATCAGTCCCTCATCGGATTTCTCAATTTTCGCATGCAGGGTTATAATCCCAGGCCAATGTCAGGATGTAATAATGGCTCCTATTACAAATCAAATCAAAATGCTAATCCAGCATTTTTAAACCGATCAATTAGGGCACCAAACCACTTTAGTTATCGAGAATGAACCTAACCTCCAGTCAATATCTCCAATCCAGTCACAAAGCACTTTCCTGAGCCAGCAACCTTCTACCGTTCCCTATCGGTCATTCTTCATTCATAAGGATGCAATTCCTCTCATTAGATATCAAGTTAGTGCAGTCCTGCAAAAAGCTTTGGTATTTCCTGGGGTAAAGAGCTATTTTGTAACGCATAGCTTCAGAATCGGCAGAACCACTGACGTGACGCTAGAGGGAGTGCTTTGATTCCGAGATCATGAAATCAGGTAGATGGAAATCCAATGCATTCACCACATACATTAGAACGCAATTCCATGCCAGATATATTTATACCTTCATTACATACTGGATTGGGTCCGTCGTCATCCGTCTTGCATTCACTATTGAACATTTTTAAATTCTTGATAATTACCATTCCAATTCTTTCCAAATTTGATGTGAAGGATCTTTGGGACTTCTACCAAAATTGAAAACTTCATGATTCCTTCTATATATGACACCAGGGCAGGGACAAAATTAGTATACAGTGTATATGAGTGTAAAATATTTAAATAAAAGATATTTAGATCTTTAGTGCTATTAAAATAATCCCTTGGGGATCCGGGTTAGAATAGGTCCTCAGTACCCCCTTGCTTGTCGTAAGTGGCGACTAAATGGGGCGGATGAGACAGCAAATGCCGAGGTCCAGTGTTAAATACAAAAGAAATAAAAGCTGGTTTCTGTGGTGGGTCACCAATGTCGGTGTCCTTGTTCCTGGAAATATCCCTAACGTTCCTGTATGTCTACCGCTTCATCCTGCCGTGAAGACTTACTCCTGCTCCATACTGTTGTGGATATTTACTCCTGCTCCACACTGTTGTGGAAACTTACTGCTCACTCGTGATGAGGTTAACACGTCTTGTGGTCAAGACTACGTATAACACGTGGATTACGTATATCCGGTATCTGGCACCGGGACATCCACACAAAACTACAGGATAAGACCTGTCAATTACCTATGCACGATAATAATATCAATGTAAATAAACAATTTACATATACAGTGTATAAACATATACAAATGACGTATACAAAGCATACAAATATTTTACTACACTTTACGCTAACGGGATTTAATAAGGAACGTTAGGTTTACAAACAAAATGACACCAACAGGCTACCGTACAGATACTACTGAAACATATTTGATTAAGTAAAACTACATTTCCTGTACAGACTTATGAATGTCAAAAGAAAAAAAATATGTTTAACATTGAATAGTTGAGAAATTCAAGAACTGGATGTTTTAAGATATTTACAGCTTTATATGATATAAACTAAAAACAAATAAGACTTACCTCAGAGAAGTAGGACCATACAAATTCTAGGTTGAAATACCCTCACTCGTTTGCCCTGATTATTGGACGTTTGTAAAACAAATCAGAGAGAAGTATTGAAACGTCCTTCTCCTGGAACTGCTGTGTCCAAAACTGCATTCAGCACGGATTGAACAGGATTTTAAAGGTCCAGTGATTTGAGGCTTAAAGGGTTCTTTTAAATGAAGCCGGTGTAAACGGAGGCTCACCACAGGTGATCGAAAAGTTCGATTAGGAACAATTATTAATTACATATATAGTGCATAAACATGTACAAATGACGTATACAAAGCGTAGAAATAGCTGTAGATTTTTAACGTGACATGAACAATTTCTTTATATTTGCTGCTACGATGTAAACACTGAATGCACAATAAATTAAGAAAATCAGGAAAGAATATGCCAAAATTGTGAATTTCGCAAACCCACTGGTTTGACTTCAGGGTGGGTCCTAATTAGTCATCTCGTGTTAATGTTACATATACTATTACGAGCACTTTCAGGGCATTTAAGAACATATCCTGTTTTATACTGTTACTGAATATTAGAATTGGCTTAGATATATACAGGACAGATTTCATAGCCCTTGCAGGCGATACGTAAGCAACATTCTTTGTCATAAAAAGTTCAGTCTTGTATTCCAGAATATTTCAAGTTCAAGTCTATACCTTGTATTTCCTACAGATATACTTCCACTACTGCATCCAAACTTTCTAACTACAAACAAACGTTGCAGTACCTAAATATAGACCATCGTATACTTAATTCACCTACATGTTCTTGTTCTTCGCCTTCTTTTAACTATTGTCGCTGGACATGTCATTATTGGTAATGTTGATATACACGTAGTGAAAAATGAAGACCTAGAATCACTTATTTTAAAATGTATTAAAATCAGAGAAACTCGGTCTTTCCATTCTCGACGAAACTTCATCTCAATTATGAATTATGTAGAATATTATACCAGACGATGGACTAAATCTGGAAAAGAAGAAGACCTTGGTACCTTGTCAGGATAGATGAAGTTATAAGAGGAATATTAAAATGCCGTATCACACATATCAAAACAAAAATGCTGACAAACCTTGTAACAACATTGTATTTGTTTGTAAGACTCATTATTAAAACTACATTCTAAACGAACGTGGCATTAATTCCACATTTAGTAATCGCACCTTTCCTCCAACTGCCCTTTCAAAAGATGAAATTCTTCAAAATAATGCTTCAGTCAATGGAGCGTATCAATATGAGATACATTACTGCATCCAGTGGTAGAGCTCTCGCCTCGTGAACGGAAGGTCGTGAGTTCGAGCCCCGCTCGGGCCGGCCGCGTCAAACTTAAGACGTTAAAATAGGTAGTGATTGCTCCTTCGCCAAGAGCTCGGCATTACGAAGTGAGAGTCACGGGTCTTTCGGATGGGACCTTATAAACGGAGGTCCTGTGTCGCAGCAGGTGTGGCACGTAAAAGAACCCTCACTGCTAAAAGCCATTAGTGCTAAGCATAGGTCTAAATTTGCAGCCCCGTCACCGGTAATAGTGACAGTCGCCGGATAGCTGAAAAATTGCTCAGGCGACTATAAATAAAAAACAAACAAACAAACAAACAGCATCCAGTGAATATTCTACCAAGTCATAATCCTTCTTCCTCAAAATTTCAAATGTACTGTGCCACTATATATGCCAGAAGTGGTGTGAATCAAATTTGGATTGTACAAAATTCGAAAGAAATTTTAGTAAATTTGAAATTACACAACTTTTCTCAAATCAACAACATTAAAACGTATGACTTTACAACACTTTATATGACTATACCTCACGATAAAATAAAAACTCGAGTTTTTGAAATCATAGATTGTTGCTTCTTCAACAAAAATGGTAAATACAAATAATCATATCTCGTAATCAGTCATCAAAAAATTATATTTGCTAAACACCCCTCCTACTCCACACAGAAGTACTCTGAAGATGATATTAAAAAATGCAACTATTTGACAATATCTTCGTAGTCTTTGGTGATCAGGTCGTCCAACAGTCTGTTGGAATTACCATGGGCACGAATTGTGCTCTTTTGTTAGCTGACCTGTTTTTATATTTTATGAAGCAGAATTTATTCAAAAAGCTTCTAAATGAAAATATTTACCATCATACTAACAGCCCAACTTTAGGTACACCTTTTCGTAGATAACCAACAGCCCAACTTTAAGTACCCCTTTTCGTAGATAACTTTTCCCCCATGGCGATCCGGGTTGTTAGAATAGATTTTCAGTACCCCTTGTCGTAAGAGGCAACTAAATGGGGCGGTCCTTCGGAGGAGACCTCAAAAACCGAGGCCCCGTGTCACAGCAGGTGTGGCATGATAAAGATCCTTCCCTGCTCAAAGGCCATAAACGCCGAGTATAGGCCTAAATTTTGCAGCCCTTCACCAGCAACGGTGACGTTTCCATATGAGTGAAATATTCTCGAGCGGGACGTTAAACAATACATAATCAATGAATCAATCAATCCTTAAAATCGCTCCCACCTCCAATGTCCTAGTAATTCACCTTGGATCAAATGATCTAGTCTCAATGGTGATTTGTTAGATGTAGTAGTATGGTCCTGGCGACACCATCATATTGAATGGCAGATGGCGAACCAAGTGGGATAAAGAAATATTTGGATATCATTTGGTTGGCTGTTTCTTCTCATTTGACTGATAAGACGGACGGCTGTGCAAAGCTGATCGCCAATGTTTATGGTACAATATAAATTATGGATTATAGACTTACTAGCCTCTTCAAAACTTGGTTTCTCTCGCCACCTCTTTTAAACGGAGAGGACACTGTATCTGGAGTGCCTCGGGCGGTATATAGAAGTATCGCACTATTACCCATTCGGAGAAACAGGGACATCATATGGATTCAAACCCATTTTAAGCCCTTATGTCATCTACACAGTTGGACTTTCGGTGCCTATGAGTACCACGGGGCCATCGGTTTGCCCGTTTTTCATTGTTATGTCAGTATCCTGTTACCTCACATGGTTCGGATTCGCAATACCATCCATTCTTCCACTTTAACACTTAGACTGTTATGTGTGCTAGTGTAATGGTTGGTTAGTTGTATATTGTTTAATGTCCTATTCAAGGATTTTTTATTTATATGGAAACGTCACCATTGCCGGTGAAGGGCTGCAGAATTTAGACCTGTACTCTGCGCTTACTGCCTTTAGGTAAGGGAGGGATCTTCATCGTGTGACACGTGGCCTCGATTTTTGAGGTTTCCCCCGAAAGACCGCCCCATTTAGTCATCTCTTACAAAGGGTACTGAAGACATATTCTAACCCGTATCCCCACGGGATCCAAGTGTAATGGTGTTTTATGTGAAATTGTGATATGGCGTCTGACTGATTATAACATATGTAGTATGTAAATGATATTTATTTATCTGGGACTTGTTTTCATTGTTAATGTCACTCACAATGTAAATCGTTCATCAATATTTGCACCATATATATCTTGTGTTATTAATGAATATATGAACAAATTCAAGCAACTAGTGGACAAAATGTATGTTCCGTATGTATGCATCGTAATGGCAAGTCACTGTATATCTATTAAATCATTAATTATATATGAAAATAATAAACAAGCTACCAATATCAGAACTCCTACAAGGAATACAAAATAAGGGGTTGGGCAAACATGGACCCCTGGACACACCATATGTGGGATCAGTGCCCAGGAAGAGTAAACGTCTCCAGTCAACTGGTCACACCCCCCGTGAACCCTATATATTGATCATTTGTAAATGGAGTAATCCATAGTAAATATCAATGTGTAAAAACGGCGTAATAATAGGTATGAAACACGTCGAACAGTATTTGACTAAATGACAGGTTATATTAGCAAACTAGATCATCATAGTGACCATAGAATTTGCAAAATCTGATTTTAAGCGAGAGGTTTGAAACTCCTGTAACATAAACTTGTTTGTCAGTAGCCTGCCTCGATTTAAAAAGTGATCATACGCAGAACAAGTTTTTGCATATCAAGGCAGTTAGAGATTGAAGAAGTATATAATGGAATATTGCTACATAAATATGTGAAGTTGACGACGGAGAATATCAAGTTATCCCGTTTGTCATAAAGTTGAGTTTTTAGTTTGCCTTCAACATCTTTGTTAAATAAAATATCTGATAAAATTGGAGATGTGGAAGACTGTCGAGTTGTATTTCGAGTTCACTGGGATATATCGAATTGACATATGAATGAAAAAACGATAAAACAACTCTGTTGGTGAAAGCATAGACACCACTAACAGAAAAAAATTCAAAACCAAGACTATGCCGCGCTTAAGCAATGAAATACGCAATCGGGTAATTGGTATGCTGCAAGCAGGCTGTCAGCGTGAGGTTGCAAGGCGTTTTAATGTCCATCCTTGTACAGTTAGCCGGATGTTGTCACGACTCCATCAGACAGGATCCCTAAATGATCGCCCAAGACCTGGTCAACCGTTTGAGACCACGCCACGGCAACAAGCGTTCATACGACAACTTCATCTGCGCAATAGGTTTACGGCCGCTGCGACCACGGCGAGAAAAACATTGGACGTCATGAAAGGTCTATTCATCCTAGAACCGTTTCCAGAATTTTGAAGCGCCGCTGCAGAAGACCTTATAAGGGGCAACAGGTTAAACCGCATCACCGATGATACATATTGCAATGGGCAAGTCAGCATTTGACTCAACGTCAGAATTGGTCACATGTGTTCTCAGATGAGTCCAGATTTAACGTTAGCAACGCAGACGGCAGATATCGACTTTACCGTCCTTTACATGAACGTTTTACAGACAATTGTGTCCTCGAGCGCGACAGGTTTGGAGGGGGGGGACATCATGGTCTGGGGTGCGATTAACCACAATTTTCGGTCACAACTGGTCGTTTTAAATGGAACCCTCACTGCTAGGAGGTATGTGGACGAAATTATGCAGCCTGTTTTAGCACCATTAATGCAGCAGCATAGGAAAGAAGATGGGTTAATTTTCCAACAGGAAAATGGGCGCACACATCTGTCAAGATTGACACAAAACGTTTTTCAAACGAACGCCATTGACGTTCTTGATTGGTCCGCTATGTCCCCAGACTTGAATCCAATCGAGCATTTGTGGGACAAACTGGGGAGACATGTGCGCAGCCGCCAGCTTCAGTCTCAGAATCCGCAAGAATTAGGGAGAGCCTTTTGAAGAAATGGCAGAATATTCCTCAGAGGACCATCCGAAATGTTTGTCAATCAATGTCACGTCGCCGTCATCACTGCTAATGGAGGTCATACTCGGTACTAGTGAAGAAAACCACATTTTTGATGCATCCCTCATTGACATTCATTTCAACTGTAGCCTCTTTGTGAATAAAATGATGTTCAAAATCAAACAATAGTGTTCAGTTAACATGGTTTATAAGATACCACTATGAATTTGTTTATTAGATATATAAACAAATTTATAATATATAAATTTATCAAGTGTTGCGTTTTTAAATTCCGTCAGTATATAATAAGTTTATTATACTGCCCTCCCTTGGGGATCCGGATTAGAATAGGTCCTCAATACCCCTTGCTTGTCGTAAAAGGCGACTAAATGGGGGCGGTCCTTCGAACAACACCGCAAAAAATAAGATCCGTGTCACAGTAGGTGTGGCACGATAATGACCCCTCCCTGTTCATAGGCCATAAGGGCCGAGTATGGGCCTAAATTTTGCAGCCCTTCACTGGCAATGGTGACGTTATCATGTGAGTGAAAGATTCTCGATTATTCACGATCAAATAATATGCAACCAATCAATCATATTATACTGTCAATGTATCTGATGTACTAATTCATTTTCCCGAGGTAAAGTAATATATCTGAAATGTTCTTTGAAACAGAAATGAAATGATGTCGTTAAATATTGAATATTATTTTTATTATTATTATTTGTCGTTATACAAAATCACCAACTTGCCCAGTGAATTCTTGTGACATGACGTTTAGTAATATTTAATTTAATAAAATTCTTAAAATATCTTCTGTGTTTGGTATTGATAATATAATTGAAATAAAGTCTTATAAATGCAAGACTGAATACTCGTGCACCCTACCTATTTTAACAGTACAATGTTTTGCAATTAATTCAGAAACAGAATGTAAAACTGCTCCACTGAACAAATGATCCGTAGGATTGAAAAACATTCTTTCATCTATCAGTCATATAAAGTGAACGATTAAACTTGAACAAGATACAAACATAATGATTTGCCTCTGACATATTGAAAAATAATTACCCATGAGGTAAACAACTGAACATCGGAAATAAATTCGTGTTTTTTTTATGGTTTACCATATACATGTATAGATAGCGGAAAACATCAGTATTTTTCATACTTAAAAGGCCAGTGTCTCAAAATAAAAATTATGTCTGAAAACATAAGTCTTTTGCACTTTTTGTATAAAACACGTGTTCGTGTTATGGAACATAAATTTTCCCATGTCATAATTTCGATGTTGTCGTTTTGATTCAATACAATAGGTTTTTGTACTTAGACATTGTCTTTCTACATGTATATTATTATCAAAATTGCACCATTTTCAAAATTATTCACAAAAATTGTTATCAACTGAAAATATCACTAAATTGTTTAAATTTGGAAAATATCATATCATTATAGCAAGTAAGTAATTTTATTTAAAGTCGGAACTATTTACAGTGAACAGGTAACATGAGCTAAAAATCTTTTTAACCGATTATGTAGCATAAAGACACGTAGCACAAATGGTTTATATACACGCATAGTCATAAAACAGACAATTATTAAATAAAACAAACACACATCAATATTGACATTACAACAGTCAATACATGTGCTATGAAAATACCTACACACACAGAAGAAACAATGGTAAAACAACCGGTAGGATAATTGACTCAAATGTCGGTCAAGCGTAACGAAACTCAAACTTGATATGTAACTATCCAAGACGAAGACACATATCAAATTTCGGAATGACAAAGACAGACGGACGGACAGACCGAGGGTCAAATAATAGTCCCCGGTTGGGGACTTTAAAAAGGGAGTGTTAAATACACAGCACTAATACAGTTGAGAAAAGTAAAATAAAAACAGGTAACAGTAATGTTTTGGTTTAAACAGTAATGTTTTGGTTTAGATTTAAAAAAAATAAAAACTGGAGTCTTCATGAGCTACATTTACAATTTGATTCTCTACACCAGTTTAGGATACATTTGAAAATTCGCTGTATGATGAAAATTTTTGATATCATTCGGTAAAGAGTTCCAGAGATTTGCTGCCTCATATACGAAAGATTGTCCCTACACCTTGTTGTTTTTGATCTGGGTGCCTCAGCTGCATTCGTATGGAGGTGATTGTTGTTGTTTTTATTTTATTTTATCATGTTTTTTGTTAAAAACTTAACCTTGAAAAATTATAAGTGATTATAAGTGAGTGATACAAGAATATTGTTATTTTGTCTATTTTGCTTCGATGTTTGCCTAGCCAAATTGCCTTGCTGTCTTTTTGTAAATATTTGTAATTTGTCTATTGTTAGAAAGCTACAAGGTCAATGATTTACCTTACCACAGGAGATTTTGATTATACGTGTTCCAATCAGAAGGATATTTTAGAGGTTATACTAGCATATTCACTGTTTTGAATTATGTCACGTAATATTTCCTATCATGTATCATATAAGTACTATAATACTTTATGTGTTCATAATTATAGTACAAAGATATTTTTGTAATTATATTTGAAATATATGAAATGTATGGTTCTTGCAATAAACGATACTCAATCTTACTTTAAAACTTTGATTTAATTACATGAATTTCGTTCATCGATTTTCTTTGTTGTCTGAATAACACTCATAAACATACCCACAACCTTCTGCTAACTTGAGACGGAAAATCAGTACTTGATAATACCCACCACCTTCTATTAATTAGAGACGTGAAATCAGTGATTGATAACATTCACCACTTTCCAATAATTAGAGACAAGAAATCCGTGTTAGCTAATATGCACCATTTCCAACTAATTAGAGAAGAGAAACCAGTGCTTGATACCACCCGCCACCTTACATGATATAGACACAGGGAATCGGTGTTTCATAATATTTACCACCTTCCACTACTTAGAAACGGGAAATCAGTGTTTGATAACATTCAACACCTTCTACTGATTACAGACATGAAATATGTGATAGATAACACTCACCACTTTCTACTGATTACAGACATGAAATCTGTGATAGATAACACTCACCACCTTCCATTAATTAGAGACGGGAAATCAGTGCTTAACAGCACTCACGACCTTCTGATAATCAGAGACGGAAAATCAGTGTTTGATCGCAACCAACATTTTCCACTAATTAGGGATTGATAATCAGTGAATGATAGCACCCACTACCTTCAACTAATTAGAGACGGGAAATCAGTGATTGATTACAGTCATCACCTTCCACTAATTAGAGATAAGAAATTAGTGTATGATAGCACCGGCCACATTCCAATAATTAGAAAGGGGATATCAGTGTTTGATATCACTCACCACCTTCCATTAATTAGAGACGGGAAATCAGTACTTGATAGCACTCACGACCTTCTGATAATTAGAGACGGGAAATTAGTGTTTGATCGCAACCAACACCTTCCACTAATTAGGGATTGAAAATCAGTGAATGATAGCACCGGCCACCTTCCATTAATTAGAGAAGGGAAATCAGTAATTGATAACACTCACCACATTCCACTTATTACAGACAGGAAATCCGTGCTTGATAACACTCATCATATTCAATTAATTAGAAACGGAAAATTAGTGTGTGATAATATCGATTACTTTCCTCTCATTATAGACGGGAAATCAGTGTATGATAACACCCACCACCTTACCCTAATTCGAGACGGGAAAACTGTGTTTAATAATACCTACCACCTTCCACTAATTAGAAACGGGAAATCAGTGTTTAATAACACACACCTCCTTCCACGAATTAGAGATGGGAATTCAGTTTTTGATAACACACACTACATTCCACTAATTAGAGACGGGAAATCAGTGCTTGATAGCTTTCATCACCTTATACTAACTAGAGACGAAATCAGTGTTGCATAATACCTACCACCTTCCACTAATTGAAGACGGGAAATTAGTGATTGATAACAACCAGCATCTTCCACTAATTAGAAACGGAAAATCAGTGGATGATAACACCTGCTACCTTCCACTAATTAGAGACGGGAAATCAGTGTTTGACAACACTCACCATCTTCTACTAATTAGAGATAGGAAATCAGTGTTCGATGGCGGTGAGGTCAGGTTGTGTACTGTGATGACATGCGTCTTCGTTTTCCTGAAAAATGTGCCCAAAATTATAGTGCTTTAACTTTGATTTAGGAAAATCATGAAAATTTACCTTTGCATGCAACATTGACGCTGATATTAAATCCGACACGTGGAAATACATAGGTGATTATGATCATATATTGTTTAACGTCCCGCTCTAGAATGTTTCACTCACATGGAGACGTCATCATTGACGGCGAAGGGCTGCAAAATTTAGGCCTATGCTCGGCGCTCAAGGCCTTTGAGCAGGGAGGGGTCTTTTACGTGCCACACCTGCTGTGACGCGGGACCTCGGTTTTTGCGGTCTCATCCGAAGGACCGCCCCATTTAGTCGCCTCTTACGACAAGCAAGGGGGTACTGAGAACGTATTATAACCCGGGTCCTTACGGGGTGATATACATAGGAAGGTGGCTAATCGCGATCCACATGTGAATGTGAAGTGACGTCATCTGGTAAAATATGACGCATGATTTTCTATTTGCTATGTTAAGGCGGATCAAACAATGAACCAACCACTTTCCCCCACTGAGAAATGTATTTCAAAATGAATAGGGTAATGTTTACAAATTCTTTATACAATATTACAATATCTTTCTTTCAATCTGTTATTCGAACATCATATGCAGAGAATGTATTGATGTTTTACAACAGTGATTTGTGTACCAGATAGATTCTATACGTCTTATTTGACAATGAGAAAATATTCTGTGTATTAAACTGAAGTATCTTATTGCACACCTTGACTTTCTACATGTAGTCCATAGTAGGCCCAAAGCAGTGCTGCGGGGGGGGGGGGGGGGGTAGTTCTGGCAGCTGGTTGTCAAGGGGGTAAAGCCCCATACCAAACCAGGTTATACAAAAATAACCCGCGTTCCTCATTTTGAATCCGACAAATCAGAAATTAGAATACAATAAGAATTAAAATATTCTGCGATATTTTTTTTTCATATGTAATAACTGATTATGAACATAGGTACAAATAGGTACACATCTCACTTGAACGTCGTATTTTGCTAATACAACAATAAAATCGATAAATGATAATTCAATTTTATAATCATAAAAATTAGTCACTATATGTTGAAAAACAAATTTATGAATAATATTTGTCATTTAATATAAATTATACGTCTACATTCCAAGATCGATACATATGTAACAAGCATGATGATGCACAGACAACTTAATCCTCTCCCTCGTATATATAGTTTAGTAAAGCAGTTGATAAAATCCATCACCATCAATATGAAGATAGTGAAATATTTTTTTTATCAAAATAGATCTAGTATGCTCTGCATCTCGCCTTTTGCGTCTGCAAAAAAGTAGGCCTAGTGCGTTTCGAAACTCTCATGACGTCACGGTGACCAAACTCATATCGATGACGTCTTATCAATCAACAATCATAATTTTCATAATTATGTTCATTTGATATATCCCGAGGAACTCGAAATAAATGACACTACAAAATCTGACGTGTCTGCTTCATATCTGGATATTTTACTTAATATTGACTCTAATGGCAGACTGGCAACTACATCATATGACAAGCGTGATGACTGCAACTTTGCAATCATCAACTTTCCATATCTATGTAGTAATATACCACTTTCGCCTGCTGATGGTGTGTATATCTCCCAGTTGATTCTATACGCGAGAGCATGTCATGCGTATGAGAATTTTTTAAAGCGAGGTCAACTACTGACAAAAAAGTTGACCCTGCAGGGTTATAACGAATCTCGTTTGAAATCATCATTTCGCAAATTTTACGGTCGCTATAATGACCTTGTTTGCGATTACAAAGTGTCTCTGGGATATATGTTGAATGGTTTGTTTCATACCCTTTGTTAGACTGTCATTTTTCATACTAACTTTAATCCCGTATACCTATTTTCGATTAAGGGCTCACGGCGGGTGTGACCGGTCAGCAGAGGATACTTACTCCTCCATGGCACCTGATCCTACCTTCGCTTTGTCGGAGGTCCGTGTTGCCCTACACTCGAACTTGTATATGTCTTGGGGATTTATGATTACGATTTACACATTGTTTACTTCGCCATTCGATATTATATATTTCTGAGCCGTAATAGAAATAAACTTCTTGTTTTCAAGGATGATGCAGGATAACAGGATAACCTCCTCGGTCACGAAATATTATTAAATATTCCGGAAATCGTCGAGCAATATTGACTTACGATTAGCCAATTCCCGTCCCTTAGATTCTTTCGTTGACTGCACGGTACGCTGCACGAACTCAGTCTGAACTCTCAGATTTCAGCAGCCGTTTTTATATACATGTAACCTGATTAATCTAGACATTACTTCATTGGTGTCATTCGCAACCTCGACGAAATACGTCTTTGTTTATCTTGACCCCTCTAGACTCCTCCTATGTAATCATTTTCGTCACTTTACCCAGGCATCTGACTCTAGCGTCCTCGCTTGCGATAAAGTAAACATTATTCGTCATAAAAGATTTTTCTTATTTACAATGATTAAATTTTTGAAGTGTCAATTAATTTAACATAATACAACATTTACAACCACAATACAACGTTAAGCTATAAAATGTTTGACCATCAAGCACTGTGTGTCAATTTAAGCTAAGGTATTTCTTCTTCTTGATTGTCTTGATCTGTTTGCCATTCTCCCATTCAGTGGTGATTTTCATTGTAGAGTACACAAAAAGAAATTACTCTTTTAACTTCAAATTCTACAGTTGACTTGTCTTTGAATTCTGTGATTACTAAATCCCCAAGTTCACTCTCAGTGTATGAACCTATCCTCTAACTTTCCGTAGTATTCTATTTTCCAGTCACATTGCTCACCTGAACTCTCATTCGTTACGACTGTCTTGTCTATAGTACTGTCTGGATCTGGGGGGTGGGGTGGGGGGGGGGGGTGAAATTTTCTTGTTCTATTAGTGCTTAAGTCTTGATTCATCCTCTTCGCAGTTGTTTGTGTTACCACAAGTGACTCGTGTTTCTTCATATGCTTAAGTAGATAACCGTTTTTCTTGAAACGGGCTCCACATTCTAAACATTTGAAACTTAGTCCAGAACACAATATAACATGTCCCTGCTATGGCTCATGAGTGACTTTATTGTAGATAGGGCAACTCTCAGGCTGTATGGCTTTTGTAAATTTCGTATAGGGCATGGCTATCTCAGATATGAGAAATATTAAAAACATAAAATAAATATTCAAACATAGCTACGTAACAACCACGGGGTCTTTTAAGTAAGCAGGAGTGCGTCTATTTCTAACTAAGTAGCGTTTTGATCAGCTATTGATTCACTATCAATCTCTGTATTCTCAGTATCAACAGTATGCTCTTGCTTTCCGACTTCATTATTTTGTGATGGTTTAACCTTCGAAATAGTTTCACCAGACTGGAGTTGGGGCTTCACTAGCCTCATTTTGTCTACATGCATCACCTGTAGAGACCATATACTTCTACATGGCACCCTATAGGTATATCTGAACACTTCTGAAAGACCTCAAACGGTCCCTGCCAGAAGCTTGTCAGCTTTGGTGAAGTACAAATCCGTTTACGTGGAAAATACACATAAACTAGATCTCCAGCAGAAAACGTCTGCTTTCTCAACTTGCGATCATGATAACGCTTGTGTCGTATCATTTCTCCACTTATATTCTCTCTAATAAAACGAAATGTTTCTTCCATCCTCTCTTAAAGTAACCAAACCCATTGATTTTGGGGTTTTCTTTTTCATTCATATCGTATACTATACCTAAAGATATCGTCGCTTCTCTACGCAACATGAGGTAATTCGGGGAGTACCCTGTGGTGTCGTGCTATATACATTGTCTCTAATAAAAGCAGATCGATAGACCATCATCAAATATGGTAACCGTTTGCCCCATTCTGTATGGTTCTTATTGACACGGCAACTCAGCATAGCTTCTAAAGTGCTATTAAATCTTTCTACCATACCGTCTGGTTGTGGATAATATGACGTAGTGTCTTTTGTAATTGCAGCAAATTACACACTTCTTTGAAAAGCTCGCTTTCGTATTGTCGTTATTGGTCGGAATGTATGTATAAGGCACTCCAAACCGTGCAATAACTTGCTCTACTAAAACTTTGGTCACTGTTATTGCCTCCACATTTGGCATTGGGAAACACTCGATCTATCGAGTGATATAATCTGATACTACCAAAATGTATTTGTTTCCAATTGTAATTCACAAATATCGGGGTCACGTGACTCGGACGTCTTCAGGTACTCTCTGTGTAGTTTGACAATTTTTGCGGTTTGGGGACATTATCTTCATTTAGAATGGGTCAAAACGTCGTCTAGTGTTTCTTGTAAGTGTGTCTATTGAAAAACGTAACTTTGTATGTGTAAATAGATATATGTACTTTGATTTACCTGAGCGATTATATACCAAGTGAGCAGTCATCATTGTCTACATTGAAACTTTCGCTATGGGTGAACAAGCAGATCATATTAACGGTAGAACAATTAAGCCGTTTGATATGAAGGACTCTTATATATAGTGTAAGGACAACGGTAGAATTACTGAATTTGATCTGATGGAAAGCGTAATAAAAGTAATTGGGAATTCACTTCATTGTTTACAACAAGACCGAAACCTCTGACGAGTCTATCTTGATGACAGATCCACTCGGAATAAGTTATCAGCAGATGGGTTAGAGATAGACAACGTTTCAATTCCCTTCTTTGAAGCAAAACATTATTCCTCTGGAAATCATGATCCACGAAGAAAAACTCTCAAGATCCGTATTTGTGGTCTACCACTGTCAGTGGATGAATCAGCTATCTTTGAGCTCCTTGATAAGCTTAATTGTGTAGTTAAAAGCAAAATGATATACGAAAACATTAGACATCCTGTCACCAACAAAATGAACAGTGTGTTACACGGAAACTGGTTTCTCTATATAGAGCCACTACCAAGTGATAAGCACCTACCAAGGGTCAACTACTGCGGAGATCTTTTATGCCTCATTTTCCATTTTGGTCAGCCTAAGGTTATGAAACAGCTTTTATGCACCAATTGCTGGGAAACAGATCACACCACCAAGACGAATTGTAAAAATGGCTCCATATGTAAAGTTTATAAGTGTAAGGGTCCTACACCGGGCGACCCAAAATGTGTCTCGTATGAATTCCAAAAAATGTTATTGCATTCAATGGAGAGGACAATATTCTCTCAAACTTTCCCGCGTGCGATATCACCCTCTTTGGGGTCACTCATAAGTCTGCAGAACATGCTTTCCAATACACGAAAGCACTTAGATGCGGATACCAAACTGCTGCAGTCCAGATACAGAATGCCGTTGATGCATTTTCGGCAAAACGACTGGGTGATAAAGTTAGGACCAACGAGCAATGGGTCAACACATGTGAAAAGGTCATGTCCGAGGTCATTGAAAATGTGTCCAAATTGAGAAATTACGGTCTTTCAACAAAAATACAGTGCTAGCTGAATCTACTTATAACGATACTTGGGGAACCGGGCTAGACAAAGTCGGAACCGAGAACACAAAGCAAAGCGCTTGGCCAGAAAAAAAACCTGCTAGGTACAATCTTGACAATAGTTGCCAAAAAATGCGCAAAAGGAAAAAGAGTGAGCAGTGGAGTAAGCCTTCAAAACCTAAACAAAAGCCTAAGGTAAACACGAAACAGAAGAACATTGAGAGATTTACATGCTCAATCAGATTCCGATTCATTTTCAAGATGATTGATTGATTATTGCTTTCCGCCACACTCAACAATTTTTCAGTTATCTGGTGGCGTCCAGTTTTTGTTGGTGGAGGAGAGAACCCAGATACAATGTACCTGGGAAGAGACCACCGACCTTCCGCAAGTAAACTGGCAAACTTGCTCACATAACGCCGCGGCCGAGATTCGAACACGCGCCGACAGAGGTGAGAGGCTTTGTGATTTTGAGCCCGATGCTCTAACCACTCGGCCAATATCAATATTTTCAAGATGGGATTCTGTGCTGCCGCGTTTTATGGAAAAGTAAAATCCGTCCGAACAGGATTTCTAATTCATATCATGGACTTCGTCAAGCAGCAGGGCTATTGAAATGCTGAGGCATGTTTACTAAGCCTTTGCGCTTTTCCGACCGTTGAGAAGCCACACCGATGTCAGGTTTGATTAGAATACTGATCTAAATGCATATATATATATATATATATATATATATATATATATATATATATATATATATATATTATTTTGACAATGCAAGACAATTGTTTGATATTGATATTTGAAACGTCTTTGGAAAAAATCGTGTTATGTGATATCACATTATTGCTAAAGTCAGTAGGGTAAAATATATCGGATTTATGAATAATACATTTTTTTTATATCAGAAACTTTTGTATTGGAATTTATTTGTGATTTTTACCTCTTGTGAAGCCATGACCATAAATAAAGTATTACATTACTGCTTGGCTTCGAGGTTATTTTCCCACCCTGCGGTACACCAGTCTGGGACTGAAGCTGCATAGTAAAGAATCGGTACACAACTTTAGGATTGGATCCTTTCCTTTGAGACTTGGCCTACTTTCTATTTGATCCAGACGCTTGAAGTAGACATACACGGTGATGTGGTGTTGGACACTTCCGATTCAATTCCGTCATGCATGGACTGTAACTTTCGTGGTTGAAATGTAAACACTGGTGTTGGCTCATCCTGTGTGCATGTGTTTCGCGATCATGTTCTAGTGACAGTGTAATTGCACATTACGAAAGATTGTGTATGCTGAGAATATACATCTTTATTTGGATAAGATACTGTCTTGTGTATACTTGTTATAAATTTCAAGTCTATCAGGTGTGATATGTGAAATTCCGTATTTTTACAATCTGACTATTCAACGCTGTAATCTCAACTTTGTTGGTGATACATTTGAAGAATATCATATGTATAATATACAGCTTTTTGGTATTTAATTTTTGAAACTTGAATTGTACATTTGTAGAGAAGGTGTGTGCAATTACTTCATGTTTGCAGTATTTTTGTTATTTTTGACATTAGTCTCTGATGTTAACCTTGTATATTTTTTTTAACAATGTATGTGTACTATTTACAAGTTGTGCAGTGTATACGTGGTAGAGTTTATTTTTGAACGTTGGTAGTAGTTTGGATTTTGGCCCATGCATTTTTCGTCATTTAGCATAGTACTGCAAACTTATTGTTGGTACATAACTGAACGATGTGCGATTGACTTCTGATACAAAATGGCTGGTGTAGAAACAAACACTGTTGTTGAAAACGGCAAACCCACTAAAGAGAATGTTGAGTTTGATGAATTTGATGATAATGAACGTAAAATTAGACTGAAAAGAAAAACTGTAAAGGGCTAATCCCTTTATGAATACACTGTTCAGAAATATCTTTCAAAGATTGATAGCGTTTGGTTTGATATTGAAGATATCACAGAGAAAGTGAGCGATTAAAGGCCTCGGTCTAATTTCAAAGCTTTACGAAACTTAGACAAACAATTACAAACTTTACAAGTGAAACATGAACAGGAATCTGAGGATTTCTTAGATTCTTAAGTAGAACAAATACTCCTGGGAGTCTTTCAGAGTTAAGAGTCCAAGAAATTTTACAAGCAAAATATCAAAACATTATAAAGGAGTTGCGCAGAAATATCATGGAGGCAAGGATTAAAGCTACTGATAGATTATCACAGAGAGGATCTCTCAGTATGCGCACCAGATCTGAGGTAGGAGAAACTTCTGAAATGGGTAGTATCCCAGCCAAAAAGCGAATGGAGGTGGAGGCCCATCGGGCAAGACTTATATATGAAGCAAAGGAGTTGCAATTACGCAGGGAAAAGGCATCGCTGGAAGAAAGAGGGGTCAAACATGAAGTAGAAAAGGCTCGACAAAAGGAGGAGTTGGAGGCTAAATTTCTAGTACTTGAACAGGAAAGCAAGCTTGCAATTGCCGAGGTCAAAGTGAAAGCCCTTGAAAATACTGGATTGTATAGCAGGAACATTTCCCCGGAATTGTCTCTGATGGGAGCACCTGTGGATAGGAGACAATTCACAGCAAAGTATGTGTATGAACACTGCTCTGAAAATAGTGTGGTAAATGCTGAAGTGCGTGAAAATTCAGAGACTGAATATCCAAAAAGACGAAATAGTTCCCTGAATCCTAGTGTCGCTCCCTCCCAATCAGCCCATACGCATAATGACAATTTTGTCGGAGATCTAACAATGTTTTTGTTGAGAAAAGGTCTTTTGCTTTCACGATTTTATAAATTCACAGATCAACCAGAAAACTTCGCAACTTGGAAAGCAAGTTTTTTAAGCAGTACACGAGAACTAGGTCTTACGCCTTTCGAAGAAATGGACCTACTATTGAAGTATCTGGGACAGGAATCAAGCAAGTTCGCGTCAAGCATTCGTGCTGCAAATGTTGCATACCCACAGAGAGGCTTAAAGCGAATATGGGAACGATTAAATGAATGCTATGGGTCGCCAGAGCTAGTGGAATCAGCGGTAAAGGTCAAACTCAACAAATTTCCACGTTTAACAACAAAGGATAACAAGCAGTTATATGAACTAGCAGATCTTTTAGCAGAGGCAGCCAAAGAAAATCCAAAATATGCAACTCCGCTTTCTTATTTCGACTCTTCGTCAGGTATTCTGCCAATTATCAACAAACTGCCCTACAATCTACAGGAAAAATGGACATCTCGAGTTTCAGATTACAAGAAAACACATGATGTTTCGTATCCACCTTTCCCTTTTTTAAGTGAAATTTCTACAAGACATGAGTCGTGTACGTAATGACCCAGGATTCCAATATGAGATACAATTTAAAATTAAAAGTAAACAGTCCACCTCTGTACCGTTGAGTGGTAGCGGTGCATAAGACCGAGAGTCGGTGCGGACAAACAAGACTGAATTTGTGACAAAACATGGTAAGGATATTTCACAGATGTGCGTCATTCATTCCAAAAGTCAGACACCTCATCCATTGAAGGACTGTCGTGTATTTAGATCCAAGAAATTAGCAGAATGCAAGAAAGTATTGAAGGATGAAGGAATCCGTTTTCGCTGTTGCAATTCAAAGCACATGACAATAGACTGTAAAGTGAATTTGAAGTGTCACCTGTGTAATAGTACAGAACATGATACGAAAAATAGTAACGCATACAAAGAGCATGGCGGGGAGAAAGTTACTACATGTTCTTCTACTGTAGATCCCACACCTGTGGATTTAAGATCGCCAGTTTCAGCCTTTTGTGCACAAATTTGTGGAAAGCGGTTCTCTGGTAAGTCATGTGTCAAGATGTTGCTTGTTCGTTTGTACAGGCATGGAATGCAAGAGAAAGCTGTTAATATGTACGCATTGATTGACGACAAGAGTAATAGATCACTAGCGCGAAGTGATTTTTTTGATCTGTTGAATAATCACTCGGAACCAAAGAGATACACAATTTCTTCATGTTGTGGTACAGTACCGATTTCTGGAAGGCATATTGATGGGCTCATTGTTGAATCATGGGATTCCACACGAACACTTACCTTGCCTGTTATTACAAAATGCGACAGCATTCCTTGCAATCGTGATGAGATACCAACGCAGGAAATTGCGCAATATTACCCTCACCTTATGGATATTGAATCGGAAATTCCACCCTTGAATGAGGCACCGGTATCACTTTTACTGGGACGTGATCTGCTGGAAGCCCATCACGTTTTAGACCAAAGAATTGGCAGTTTCCCACCTTATGCGCAGAACCTTCCCTTAGGTTGGGCCTTGATTGGAGAGGCTGGCTTGGATAAGGGATATGTTCCAGATGCTATCTGTGTTAGGAAGACATACTATATGAAGGATGGTAGAGCATCCATCATGTATCCATGCACAAGCAATTTCAAAGTCCGAGAATTGTTTTCAAGCAAACTAAATGACATAGACGCATTGCAATTTGAGCGCACGGCCGATGATGATAAACCGGGTTTGTTAGTGGAAGACCGACAGTTCTTGGAGATTATGGAGGCACAATATAGACTGGATGAAACGGGGAGCTGGGTTACCCCACTACCATTCCGAAGTCCAATGAAGAGCCTACCAAATAACAGAACAGTTGCATTGAAACGTGCTGGAATATTGAGTAAAACTCTGAACAAGGACCAAAAAAGCAGGAACACTTCCAAAATTACACGCAGGGCATATTGGAAAGGCATGGAGAACTTGCCCCACCATTAAAGCCTGGTGAGGAATGCTGGTATTTGCCAATATTTGGTGTCTACAATACTAAGAAACTGTCGAAGTTGAGGGTTATGTTCGGTTCGTCAGCTAAATTTGAAGGCATTTCATTAAATGATGTCTTGCTCTGCGGACCAGACCTAACTAACAACCTTGTAGATGTATTGCTCCGTTTCAGAAGAGATGCAGTTGCAGTTATAGCAGACATTGAGCAAATATTTTTTGAGTTCGTCGTCTCGGAAGAACACAGAAATTATCTACGCTTTCCATGGAATCGAAATAATGACCCCACTGAAGAACTTGTGGAGTATCGCATGTGTAAACATGTTTTTGGCAACTCGCCATCCCCTGCTATAGCTACATATGGTTTGAGAATGGTAACTAGTGTAGATCCTGCAGCATGCGAAGATGTCTTGAACTTTGTGAATAGGAACGTTTATGTTGATGATGGATTACTGTCAACTACAACACCTGAAAAGGCTATAGAGACAATGAAGAAAACTCATGCTGTCCTGATGACTGTGGGAAATCTCCTTCTGCACAAAGTTGCGTCAAAAAATCCTGACGTGGTAAACGCATTCCCACCAGAGGACCGATCTGCAGACCTCGAAAACAGGAATTTATGTATTTTGGATGATGTTCCCCTACAAAGAAGTTTGGGTTTACATTGGGACTTGCATTAGGATTACTTCACATTCCAAATAAAGTTCGAAGAAAAACCCTTCACAAAGCCAGGTGTTTTGTCCACTTTGCACAGCATATATGATCCTCTTGGATTCATTGCTTCATTTATTCTTCTTGGTCGCATGATATATAGAGAGTTGGTGGACTTACCTTGCGATTGGGACGAACCACTTCCACTGTAGTTGAAGAATCGCTGGATAGAGTGGAAGATTAGTGCATGTGATCTTTCCTTGATGCAGATTCCTAGAAGGTATACTTCTGTTCCAATAGACCACACCACCAGAACAGAACTCCATGTATTTTCAGATGCATCGAAAAAAGCCATAGCAGCTGTGGCTTACCTTAATATGTTCCGAACAAATGACGATTGTGAATTGGGTTTTGTGTTAGTCAAGTCAAAACTTTCGCCGAAACATGGACACACTGTGCCTCGCTTAGAACTTTGCTCCTCAGTTTTAGCACCTGAAGTTGCAACTGCAGTTAAAATATTGATGTGTTGAGGGCTGATGTCAAGTTTGAAGGTGGTCAACTTACTAGTTTTTCCGCAGCTTCTGTTGATGAAATCCGTAAGATCATCCAGAAGGCTAAATCAAAATCTTGCGAACTGGATCCAATTCCGACTTACCTCCTGAAAAGCTGTTTAGATAGTGTTGTTAATGTCATCACTGAAATTGTCAACAAATCATTCAGCGAAGAATGCGTTCCATCGTCATTCAAAGAGGCCATTGTAAGACCGCTTCTTAAAAAATCTGGATTGGATAAAGATGTGCTAAAAAATTACCGTCCAGTGTCAAACTTATCTTTCATATCAAAGATTCTTGAAAAGGTGGTAGCGACACGCCTTGAATGTCATCTGCAATCCAATTCACTTCTAGACAATTTGCAATCAGCATATCGCACTGGACATTCCACCGAAACAGCGCTTATTCGAGTTCATCATGACATTACATCAGCATTAGACAAAAACTCGTGTGCCGTTTTAGTCATGTTGGATCTTTCAGCAGCGTTCGACGTTATAGATCACAATATCCTCTTCCACCGTTTAGAATATTCCTATGGCATATGTGGGTCTGCTTTAGCGTGGATAAAATCATATTTGTCAAATCGTTCTCAACGGGTCGCAATAGGATCGATCTATTCAAATGGGATGCATCTCAAATACGGAGTGCCCCAAGGATCTGTACTGGGCCCAAGACTTTATTGTCTTTTTTCGAAACCGATTGGTCAAATTTGTCGGCAACATGGCATGGATATCACTGCTATGCAGATGATACACAAGTATATCTTGTGTTTGAACCACTAGATGATTGGATAGACATAGCAAGTCGTCTAGAAGCATGTTTGGAAGATATCAGTGACTGGATGCGATCAAATCTTCTAAAGCTGAATCAGGATAAGACCGAACTGATTGTTTTTGCCCCTAAACACCGGGTGAACGACTTTTCAACTTGTCAACTTTCTTTCGATGGCACAGTGGTCAGTAATGTTTCATGTGTCAAAAACATTGGTGTCATTTTCGATAGGACACTCACTATGGAGAAGCAAATTAGTACCACTGCTAAAGTGTGCTTCTTCCACATTCGAAATATTGGACGTATACGTCCATATTTAACGAACGATGCCTGTAGAACGCTAATGACCTCACTGGTCACTTCCAGATTAGATTACGGAAATGCGATGTTATATGGACTGCCGACAAACATAACGAACAAATTACAACGTGTTCAGAACACTGCAGCTCGTGTTGTATCGAGAACTAAAAAACACGAGCATATCACCCCCACTCTTGTTAATCTCCATTGGTTACCTGTGCCCTTCCGGTGCCAGTATAAAATTCTTGTGTACGTCTTCAAATGTCTTCACGGCAGTGCACCAACGTATTTGCAAGACATCGTTCGTGCTTACCAACCAACACGTTCGCTGCGATCAGAGGACTGTACACTACTAGTGCAACCTCGAATCCGCACCAAAATATACGGCGAGAGACGCTTGGACAAATCTGCGGCCACTCTCTGGAACAACTTGCCCAGATATTTGAGAGATAAACAATCCATGTGGGCTTTTAAGAAATCTCTCAAAACACACCTTTTTAGACTTGCATACGGAAATATTTAACTCACTTTTACCATGCATGAATTACTTTTAAAACTCATTTCTATTATTGTTCTTTTAAGTTATGTGTATTTCTTTTTACATGTATCGGTCATATTAAAAAAAAAACAAAAAAAAAAAAAACAATAAAAAACCAAAAAAAAACCCGTATGTATGTATGTGTACGTATGCAAGTGTATGTATATATGCGATGTGTGTGTGTGTGTGTGTGGTGTTTTAGTGTGCTATATTAGTCTTTTTTGTAGTTAGCGTAATTAAATATAATTTGTGTTATATTAAATACCCCATTTAGTCCTTTTCTTAATTTCTCTATGTTGTATGTATGTTTGGCGATATATTAATTGTGTCTGTTGTAAAGCGCTTAGAGTAATATTTATAATGTTAGATAATGCGCTATATAAATGCCTTGTAATAATAATAATAATAATAATAATAAAAATCAGTTGGATATCCCGATTGACGCTACATACTTTTACTCGGACAATAAGGTCGTCTTAGGATACCTGCACAACAGAACTAGGAAGTTCTACACATATGTTAGCAATTGGGTAGAAATGATATTGCATGTTTCACAGGCAGAACAATGGCATTACATTCCATCAGAGCAAAACCCGCAGACATAGGAACTAGAGCTAAACATCTCTTGGACAGTCGATGGTGGAACCACCCTATTCAAGTTTCCTCTTCAGGGCATGTACCAAGAAAGATTCCAGATGGTTAATCCAGATAATGAAGTGAGGCCAGTAATCACAGTCATAAAAGTAGAAGAAAGTTCTTCTCAGGATCATTTGTTTTGGGAGGAAAAGTTCCGCAAACTTTCCTCATGGGACAAACTTATCCATGGCTTGAGTGTGCTTAGAGAAGCAGCATCCAGAAAAACATTTCATGTTGGCATAACTTTGAGGAACCTGAAGTCTACAGAGCAGCTGATTCTTAAGAAAGTTCAGAGAGCTTATTTTCAAAAGGAAATCAATAACTTAACCAATGGTAAAGCGGTACCCAATGACAGTTCATTATCTCCCCTTCATCCTTATATCGACGAGGAAGGAATATTAAGGACAGGAGGAAGACTTCATAGAGCAAATCTCAGTAAAAACACAAGAAATCCAATTATTGTACCAAAGCGGTCACATGTTTCAATTCTGCTTATTAGACATTATCATGATAAAGTCCATCATCAAGGGCGTCATATTACATCGGGAGCATTGCGTGCAGCAGGATTCTGGATAATTGGAACCAAAGGATTAGTATCTTCTGTATTAAATCAGTGTGTTACCTGCAAGAAATTGAGAGGAAAATTGCAGACACAAATCATGGCGGGCCTTCCTGCTTGTCGCCTTCAACCAGTATTACCATTTTCCTACGTAGGAGTTGGTACGTTTGGACATTGGACGGTTGTAAGCAGAAGGACACGTGGTGGATGTGCGAATAACAAAAGATGGGCTATCCTGTTCACTTGTCTAACAGTTCGCGCAGTGCACATCGAAGTTGTTGAGTACATGTCAACATCACCCTTCATTAATGCATTGCGCAGATTTGTCTTCATCCGCGGAAAGGTTGTTCAATACAGATCAGATAGTGGAACCAATTTTGTTGGCTCAACAGACAATGTGAAGACAGATGCTGTTAACGTCGAAGATCCCTCTGTACAAAAGTTCCTGTTGAGTGAAGGAAGCAGATGGATATTTAATCCTCGTCACGCCTCCCATTTTGGAGGGATTTGGGAGCGCATGATAGGTGTAGCGAGAAGGATTTTAGATGCTCATTTACTTGATCATTCTGCAAAAGAGTTACAACATGAAGTGTTAGTCACATTTATGGCGGAAGTTTGTATGATCATAAACTCGAGACCGCTTGTTCCAATATCAGCAGACCCGGAAAATCTATTGATTCTATCGCCAAATGTACTGCGGACGCAAAAAGAGGGAGATGACGTACCACTCCTTCAAGACTTGCACACACGAGTAATGTACAAGGCGAACTGGAAGTATGTCCAAGTATTAACAGAGACATTGTGGAAACGTTGGAAAGATGAACTTCTGCAAAGTCTTCAGACAAGAAGGAAATGGAGAGCTGAGAAAGATAACAAGAGAAAAGGATATTAAGAGATGCGATTGGCCAACTGGATTAGTGGAGGAGGCCATTTTGAGTGATGGTGGGAGAGTACGAAAGGCAAAAGTGAGGCTCATCCGACGTGAACGTCCCATTGAGTATCTACGGCCAGTGTCGGAGATGGTGCTCCTTTACAAACCGACAAAAGAAAAGTGACTTGACAAGTCAGGCGAGGAGTGTGCTGCTGCGTTTTCCGGAAAAGCAAAATCCGTCCGAACAGGATTTCTAATTTATGTCTGGGACTTCGTCAAGCAGCGGGGCTGTTGAAATGCTGAGGCATATTTACTAAGCTTTTGCGCTTTTCTGACCATTGAGAAGCCACACCGATGTCAGGTTTGATTAGAATACTGATCTAAATGCATTTTTATATATTTGTATTATTTTGACAATATTTGAAACATCTTTGGGACAATTCGGGTTAGGTGTGAAATAATTGTTTACTTTAGAAATATAGCAGATAATTATTGTTAAATTTATCTAGGATTTTTACACTGTGTATATCTGTGATATCACATTATTGCTAAAGTCAGTAGGGTAAAATTTACCGGATTTATGAATAATGCATTTTTGTTTATATCAGAAACTTTTGTATTGGAATTTATTTGTGATTTATATTTAACTTCAGTCTTTACCTCTTGTGAAGCCATGACCATAAATAAAGTATTACATTACTGCTTGGCTTCAGGGTTATTTCCCCACCCTGCAGTACACCAGTCTGGGACTGAAGCTGCATAGGATTCTGAATTGTCTTTGGACTTGACACCGAAGAACAGAAAGGAGTTATTACCAAAGGTATATCAATGTATCAATATCACAAAGTTTTTTAACTTTGATGGAAAATCTTGACATTTTATCAGTTATGGTTAGAGGATTGAATATCTATGAAAAAAGAAAAAAAAATCTATATTTGGTTAATAGAATCTAAATTTGATATCATAATGTTACAAGAAACTCATTAGATCTAGATATGTGAAGAAAAATACAACTTTGGGTGGAAAGGTAAATCGTTTCATGCATTTAACGACTCGCTACACATCCGAGAAATATCAATTCTTATTAAAGACAGTCTTGATCATGATTTTCGGATTTTAATCCCCGTGGGGATCCGTGTTGTTAAAATAGGTCTTTAGTACCCCTTGCTTGTCGTCAGAGTCGACTAAATGGGGCGGTCCTTCGGATGATACCACAAAAACAGAGGCCCCGTGTCGCAGCAGGTGTGACATGTTAAAAATCCCTCCCTGCTCAAAAGCCATAAGCGACGAGCATAGGCCTAAATTTTGCAGCCCTTTACCCGCAATGGTGACGTCTCCATATGAGTGAAAAATTCTCGAGCGGGACGTTAAACAGTATATTATCAATCAATCAATCGATCGAATTTTAAATGTCAATAAATCCAATGATGGTAGAAAAATACTAATGGATATTGAGTTGAATGACAGTACATTTACTATTGTAAACGTTTATGCACCGAATGACACTCAATACAGAATAGATTCTTTCAAAAGATAAAACTCATTTATAAGAAAACACAATCCATGTGAAAATATAATTTTATTTGGTGATTACAATTGTCATATGGGTAATGAGTAAGATAAAGTTATTTAAATGACATTATTAATAAGCTTGATTTAGTTGATGCCTGGAAATTAAAACATCCAGCTCTTACAGGTTTGACTTGGTGTAAAGCAGCAAATATCCCTCAAGCAGAATTGATTTTACTTTTGTCACCTGGCAAGCATTCCGGAAAAAGGAGTGACCAAAGATTTCTTAAAATTTATTTGAAAATTGAAAGCAAGCAACAAAAAAGGTCAAGGATACTGGAAATTAAATACATCTTACTGTACCAATGAAGACTATCAAAAGGAATAAAAAATATCATATACACATTACATACACCGTTAAACACTGTTGATAAATGGGAACTTTTCAAGCGAAAATTGAAGGAATATTCCATGTAATATGCAAAATTCAGGCAAAAAAGTATTAGGCAAAATATCAAATCAATAGAAAAAGAAAGATGATTTAGAAACAAGCCCAAGTGAAAATTTTGCCTATGCTAAACTCAAATTGCTTGAATCTAAATTGGATAGCCTTTACGACAAGAAAATAAAGGGAGCGCAGATACGATCTAAAGCAAAATGGATTGCATATGGTGTTTATATCTCCCAACTGATTCGATACGCAAGAGATTGTTCTGCATATGATCAGTTTTTAAATCATCGAGGCGGACTAATGACAAAGAAATTTATGTTACAGTAGTTTGTACAGTCTCGTCTAAAGTCAGCATTTCGCAAATTGTATGGTCGTTATAACGATATAGTTTATCAGTACAACTTTCCACTAAGTCAAATGCTGTCTGATGTGTTTTATACCAGTTGTTAGACCGTTCTTGACACACTGATTCTGACTACGGATTCTCCGTTTACCTGATCGGAATATAGGGCTCACGGCGGATGTGACCGCTGGTATGGCCAGGGGTCCGTGTTTGCCCATCTCTCTGATTTGTATTTTCTATAGGAATTAATAGATTGAATACTGTTAGTTATCTTGGCCTTTTCTTTGAAAATGGCGAAAAAAATAGTAAATACTTCCTTAACTGAGAAAAGCAACACCAATCCTTTAATGTTATTAGGGAACTGAAAGAATCTAATGGTGAAATAGTAAATTAAACAAACTCCTTAGTAGGTGAAATCGTTACGTTTTATACAAATCTTTATAAGTCCAAAAATATTTCATTGAAACATTGAAATATATCTAGAAAATATCAATGTGCCTGAAATTAAAAATGACGATAAAAACATATTAAATAAATTTCCCTCTTACGCAAAATGTACTGAAGCTGTATTTCAGATGAAAAATGATAAATCTCCGGGCATAGATGGTCTGCCAAGTGAGTTTTATCAGTGCTTTTGGGCAGATATAGGTTCAATCTTCTATGCAGCGCTAAAAGAAATCTTTGAACAAGAGGAACTTACAAATTCACAGAAGCTATCTGTCATATCACTTCTATTTAAAAAAGATTAAATGAATCTTTTAAAAAACTCTCGTCCCATAAGTCTGATTATAAAATTATAGATTTTAGATTTGCCAAAAGACTGCAAACTACTCTATCAAATGTAATAATTAAAAAATCAAACAGCTTATGTTAAAGGAAGATTTATTGGAGGAAATGCTCGGTTGATACCAGATAATTTTGATTATTGTAACACAGAAAACAAATCTGGTATACTACTGTTCTTAGACTTTGGAAAAGAATTCGATTCTGTGAAATGGAAATTTTTGTTCAAAGTTTTGAATAAATTTGATATGGGTGATGATCTTAATCTTATATAAGAATCCAAAATAAAGAATAATGACTGGCTGTCAAAACAATGAAGCATGTCAAGAGGTATTAGACAAGGCTGCCCAATATCAGCGATGCTTTATCTCTTTGTTGCAGAAATGTTAGCTCTGAAAATTAAACGCAATTCCAACATAGAAGGAATAAAGATTAAGGAAAATGAAATTAAGAACATACAACTATTAGACGATTTAACTTTAGCTGTAAATATGAAAAATCTTTAATAAATACAATCAATGTTATGCACGAATTTTATGAGCATGCAGGGTCAAAGATTAATATTAAAACAGTGCATTCTACTTGGAACTTTAAAAGACAATTGTAAAGAATCACATGGAATCAGAGTGACAAATAAAGCTGTTAAATGTTTGGGTATATATTTAGATCACGATAAAGATGAATGTCATAACAAAAACTGGATGAAAGTTTATCATGATATGGATAACCTATTTGAGTCATGAAAGCGAAGAAAACTTAGTCTAATTGGAAAATCATGTATTATCAAAACATTAGCTATTTCAAAATTTATTTATGTCGCTTCAATTTTATGCATACCACGAATGGCTATATAAAGAAGGTTCAACGTCTTATTTTTAAATTCATTTGGAATAAATCTGAAAGAATTAAGCGTAATACATTTATTGGAGATAAACAATGGTGGTTGAAAGTAAACTTAAGGCTTAAAAGGCTTCTTGGGTTCCAAGATTGTTGAATTCTAGAGGTATTTTGCCTAAGGATTTAGAGGGACATTATAAAACATTAATATTGATGCCTTGTATGTCTTGCAATTTTCCAGTGTAGAATTAGAAAACCTTAAACTGCCACTATTTTACAAACAGGTTTTATGTGCTATTAATGAATGCAAAAATTATGAAGTATATACATGCATAATAACAATCTAATACAACAACCCATTTGGAATAATTGCAGCATAAAATACAAAGGAAAAACACTATTTTTTTTCAAAACTGGATTAAAAATGGTTTGCTTTATGTAAAGGATTTTCTAGATGACAAAGGTAATTTTAAAAAATTACAAAGCTTTACGAACATTTTAAAAGGCAAATCAAATTGTTTGTGTGAATACTAACTTAAAATATCTACACTGAAAACTTCAAAATACAAAAGTTTTCAAATGTTCAACACGTCAATATAAAACCGTATTTGAGGTTTAATTTTATACTGGTTTTGATTATCTTAATGGAAAAAATAGAATTTTTTCTACGATAATTTAATAAAGAAAACATTTGTAAAACCATATTATCAGAAAAAGGTACCAGAAGACTATGAAATCAATTATATGCCTATTAAAATAAAATCAGATATGTAGAAGATTCACAATTAGCAGATTTTAATTATAGACTGCTGAATAACATTATGCAATAACGCATATTTAAGTAAATGGAAATCCGATGTCGCGGAAGATTGCAGAATGTGTAATACTTTAGAAACATGTGAGCATCTAATATATAATTGTGGTAGTGTTCAACTTATTTGGAAATTGCTGAGTACGTATGTAAACTTTGATGTAAAGTGGAAATATATAGCTGTTGGTTTTTATTTCGAAAATAATAATAAAAAAAACTCCAGATTTAAACTTTACTATTTCGTTTATTGCATTCAAAATATATAAATACAAAATGTACTGTCGATCAGAAAAGATGAGAGAGAATATGAAATTAGAAATCATGTAAAATCATCTCTAGCATATTACTCTTCAGCTTTAGATTGTTTACGAAACAAAAACAAAGTACAATTTATATAATCTACTATATGTATATCAATTGTACAATTTAGTTTATTATTCAAACTAATTCATCATCATGTACTTGTGATCTCATAACACACACACAAACGTATTGATTTGTAAATTGAGACATGTATATTTTTACCGCAACAAATCATATATATGCTTTTGTTCTAATGTATATTTTTTCTTTCTTTCTTGTTATCTGGTTGTCCTGACCCGCGATAACTAGACTTTGTAAATGGGTAATTTATGTTATTAAGATATTTAAATTAATAAAAATAAACACATATCAGCTGCAAGTCTGTCCATTGCATTGGAGCTTTCTGACCAGTTAACGATGGTTTTCTTCGAGCACAAACGCCACTACCATTAAGGTGATTTCGTACATCCTTGTTGAACCCTGGCTAATAGAAATCATTCTTTATTCTAGCGATAGTCTTGTTAACACCAAGTGATCTGCTATACATTTGTCCTACCATTCTTGCATGTTTGTTCTCTCAGACAAAGGTACTATTATTTGGAGTGTTTCCAAACTGGAGACCTATAGATAACACTAGCACGGACCACAAGTGAAATTAACTGTGACCACAGAGATCTTAAGAAAACCGTTTTACTTGAAACTTCTATACCTTTTGATTTATTTTAAAAATCTTACCAGTTTTCACAAAATCAAGGTCTTTATCTTGATTTTGTATCTGTTGTATGTGTAATTCAGGGAAATCCAGAGTATCCACTGTTGCAATCCGGACTTGCAGAGCATTGTCAAATGTTTCTGAGTTTTGTCTTTAAAAACACACTAGTTACATTACAGACGACCCACTGCATCAGCGTTCTGGGTTTGATATCTAGGCCTGTGTTGTTAGTCCATGTCATACGTCAACAACATTTCATAGTCCCCTGGCTAGAAACACGTTTGTTTCCCTCAGGCGAAATTTGGCAGACCTAACTAATCTTAAAGTACATTACCTTAGGAACATTTTAAGCGTTGTTTGCACTCTGGCCGTTGGGGCTTTTAGCCGTAACACGGATTTAAAATACGGTACCCCCTTAAATGAGGTCATATCTTTCTTAATAATTAATCTAGAGAAGTCAAATTGGTATCAAATGCAACCTTATGAAATGCTCATTAATTAGTAATCATGATATGCAAATTAGCTCATTGGCATATTCATTAATATTCATGATTTTCCTTAAAATTTCGATTTTTTGTGTGAAATACAGATGTATGCTTACTGTGAAGGACTGTGTGTTTCATTTTAAAAGTTTTTCATCATCTATTATAAAAGTGAACTCTATACGGAACATTCTGAGTCTTATTTGAGCTCTCTATGTTGTTTGCTTAAGATGTAAAACAGATTTAAAATATGGTACCCCCTTAAATTTTGCGCTCATACCTTAAAACACTTATGAGGTCATATCTTTCTTAATACTGGTAATTGATCTAAAGAAGTCAAATTCATAAAACCTTATGAAATGCCCTTTAATTTGTAATCATGATATGTAAATTAGCTCATTTACATATTCATGAATATGCAAGATTTTCTCTAAAATTTCGATTTTTGTATGAAATATTAACGTATGTTTACAGTGGGGGAATGTGCGTTTCTTTTTAAGGATTTTTATCATTGAGTATAAAAATAAACTCTCTTCTGAACATTCGGAGCCTTGTTTGAGCTCTCCATGATGTTTGGTTCACTTGTGACAGATACTTTAACTGAGTTACTCTCTACATGTTCTCACAAAAAGACCATTTTGAAATAAAATCATACATAATTAACGTAAAGATAAAAATAAACTGTCTTGATAATAACTGCATCATTGTTTATGGTAAGTGTAAATTAAAAGATAAGGATTGAGACTTAAGAATTATCCAAGTGCCTAACTCAAAGTCTCAAATACATGATTACATTACATGATCTTTACTCATTGTCATTATCGACATCATCTTCAAATATTTCATCAATAAGACTGTCCATTTCCACTTCGTCATCATCATCATCAGTATCAGTTTCATTTCCTCATCAGACGCACACAATATTTCGATCAATTCCCGTGGTACAATGACGCATCTCTTCCACGTCTGGTAAATTTAGCCGCTTGTCGTCAGCATGAAGCTAGATGTATGGATGATACATGCATTTGCAAACAATCTCTGCAAGGCGGAAGCAGACTCATTTCGATGTTGTTGTACAAGTCTAAAACTTTATCACGATTCTGATCTCAACTTGTTGATGTCAGTGTATGTTGGCTTTCCATAAACAGCACAAACCAACTTCTCAATTCCTGTCAGCAATTCGTGGCTGCACACATGTTCTTGACCTAGTTTTGCGAGTATCGGTAAGTATTCGGGGTTCTTCTCAACAAGTTTAAGTCGCGATACCTTTCCCTTGCAAAAGCACTGGTTGTGTCACAACCAGTAAGACAATGTAATGCTGGCAATATCGCACAAATGTTTTCGCCTGTATGCCGAACTAAGTCAGCAACACTGAGTAGTCGGCGCTTGTTGCCCACTCCAGTGTCAAACAGTACCGGCCTGCTTATCTGGCTTTAATACTTCAACAACAAAATCAAAACATCTGTGTCTGGTGACCTTACCAGTATCGTTGTCTCTGATGTGGATGCAGTGAAATATCATTCCAGTATCTGCCTCTTCTTGTGATGAGAACAGTGCATCTTCAGGAAACACTTCTACACACCTACCGTCTCGACTTGTGAGGCGGTAATACGTCTCTCCAAGAACGTAGTAAACAAATTGACCTTGAAGAACGAGAGCATACTTTTCTGTTTTTCATTGGTCGAGGAGCAAATGCAACAACTGGGTTTTGTTATCAACATTTCCCATGAAACTTTTCCAATCCTTTGGGGTTCTAGTCTTTGGGCCAGATAGGAGGAACGTAGGTGTTGAACCTCTTCGTGTACGTTCAAACGACTTAGCTGAAGTTGCCTTATATGTGTCGATAACAAAATCTACTCGCCCAGATTTCGGAAGATGACAGTTTCTGTTAAATCTTCAAAAACATCTTTCCATCAAAGATATGCACTGTGTCTTCTTTTGGGCGAGTGGAAAATGGTTCGACTGATGTTTCAATGATGTAGTGTAGCAGCTTTGCCTTGTCGGTTTTGACTGGCATTCCATCTGCTGTAGCTAATGACTACGGGACAGGGGCAAATGGATACGATAACGTAACTTCAAGATCAATGTCATGCTTCACCGACAAGAGCACAAGTTGACCAAAGATGTTGCGTTCTGCTTTTATTTGTGTGATTTTGTTTTGGGGGCTTTTCAGGGTTTCCTTTATCTCCGCAGTGGCAAAGGTTTTCAGTTTGTTCCGTTTGATAGGACTGTGGAACGCAACTGTCCAATCAATCATTCTATTCTGTAGGAATTCTGTCATACTTGCTTTACCGATGTTAGAATCATACAGTAAGTCAGCAGCCACATCGGGTTTGGCAGGAACACCAATAGATAAACAGTACAGTTCATTAGCTCCACGTTCATTGTCGAATGGGTTTGTGAAGGAGCAAATTGCATCCATCACTTTCTTGACATCAGACGCACTTTCTGCCAATTGAGAAGGTCGGAGTTCTTTGTGCAAAGATGACTCGTCAGAGAGCATATCTGTTAGCTCAAGCACTGCTTCAACATATTTTGCACTACAATGTCGGGTTGTGCACCAGCGATAATATGCTGCATAATTCCTACTAAAACCAATGATGCCTCTTGGCACTTAGCATGTTTTATTTATTGTCTGTTCTATTGTGATATCTACCGGATTTCTGCATTTTGGCACAAGTGATTTTGACACACTGAATCCATTGTGCTGTAGTAAGTCTGTGGCTCCAGGATGCGTAACATGCAAGTTGAGTAATGTCATCAAATAAGTTGTTACATATCTGGCATAGTTGCTGTGATCAAAAGCAAAGAACATTGGATAAAGATCATACAGTGCGGTGATATGAAGATACAAGTAGTTTTCTTTCGTCGCTTTGATCAGGGTCAATATTCTATAGACGATGTCCATGCACTGCACCTAAAACGGAGCCGTTTTACCCATTTCACCGCTTCTGATAGAGTCTTTGAAGACTTATTAACGTTCAAAGTAAGCAAGAAATTGATGACAATCCAGAATTTGGTCCCATTTATCCTTCGATGGATCTTTGGATGCATTGCTGGATCCAGTAAATGCTCTACCAAGCCCTATCTTTCCTCCTTACGAAGATATTAACTGATGTGAAGGAGAAACTTCATACGTACTGTGCCACTACATATGCCAGAAGTGGTGTTAATCAAATGTGGATTCTTAAAATTTCTAAAGAACTTTTATCGAATATGAAATCACAAAACTTTTCTCGAATTCAGAACATTAAGACATATGATTTTACAACTCTTTACACGACCATACCTCACGAGAAATTAAAGACTAGACTTTTTGACAGTTATTTTGTGAACCAAAATGGTAAAAGGAAATATTCATATTTAGTGACTGGTCATCCCAAAAATTATTTTGTTAAACACCAATCTGACTCCAGGCACAAATATTCTGAAGTTGATAATAAAAAGATGCTAGAGTTCCTCGTTGACAATATGTTCGTAGTATTTGGTGATCGGGTCTTCCAACAGTCTGAATTGTGCTCCTTTGTTAGCTGACCTATTTTTATATTCTTACAAAGCAGAATTCATTCAAAAGCTTTTACACGAGATTTCGGGTTTTGCATAGCATGGTTTGATATTAATTTCTCTTGGTTTAACAGTCATTGCTCCAGGTTTTATCAGCTGACTCTCTGTGGTCAGAACTCTGGTCCTATCGACAACTTCCTGAATTATGATGCCATGTGTAGGATGTGTTGTGCCACACTCTGATGGATCCTCTTCGTTCAAATCAAATTTGTCCTAACACAAATGTAACGCAGAATTGTTATCAGTTGATATGTTTGGTGGCAAAGTTGATGCACTTGCAGGTATGGCATTGCACATTGCTGTTTCAAGTTCCATTGTCCTTCTGTTCGACTGAGCATGACCTGACCGGTTAATCATAGTCACAAGATCTACATTTCCAGTAAGATGTCTGACTGTCATTGGCAATAGAATATGCTTTGGCATAACCCATTCACCATTAGATGCAGCATAGCAGATATTCTCGAAAATAGAAGTAGCGCTTCTTCTAGTCTTGCTGCGCATCCGCTTTTCAGATTTATCCCATATCAGGTGCACTATAAAGGTCACCAGGATTTCAGGTGGTTTTCTTTCCCCAGAAAGAAGCCAATCAGAAGATAGTGGCCAAGTCATTGAGCTTGAGTTCTCACGAGTATTGGCTATATACATGTACCTCCTTAAGATCATGGCTGACTGTTGCAGATGCCTCTCGTCTAAGGACCCCAGTTCAAATGCTTTTTCCACGGCATTACCCTCAACATCTGCTCCGTAGACTAACTCCGAAGTAGTTTATGATGATTCTGGTCGCCAGAAATTTGGTCTACTTTTAAAATGCTTGATAAGTTTGTCTTTTAGTTTATATTCTTGTAGTTCTCTTTATACATCCGGGAAAGTTTGAAGTTAAACTTCTAAGTATCGTTCTCTAAGCATAGCCAGCCTCTCAACATTTTAGACTTCAATGATATTCTTCTCTATATAGTTGCTTATATATGCAAATGTCTGTTTGTGAGCAGCTTCAGATTGAGAAGAATCAGATTCCTGGTGTGAAACATGCCTTGCTTCAGTTCTAGTGTACTTCCGCCGGCAGTTATTGTGGTACCACGCCTCTCGTGCCACATGATCCTGGTCTTGTACTTTACAGGAGAGTGTATCGTCGCACTTGTTGGCCACTTCTAATTTGATGGATTCCTCAGCACATTTTGTCACACATTTCGTTTTGTTTGATACCCTTGACCTTTATTGTGCCTTTGTCACAGAACAGACACTTGTCTGATGGAAATAGCAATGTGCTACCTGAAAGAGCAGATGAGGTACGTGGTGTTTTGGAGGTGCTTGGGGGATCACCATCACCATATGTAGGGTTGATTTCCTTTTTTCTAATCGGGTTATATTTGTAAAGGTCTGATAACACCTTCGATGTGTTCCATGATTTAAGGGGTCAAACCTCTCTGGAATATTGGCGATAATGTGTTCAAGTTTGTCCTTTGGAGATACGAATTTCAAACTTTTTCTAGCTACTTCTTTTATCTTTGTAAACCCAGTTTCAGTCCGAACACCCACTTCTTCATTAACTGTATTTCCAAAATGCACAATGCACACTCTATCAGTACTGTCTGTTTACAAACATTTGGTAGATTTTCTCTCTTGTTTAAGTTTGACAGGTTGTTCCATATTTATGGATACTTTTTAGGAAATGGAAATAAAGCAACTCCGTGACTTTAATCACGCATGCAAAGAATCTTACAGAGCAATATAAAGAGTACCAATATGCAACTCATGCTATTTTTGACGTCACAAAATAAAAATTAAGTCTTGATGTACTGTTTCGTGTGGTTGCATTAAGATTAGATAAAATTGATTGCTTATATTATAGTTTTGTCCCGTTGAGAATGTTTCAATTATATTAACACTTCGCCATTGCCAGGGAACGGAAACTTCACATACATATGTATATAACGCTTACATGGGTTTAACGCCTACCGTGTCCTTCGTTTTCAAGGTCATATCCGATAGTTAAATACCGAATGAGCAATCAATCACTACTGATTGCTTTATAATAAATTCTATATGGTTTTTCCTTAATTTAAAATAGAAAAAAGTTAAGGTGTACAACGACATTGGTTATTGGTAGTTCAGGACTGATATTTGAAAAAAAAGCACTGATTTTTATCAAACAGAATCATCGTTTTTGCCTCAAAATAGCCAGAAAAATTGTGTTTGCAGCAACTGAATTGATTACTAGTGATATTCATCATAAAAAGATGCACTAAGATGTACAGCAACAATTACAATGAACTATATATGCAATTTTTCCAATTTTTAACGATTTCTAACAAGAATCCTATGAATTTGCCCCAAATCTTCTCAACACGCCAATAGCCAGAGTACAAACATGGCTCATTTTGTAGCATTTCTTATACACTTTCAGAAAATTATACCTTTGAAAATTCCCTCGGGGGTGGGTGGGTGGGGAACAGTGGCATGCTTCAATTAGGCTGTCTAGCATGTCATCGATTCAGGGCAGTGGGTATGCATCTTTCAGTGTGACATTATTCAAGCGCCTGTAATCCACACAAAACTTCGTTGTCCCATCTGTCATCTTTACAAGTACGACACCTGAAGTCCATTGGCTTAACGAAGGTTCTATCATTCCGCCATACTCAACAATTTTTCAGTTATCCAGTGGCATCTAGTTTTTATTGGTGGAGGAGAGAACCCAGATATAATTTACCCGGGAAGAGACCACTGAAAGTAAACTGTCAAACTTTCTCACATATATCGGCGCGAGCGAGAATCGAACTCGTCCAGACTAGAGGTGAGGAATCCGAAATAAGAACAAACTTGGAATAGCTGAAAGAACCAAAAAATACCAAATAGTGGAGCCAAATCCGACAAAGGATCAGAGCTATAATATATATGTTATAGCTCTATATATTAAACCCAATATATATATTGGGTTCAAAACTTATCAAATAAAAACACACACACACAGAACAGTTTTTTACCATTTTTCTTTTGACAATCAAGCCGTGCCCCACCTTCTGTAACGTGTCTATCTGACACTTATTTACCTCGGGACTTGCGTTGCCCCTGATAGCTTGCTGAGGTATTTGATTATCGTAGGCATTTAACTTTTCAATATATACATATATTCTTATCAGTTATCTAGTACCTAATAACCTATTAAAATGAGCATCAAAATTATCATCAGGGTGCTTATAATGAAATAGATTATCACTGAAGCCACTGGCGCTTCCACCACGGTTGCTCTGAAGTGACCTCACAAAGCGCGCGAAATAACCTTTGATCTGTGTCGCTTCCCTGTCGAAATGACTCGTCCCTTCTATGTACAGCAATGCTCACAAAGACAAGTTGCTTCTACCGTACTTAGTAAGGCAATTAACTACTCTGGAAAGTCGAGCAATGTTGACTTACGAATTGACTTAGCCAATTCCCTTACCTTAGATATCATTCTTTGACTGCACGGTACGCTGCACGAACTCAGTCTGAACTCTCAGATTTCAGCAGCCGTATTTATATACACCGACGATGTCACAGATGAATCGTCTAGACAATATGTCATTGTTGTCTTTCGCATACTCGAAGAAATACTTCCTTGTGTTTCTTGACCCCTCTATACTTCATAGGTATTCATTTTCGTTACAGAAGTTAAAATCTCATAAGTCTTATGCAATGATATATCTTGGTTCTCTGAAGAAAACATTGTTGTATATGACGACAGAGGGAAGAATCAGTCATCTGATCCACGATTTGTTTAAAGTCCCCGAAGGTTTCATCAGTCCAGTAACCAGGTACTTCGGCACTAGCATGAAAATGCGGATAAAAATTTGCAGTGATAAATGGATGTACACGGAATATGAAAAGAATAGGCCATTTTCGAGTTACCGTATTCCGGTGGTATTCTAACATTTACTTTGTACCCAAGTCATGTGATTTTTGTAAAATTGAGGGGAGCATCACTTCCGGTAAACTTGTTTTTGTTATGAACGAGTTCGTCTGCTGCGAAATGCCCAAGTTCTATTGTGTTGTTGAAGGATGTACATCAGATACGAGGAAGAAGGGGATATATGGGTTCATGGCTGATGTGAAATTCTTTCCATTTCCCACATCTAAACAGTCCAAAATCTGTAGAAAATGGCTTGAAGTGTTAATGCGCCGTGACTACAACCGCTCACTTCACTACAGATTATGCTCCAGACATTTTGTAGATTGCGAACCAACATCACATCATCATCAGCTTTTTCAGTATAACAACTAAAAACTTTTGCATGGAACCCGAGGAGCATCTAGAAAAGATTAATCTATCACCGGAATGATGACGCCATCGAAATTGGAGATGCACCGTTCCTTGACACACTTAAATTCAATTCTGATGGAAGTTGACTTAGTCTTAACATGTTATCTTTTCTATAAAAGTGACATGTAACTCGATCAAATAATAACCGCTTTAATTCTGGTACTTTAACACTTCCGAAATTCATGTTGAAAACTGGATGTTAATGTTCCCGCATCAAGTACAAAATAAATGTTAGAATCATGCCGGAATACGATAACTCGAAAATTGGCTATTAACCTATAGGAGAGAACGGTTTCCCGGAAAAATTCACTTTTGAAAATCAATGTTCATTTGTTATTTTTTAACGTATATTTCTAAATTTTTCAAATTTGCATTTTCAACCTAAAATTTCGTATTAGAAATTTTTAAATCAACCTTCAAATTTGGCTAAAACAGCATTTTCTGAGTAAAAACACCTACTTTTGCATGAATGTTAGCCTAGACGTCCTTCAGGGCAGGCCTGTCCCTAATAAAAACTATGGTATTTTGATAGGTTTTATCTAAGGAATAATTTAAAATAGGACTTTTTTAGGGGCGCCGCTGCCCTAGTTTCGAAATTTACAAAATTCCTACCAAAATGTGAAAACCTATTTCTACCATCGTGGTACATATTTATGATGTTTATATTCATAGATGGTTAGACCACAGACGCTCACAATCAACATTTTTAGTGTCCTGGTTCGAATCCACCTGTTGGGTTACTTTTACTGTTTTCAAATTTTCGCCTGTATCAACACCATTTAATTTAATTTTTTTGTATGCAGGCTTGTGTATTTTACTTCAATTTTCTTCCTCAAATGCATGTTTGCTCTTGATATAAAAGGCATTTATGAGAATGCAGATCATAACTTCTCTGCAACTAAAAGCAATAAAACCGGAACTATATATCAGTGTAAGCACACATTGTTCGGGGACAAGAATCTGTGTTACTCGGAACAAGTGTCAAATACTCTTGAATGAATCTCGTAGAAACATGGTATTATATTAATTCAATTAAGACCCCAAACTTTTTAAGCGTTCGCCTACATGAAATCCCTTCATATCCAAAACATAAAACAGAGCAGGGCATTCGCCAGGTTACGACAAGGGTGCGCTAAATATATTTAAATTGCATTTAAATATTGTATACCTTGAAGACGATACCCTATACCCTGATCAGGTTATTAAGCTGTAGGGCTACATTTCAGTATTGACAGTTAATTTCTTTAATTTCATTTTCATAATTTGTATTTCTTACACCAATGACTTGTTTTAAAAACATTATTTTTCATGAAATGAGTTTTGAGTAAAAGTATATGAAGTAATTGCATTGTTAAAAGTAATCTGAGAAATACTAAATGAAATTTCAAGATAAGGAACTAAAAATGCGCTCACAATTCATGCTGCTCAAATAACGACTATGAAATGGTTTCTTCTATCTCTACAAGTTACGTGTATTGACTAAAGCGATGCACAGTCGCCGGATAGCTGAAAAATTGCTCAGGCGACTATAAATAAAACAAACAAACAAACAAAAATAAAGCGATGCATGAGAAACAAATAGCTACACGCATGTGGCCTAAAGTCATCGTCCAGAACGGAATCAATAACATTTTTGTAAATATTGAGACCAATACCAGCCCTATAGGTCAACGGTATATTTCCATAGATTTTTCCTTATGAAATTCATTTCAGAATTAAGGATTATCTCCCTCATGCATAGCTCTGATCCTTAGTCGAATTTGTCTCCAGTATGAGTATATCTTTTTTTATTCTTATTTCGGATTTCGAACATTTTGACTTGAGCAATGAAGAGATCATTTGTCGAAATGCGCATCTGGTGCATCAAAATTGGTACCGTTCATGTTTTATATTAAATCTTTAAATATCAAGGCGATTCACTAACGAAGCATAGGAAACGACTGATCATGATAGAATTCATTTAATAGTATTTTGACTCGAATTCATCATTTGCGGAATTGGCCTTGATATGGCAGCAGTTCTACAGAAATGTCGAGCATGGACCTTTGAATGAACATTCATGACTCATTTGTTTGGCGACATGAAATGAAACCAGTTAAGTATGTAATGTATCGGTCACAACAGGTCTACTCTATTATTGATATTTAGTCATTTATGCACGAATAACGAATTTCATAACGAGATAAAAAGTATCCAAAAATAAATAGCGAAATATCTATTAAAAGTTAGACAAGTTCAAGCTCTTCTAATTTATACAATGTATGGTGTAAACATATGCTGCTGATAGGTAATTAATAACGGAAAATACCCCCCAAAAATGAATTAAGCGGTAAAGAAATAGCAAATCTGGTATGAATAAGCGAACGGCAGTTAGATATAGAAATATTACTGACTTTTTTAAAAACAGCTGAAACATTTTTGGACTCGATCAACTTTTTAAGTAAATCTAGACCTAACTTTGACTAAACTGGCAAGGAAGTTAAACCTATGTTAACCACCATTTTGCTGACAGCGTTTGAAATTAGCGTATGTCAGACAAAACAGTTGTTTGGATAGGTACAAATGTAACTTCGAAATATATCGTCTCTCCACTGCACCGGTAAAATGTCATTCTACGTGTAGTGCTCTTCCAAACTAAATGAATCCATTCTAATTAAAGAAATACAATCACGTTATACATTATGAGATATATAATGATAATGGACTAAATCCTAATAGTTCATATACGTATACGTAAAAATATATATTTTACATGTGCATGCACATGTATTTTACATCCCCCATTCCCCATTCATTCTTTAATAATCATGGTAGTTATGAATTGAAATGCCATTGCCCCAGCCTAGGAATTAGGATTTAAGATGATCAGCTAAACAAACATTTTTAAGGGGACTGTTTTGCTCGTCAAGAACTTTGACAATTTCTCCACCCCCACAATGCACATACATGTACTCCATAACGTTAGAACACGTATCTATACAACCAGCGTTATCCATATGAATACGACTGAAAGTAATTTGACACAATTCTACAAAACTGAAGTGCGTACAAAATTTCTTACCTTGGAGCAGACGTACCTGCGATGGGTGATTTTTTTGTTGATTCTGCTGTGTGTGCGGTCGTCCGCAAGCTTTCACTCACCGTAAACAACTGTACTAATTTGTAGAAATTGAATTTCGATTTTGGGATGGCTCAAATCTAACATTTTCCAATCTATCGGGGTAATGACTGTCGCTGGTAAACGTCCCCCATGCACATATTTTAGCCATATTGCCTCAGTAATATCATATATGTAAAAGTGAAATCAGCATAATCCATTACGTTGATGTAAGTTACATTAGTGTTTGACGGAGGTTAAGGCGGACATTCAATCAACCAATCAGATTAACTATAGCTACGTAACAACTGTCGTTGCTAATGACATCATGGAAGAGTGAATAGAATGTACAATTTCTGATGCTATTATAACAGAAATTATGCGAAGCGAAATTAATATAGTGAATGATTTAATTGTTTTGTTATATAAGAATTAAAATATATGAAACACATAAAAGATTTCACTTTGATTTTCGCTTCTTTTGATTGATAATTCTATCAATACTGCTTTCAACATTTTTTGGTTTAGAGTATGATTTGAACATAGTTTAATTGCCAATTAAACAAAAGGATTGGATAAAAGTTTAAAAAGTTTGGTAACACTCTTCTTTAGATAAAATAATATGCCATACAATGTATAAAGTGACTAATTTAAAAAGTGTGAAAATGGCAGAGAAAGCATGATACTATCATAATATATATCGCTTACATAGTTACAATTTAATGCTTATTAATTTAAAGCAAACTCGAAACGACCACTAATCTGAACAATAGCAAAAAGCTTCAGAAAGAGATTCATCATCACCCACAGTAACAAATAAATAATAATAAGACGAAAGTTGTTCACAATTAATAAATTGTCCACCATAGAGAATCTTGCACTTATGCATTTATTACAAACAAGAAAGATATGACTACTATACTATATTTTGTTTAACGTCCCGCTCGAGAATCTTTCACTCACATGAAGACGTCATCATTGCTGGTGAAGGGCTGCAAAATTTAGGCCTATCCTCGGTGCTTATGACCTTTGAGAAGGGAGGGATCTTTTACGTGCCACACCTGCTGTGACACGGGACTCGGTTTATGCGGTCTCATCCGAAGGACCGTCCCATTTAGTCGCCTTTAACGACAAGCAAGACGTACTGAGGATCTATTCTAACACGGATCCCCACAGTGAAGAAAGATATGAAAGGCCTCTTGAAGATAACATTCACAGTTTGAACTAGATAATATTAGACCATCTCCTAGAAGGTCTCTATCTGCGGGAGTTTTGGGGCATCGTGTCTTGCTTATAAGAGTTTGATTTGATATAAAATCATGTTTCTTTTGAAATAATCTCTGTTGATTGGTTTACAGGTTTCCATGTTCCTTTTTATGTGCATAGGTGTAATGAAAAATGTTTCTATTATGATTCCGCATATATCGTAATCAGCTTATGTTTGCGTCCGTGCACATTTTTGGCTATTCCTGAAAGGGCGTCGGCAAAGGGGCGGCGGTCGATGCCCCAATAATTTTGCAACAAAAAATTAAATAAAATAAAAATAATAAATAAATGAAATAAAAAGATAAAAATGAATAAGAATTTTTAAAATGGAAACTTTGTAACGACGGAATCTGCTCACTGGAGCGCAGAATATAACTGATTTGTGATCATGGGAGCAAAGTGTGGTTAAATGGACAAAACCTGAAAAGTAGGTACCTGTATCTGGTGTGTGTAAACAATAATTTAAAATAGGGTATTAGGTATGCTTCATTATCAAGTCGATCACTGTTTGGAAGCTATGATGATTCAATGTTGTACACCTTAACACAAGTTATTAAACAGTTATCGAAAATATTAAAATGGATTACAAAGAAGATAATGACTACGGACTTTGTGTTAAAGTTCTACTGTGATGATTTTGACAAGACATCCCTTTCGTCGCAACTGGAAACTTCACATTGCTCGTAAACTACAAATTTTTAAAGTAATTCATCAACTGTATCTATTTCATATTTGGTGAAATTAGCGCTCAACTGTCTCCAGCTTCCAGATGCCTATTCTCCGAAACTGTGACTCTCCTGAGACTTATTTTAGTGATCCCTGCCACTAACGACACAAATGAGCGGACATTCTCAGCATTGCACCGAGTTATCGGCGTGCTACTATGACCCATGAAAAGCTAAATCTTTTGATGATTCTCCACACACACAGGGAAGCTACGAATGCATTGGACATTTCAGCAGTCGCTGACGAGTTTGTGTCAGTGCGGGATGGATGGGAATAATTTAATGAAAAAGAGTTTAATATCTTTAGCTTGCATCTAACGTGTTTGATATTGCTAATTGTTAATTAATTTTTTTTTAATTAAAGATAAGTATAACAACTTTGTTTTTATTTGGAGTTATCTTAAGATAATGACAGAATAGGAAAAATATCTAGAATTTGGTGGATATTTGAATTTACAGTGCCATGGACACGATTCGAGCTGACAATTTATAAATTTTATTTTCCATTTTTAATGTTTAGATTGCTTAACTAAGGTATTTCTAATGATCAGCCAAAATTTGAATATCAGTTGTTAAGTTTTTTTTAAACAATATTTTATTATGTATTGAACATAAAAGGATTAGGCAGCAGGCAGTGTATATAAGCCTTCTCCTTAAGATACAAGGTCTATTATATACTCTGCAAAAAAAGAAACGCATAATGGAGTTTTTAAGATTTTAGTAGATGTATTTTGGATTATGATTTTACAATAAAAAATGTAGATATTCACTAGAATTGTTTCAATTGAAAAAAAATACAGTCCAAACCTTAGATATTGGTGGAAAAAAAGTCAGATCATCACAGTTAAGAACACTTCCTGTCACGTTTAAGTTAGTACCGTGTATGACCACCTCGAGCTGCCAACACAGTTCTGCATCTCCTTGGCATAGAGTCAATCAATGTTCTTACGTTATTGCGTGGAATTGTTCGCCATTCCTGATGTAACATTTGACGGAGCTGATCGAGGGTCTGAGGCGGAGGTTGGCGCAGGCGCACACGTTTATCCAGTTGGTCCCATAAGTGTTCAATCGGATTCAAATCCGGTGATTTGGAAGGCCATGGTAGCACATTAATGTTGTTCTGCTGAAGGTAGTCAATTGTTAAGCGGGCTGTGTGAGGCCTAGCATTGTCATGTTGGAATAACTCCCTCTGTCGGTCAATTACGCGCATAAGGTGAGATTGGAGAATTTTGTCTCTGTACCTTTGAGCCGTTAAATTGCCCGGGACATGTACCAGTTATGTTTTACGGTCATTAGAGATCGCCGCCCACATCATGACGCTACCTCCACCGAAGCTATCCACTTCTTGGACACACGACGAAGAGAAACGTTCATTCCTGCGCCGGTATACACGGATTCTTCCATCACATTTCTGTAGCAGAAAACGGGACTCATCGCTGAACCAGATTCTACGCCAGTTGCGGAATGTCCAGCCCCTCAATCTGTTGCACCATCGGACTCTTTCTCGTCTGTGTAACGGTGTCAAAACTGCTCCAAAATACGGTCTTCTGGGTCTAATACCATATTGTCGAAGTCGGTTGCGGACTGTCTGCGAGCTGATTCTTCTCAATCCAGGTATTCCGACTGCAGTAGCTGTTGCAGCAACGGTTCGATTCCGTAGATGAAAGACCCGGATGTAGCGATCTTGTCCAGGAGTCGTAATGCGAGGTCGCCCACTCCTCGGTCGGTCATTAGTAGAGCCAGTCTGCTGGAATCTGTTCCACAGCCGAGAAATTGTGCTCTGATTTACGTTTTCAGTTCGTGCAATCTCACTTTGGGATACACCGGCCTGGAGACGGCCAATGACGATATTTCGAGTAGCAGGGTCCAACCTTGGCATGGCAGCATTTTAACGTTATGATGAATTCAAGATTCAAACTTCGTCCTTTTATACGCTTTAATGTAGTGGTTGAATTAAGCACAAAGTTCTCGTGAAAAACGTAAGCCAAATTCCATGGCGATAGAGGTGATGTGCAATTTTAGAGAGTCGCCGAGCTAATTTGGCAGAGAGCCAAATCAAATGAACAGACCTTTAAAGTTTCATACTTACCTGTAAAAAAATCAATTACTCAATTGACCATTTCAGTTTACCTGGTAAAATACATAATTTGCATTTTTAAAATTTCAAAAGGGCTATGCGTTTCTTTTTTTGCAGAGTATATATGATTCAATGTACAATGATAATATTATGAGTATGAACTTCATATGCATAATAAAATAACAAATCAGTTGAAAAAAGAAAAGTAAAAGAGATACGATAGAGAGAAAAAAATGGGAACAAAGGAGATGAAACGAAAAAAGAGAAAAAAAGACAAACATATTTAAAAACAAAAAGTATATAACCCCCCCCCCCCCAAAAAAAAACAACAAAAAAAAAAACAAACAAAAAAAAAACCCAAAACCCCAAAAAAACAAAACAAAACACAAAAAAACCAAACAAAAACAACAACAACAACAAAAAGCAAAAAACAAACAAAAAAGATGGGGTACCGGATGCCGATTCAACAGGAATAGGGTCAGGTATACATAATATATTAATATTATATGTATACATAAACATATATATATATATATATATATATATATATATATATATATATATATATATATTTGCATATATATACCCCCAGTGAGCAATAAATTTAATGAAATAGGAACTTGCAGTTGCATTGAATTTAGAGACCCTAATAGATTAATTCTTTTGTTCTGTAAACTGAACACATTCACTAGTTCAGTTTCTAAATACTTAGGTACTAGCATGAATTACAGATAAAAATTTGCTGTGATAAAATTAAGAAATTCATTTCAAAATTAGAGATTATCTGCCTCATGCATAGCTCTGATCCTTTGCCGGATTTGGCTCTACTATTTGGTATGTTTGGTTCTTTCAGCTCTTCCAAGTTTGTTCTTATTTCGGATGCCCCATCGTTTTTGATTGATTGATTGATTGATTATATATTGTTTAACGTCCCGCTCGAGAATCTTTCACTCATATGGAGACGTCACCATTGCCGGTGAAGGGCTGCAAATTTAGGCCTATGCTCGGCACTTATGGCCTTTGAGAAGGGATGTATCTTTAACGTGCCACACCTGCTGTGACACGGGGCCTCGGTGTTGGCGGTCTCATCCGAAGGACCGTCCCATTTAGTCGTCTCTTACGACAAGCAAGGGGTACTGAGGATCTATTCCATCAATCCGGATCCCCACGGGGCACCCATCTTTTTTGAATTGAGCATCATTGAGGAGACATTTTCAGTAGTGACCACATATATTACAAGCTGCATTATCACGTAGAAAATGTCCATGTAAATCAAAATTAAGGTTTCTAATATTTTTTTCTTAGTTGGCAATGCAATATATTTACATGACATTTACCTTGATTAAAATTTTTATTTGGTTTTATGAAATATATATGGGCAAACACGGACCCCTGGTCATATCAGAGGTGGGATCAGGTATCTAAGAGAAGTACGTATCCCCTGTCGACCGTACACACCCACCGTGACCCCTACATTCCGATCAGGTAAACGGAACAATCCGTGGTCAGAATCAATGTGCCAAGAACGGCCTAACAATTGGTAAGAAACACATCAGACAGTATTTGACTTAATGGTAAGTTGTACTGCCAAACTAGATCGTTATAACTACCACAAAATACTGATTTTAGACGAGACTGTATGAACCCCTGTAACATCAACTTCTTTGTCAGTAGCCTGCCTCAATTTAAAAACTGATAATATGCAAAACAAGCTAAGTTTAAATGGTGTCAGAGTAAGGTTTCTAATAAGAATAGGTTGGTCATTCCATTGTTTGATTGTCGAGGGTAAAAAACTATTCATATATGATAAAGTCCTAACTTGACGAAGAATAAATTTAAGATTATCACAGTTTCTTAATTGATATGGAATATGATATGTTCTCTAGTGTGTTGGCTTCTCTCTCTGTACAATTGTCCCACACTAAATTACCATATTCAATAACAGGACAAATAAAAGAAAAGTAAATTTTATTAGAGATTGTCGATTTAGAGTATATTTCAGCATACGCAAAATGTAAAGTCTTTTACATGCCTTTTCATATCTAATATATGTGTCTTCTAACTGCCGTCAGATTGAAATTTTAATACTAAATGGGTATGACTTTCTGCATTCATAACTTCTGGACCATTAAGATCAAATTTTACTTTCGGATGAGAAGTGTGTTTTTCTTGTGATGTCTAGATTAATTGATTTTTGTGGGTTCACAGCCCATTTTATGAGCCATTGCTTTATTTTATCAATATTATTATCATAATCGTCTGTGTTCTTATCATGTCATCATCAAACATTACATAAAGAGAAGTGTCATCTGCAAAACACTGTTTGATAGATCATCAGATATATCATTTACATACAACAAAAACAAGAATGGTCCTAAGACAGACCCTTGCGTGACTCCCGAATTTGTAGTTCTAGTAAATCCATGTAAGACAACTTTTTTTCTGAGATCTGTTAAATAGGTAGTTATCAGCGAAATTAATGATTTGTTCAGATATACCATAATGTTTAAGTTTATATAAATTTTTAAGTTTGTATAAAATGCCTTTATGCCAGACTCTATCTAAGGCTTCATATATATCACAGAATGTAAACTTTGTCTTTGCCTTTGTCAAGGCTTTAGATAATGGTGTTCTATATTTGAAGAATTTGGTTAGTTGATGAGTCATTAGGTTGGAATCCATATTGATATTTACCAATAATATTGTCTAGGACAAAATTGTAATGATCCTTAAATATGATTTTTTCCCCAGTAATTTACAAAGTGCTGATGTGACTGATATTGGCCTATAATATGAGCTATCTTCCACAATCTTGGAAGTTTCCCAAGGGACAATGAAAAATTAAATAATTTTAATAATTAAATAATTTTGTAATAGGCTTGTAAATGGACGAGGCAACATTTTATTTAAGATTCTGTGGTATACCATCAGGACCCGGAGGTTTGTTTATGATCAAGTACTTCTTGTTTAGTTATACTGAAATTTTCAAGGGGATCATGCATAGGAGGTCCATGGCCATGTAGTGATATATTCGGTTCTTCATGCATAGTAGAGATATTGGCAAAACAATAAGTTAAGCGCGTTTGCTTTATCAAGAGGATGACAACATAACTGAATCAAGGCTAGACACTTTAGTGCTCCTGAAATTTACAAATGGTTTACCAATGGTTTATGCTAAATGATTTACTCTTCATTTGATAAAAGTTTTAAAAACTGAAATACTAACCACAAATTAAAAGAAAACACAACAAAATTATATACAATGCTTTGTTAAAGATTCACTGACTTATATAAAGATTATTGAATAATGATACAGACAATCTTATGCTGGGTTAAACAATCTTGTATATCTACAACAGTACTAGTGTAAACAAGAAATGTTTCAGAAACACGATTGTTCTCATAATGCTTTGTTAGAGATTCACTGACTTATATAAAGATTATTGAATAATGATACAGACAATCTTATGCTGGGTTAAGCAATCTTGTATATCTACAACAGTACTAGTGTAAACAAGAAATGTTTCAGAAACACGATTGCCCTCATGGTACAAAATTGAAAAGAGTTACACACATATATAATTTAATTTATAGTATTGTCATAGAATCAAAATAATTCAAAATATCGAACAAACAAAATTTTAGGTTCCTAATTGTCTACAGTGGATTAACCCTTGACCTTTGACCATGTGACCTCAAGATCAATGGTGATCATTTACTCTTTAGGATGTATTAGTGCATCAATGTTGGTGTCAATCAAGCAAATAGTACGTTTGATATCTGTCAAGGAAAGGATTCTCAAGATATTGAACGGTCGGTATATACCTATGACCAGTTTGACCACTGACCTTTGACTATCTCACCTCAGAATTAATAGGTGTCAGCTACTAATGACAATGAAACAGTGTACCAAGTTTGATGTCAATCAAGCGTTCTCAAGATATTGAGCGGACATTATCATCCTATGTCCAGATTGGATTGACTCTTGACCTTTTGACCTGAAAATCAATAGGTGTCCTCTTCTACTCTTAACCAACCCACATATGAAATATCATTATCATCAAATAGATAGTTTTCAAGATATTTAGTGGATGCATACCAACCGACCAACAGGTGCAAAGCAACATGCCCATATTTTGAAGGGAACCATCACAATGATGAGAGTCAGTGGGAATACTTTAGTGGTTTCAAATGCCCTACACCTTGTATATGTAAAGCTTGATAGCCATCAATAATAGCATGCTCTGTTGATATCAAATGCACTGTTGCAAATCTTGTATACTCCTAGACTTTCACCTAAAAATCATTACATGTCATCTACTATTTCAACCAAGGCGCTTTCACCATCTGCATGATCTGTGGGTTTCATAATGAAAAAAAAAAACTTTTCTGAAAACAAAAAACAACAACAACAACAAAAAACCAAAACCAAAACAAAAAAATCAAAGAGATTGTAACAATATTTGTAAAGAAGAGGTGACTTTGACCTAAAACTCAATCTTAAGAATGCTTAATTTGTATGAAAAATATAAACATTAGAAAATATATATATATGCATGACCTTGATCTTTGATCCCACATTCAAGGTCAAAAATATAAAAACCAGATGTAAGACACCTTAACTGATAACCTCTCATAGTATGAGAGATAGTTAAGTCAAAACATAAAGAATTAAAAGGGGTGGTATTAATTGAAGTTGACAAACATCTTAAGTTCTATGTAAGGCCAAACAAACAAAAATTTAAAGGCTGAACATGAAGTGCCTCACAACTTTGAGATTTGACCAATAAAATAAGTGGGTTTTTTTCCTGTTACTTTAGATTGATTCAAGATCCACATGGATTTCACATGTTAAGGGGTTTTTGTATTGTGTCGCATACTGTTGCATATATTTTAATTGTGTTAGGCAAAAATTTTACCGGTCGCGGTAGCTCAGTGGTTAGAGCGTTCGCTTCGTAACCGGGAGGTCGTGAGTTCGAACCCCGTTCGTGCCATGGCCGCGTCAAACCTAAGATGAAAAATAGGTAATGATTGCTCCTTCGCCAAACGCTCGGCATTTAGAAGTGAGAATCACGGGTCTTTCGGATATGACCTTAAAAACGGAGGTCCCGTGTCATGATAGGCGTTGGCACGTTAAAGAACCCTTACTGCTACAGCCCTGAACACTAAGCATAGGTCTAAATTTGTGGTACTTCACCTACAGCTGGTGATGTCTCAATATGAGTGAAAAATTCTCGACGAACCGTAAAACAAACAATCAATCAATACTGTGTTGGAGCCGAACAGTAAAATGCTGATGGAGAATTCTGCATACACTATATATACCAAGTTTGGTCCCACCCTGAAGTCAGAATTGCAACCTCAGGGATCATGAAATTTACAGTTGTGGTAGAGGCACATATGCAGTTGTAGAGAAGAAAAGTTTTGAAAATTAGTCACTTTTTGCCCTGCCCCAGTTAAAAATGTTCAATGTTCATTGCCCATTTTATCGCCCCCCCCCTCCCGGACCAAAACCCCTACCCTTGGGATCATGAAATTGACAACAGTTATGGTAAAGGGCTACATGCTCATTCTAAATAACCATTTAATTTCAACTTGGTATCAATAGCATTAAAGATATTTTAAATGTTTTACACATAAATACCATTTACCAAGTTTGCCCCTCACCCTGGTATTAGAACCTCTATGTTGGGGATCATGAAATTTACATTTTTGGTAGAGGCCTTCTTGCTCTACATTATTATGCATTTAGTTTTTCTTACAAATGTGCAGTTCTAGAGGAGAAGAGTTTTGAAAATTGGACATTTTTGGCCCGCCCCTAAGGCCTCAGGGGACAGGAGTCCTAAACTTTGCAATTTATGTCCACCTTGTCCCAAAGATGCTTCATACCATATTTGAAAAGAATTGGAATGGTAATTATTAAGAAGTTATAGGTTCAATTGTTAATGCATAGAGGGGGACTTTGTGTAAGGTCCAATAATTCTATAAGGGATCGAAATTCAAGTATGTAGGTTGATATCTGAATATTTCTCAAGAAGTACTGTTTTGAACAACAAAGCATTACGGTAAGTCCTGAGGCATGAAAGCATTTTGATGACAACAAAATAATATACAGAACAATATCACTTTCCACAGAAAAGTGGAAAGCCTTAAATATATGGACCTCAATGTTGATTACAATATTGTTTCATTTTCCTGTCATAGTGGCTACCCTTCAACTGTTCAGTAATGAATCCTGTTGTGGTATTGTTGTTACTTCTCTGGTTAACAGTCACTATGGTCTTTATGCAGATTCTTGTTCCTTCCTAGGAGAATGGACTACCACTTTACTGAATTAAAATGACTTGTGTCATGAGGAGTATTCATCGACTGAAAGCTGTTTCCATTCTCAAGGGTTCTCTTCTATATTAGTCATCTTCTGCTCATCTGGTTCTAAAAACATTTAAAAAATATTGAATTCATCCTACATAACATATGGTATATTTAAACTGAGTGGACAAAACTAGTTCACTTTCCTCAAATCTGCTTTACTCTGCCAAGGGCAAAAAGAAAAAAAAATATAAGAGTTTCTTATTGATGTTTTGTTGTAATTATGAAGTACTATTAAACAAGAATCCTCTTTTATGCGATAGCATATAGATCCATTCATTGTTCCTGAAACGAGAATATTGGCAGTTATTTGTTATGGACGACTTCATACTAAATATTTAGTAAGGATGCAATAATGGAAGATTATTTTGAAAAGTTCAAGCCGATTTTTGACATATTTATTCTTTAAAAGACATACCTGAATGGTGCCAAACAACAGTAGACGTCTCCTACACTCAGAAAATGTTAACATCTATTTGGATCTTCTATTCAATCAAAACATAGCACGGTTCCCTTTCATTTACGCTAGATTTTCTCTTGTAAACAACAAGCAATTTTGCCCGCCCAAAACAACAACCAATCAGCGACCAGGAAAGGATTATGGGAAAACACGATTTTATGAATATTTCAATTTTTGCGCGTAAATTGTGTCACAAACGTCTGATTTTTTACAAATCATACATGTCTGAACTTTCTGCATCGTTTTTCTATTTGACAATTGTAAGACCTGATTTTGTTCAACTGTTGTTTGCATATATGTTCATTTGAACTATATCACTTTCAAGGCGCATGGATATATATTGTTGAGGATTATAATAATATAGAGATGGTGGAGATGCATATTCAGATTAACATTAGTAAAAGTATCAGATTTTTAGAGTTGTGTAGAATGCATGACTTGGTATTTACTTTAGAAATAGTGCATGCAAAATTAGTGTATGCAGTTGTTAGATTTAGAGTCGAATTTTATAAACATTTTTTTACTTTCAGGAACTTTTTTTGTATTGATTTTTGTATTATAATTCTATATTTACGTCTTATGTGTGAAACTTTGCATGATTTGAAAAATGCATTGCATTAAAGTCATATAACGAAATATACCGAATTCGAAATTAACTGGTCCTATATATATATATATATATACTACTCAAAGTTTGATAAGGATCATATTTTTCAGCACTTGTAAAACTTTCAACAAAGGTGAATGACAACCAACACAGAGTGATTTATGTTCAGAAATGTTTACTTCAAGAAATTGTGACAGAAAAATTTGGCAAACATGACATTTCATCCCATACTCCTAAGGTAAAGGGAGAGTACCCTGAAAAGCATGGCAATTTCATGATCACGGAATTGTTTAAACTCTGCACATTCCATTTCACACTGCACAAACAAGTGTCAATAGCGGGTATGGCCTCCGTTAGCTCCAATGACAGCTTGGCAACGTCGTCTCATGCTTCCAACGAGGTTTTGAATGGACGCAAGAGAGATATTGTTCCATTCTTGGATCAGAACATTTTCAAGTTCCTGGAGGGTGGCTGGTTGTACAGGACGACGTGAAATCGCTACCTGAAGCATATTCCAGACATGCTCGATAGGGTCGAGGTCTGGAGAACGAGCTGGCCAGTCCATACGAACAATTGTCTCACGTTCCAGGTACTCGTCCACCACCCTAGCACGATGTGGACGTGCATTATCGTCCATGAGGATGAAGTCAGGACCAACAGCACCAGCATATGGTCTCACGTACACATCCAGGACTTCATCCCTGTAGCGCACTCCGGTCATCGTGCCTCGCCTTAGGACATGGAGATCAGTTTGTCCAGCTCGACTGATTCCTCCCCAAATCATCAACGACCCACCACCATATCTGTCATGTTCAGCAACATTAGCGTCCTGATATCGTTCTCCTGCCCTTCTCCACACTCGTGCACGACGATCTGTGAAGTCAACACAAAACCTCGACTCGTCTGTGAAAAGTACAGGGGCCCAATCAGCAACCCTCCAATTCACATGCGCCCTGGCCCAATTCAAACGATCTTGTCTGTGTCGCTGAGTAAGAGGGATGCGAATACAGGCTCTCTGGGAACGAAGACCACCTTAATGAAAACGATTACGCACAGTTTGCGTGGAAATGTTAACTCCAGTTGCATTTCTAAGCGCAGTCGCCGTTGCAAACCGATGACGTCGTGCTGAAATCAAGAGAAAACGGTCATCTTGCTGCGTGGTGGACCTTTCTCTGCCGCCTCCATGTCGATGAGAAGCTGAACCATGAGCTTGATACCGGTTCCAAGCTCTGCAAACAACGCTCTGACTGACACCCAATAGCTCTGCAACGTGACGTTGTCTTGCACCATTTTCGAGCATTCCAATGCATCTGGCCAATTCTTCAATAGTCAAACGACGTCTTTGACGTTGTGGAGGCATTTTCATAGAGTAACAGTGACTTAAACGAGGTCAGATGTAAAGACAATGGCCAAATTGAAATCAACGACAAGCACTCAGAAATGTGAATAATGTGGGTACCATGCCTCACGTGCTACTCATGATCACTGCAGCATGCATTTCCCATGCTCAAGAGGGGTCAGTCCAACACTATGATGAAATTTGCGTGTCTTATCAATTCATATATTGATTTTATAATGTAAGAACTATATGATCCTTATCAAACTTTGAGTAGTATATATATATATATATATATATTTGTGTGTGTGTGTGTGTGTGTGTGTGTGTGTGTGTGTGTGTGTGTGTGTGCATTTGTACACCTTACTGTATAATTTTCAATATGCAGTATTCATTGTTATAAAATTGTGAAAATAAACTATATACCTACAAAATCTACATCCTTAGTAATGAACATGCAATGTAACTGCGTGAATATAAAAATGTCTTAGTTGAAGTTTTATGATCAATTCATATTTTGCGCGATTTGTTATTTTCCCCACACACTTATTTTTACAATGCACTTCGATCTTTTTTTCTTTTTAATTGCGACAAAGCTGGACCGTATTCATCGTGAGCATCTTGTGTATTTCGTTCTATTGTTATCATGAATGAGAAAAACCCTGCATTTAACATGGAACTAACAATAAATATATACAAAAAGGATTAACTGGGACGGTATACACATCATGCTACCTCACCACACGTAACAACACACGCAGTATACACTACCGTATGTTTTCTGTTATCTCATTTCATTTCAGTTTTGTTAAACCCAGTTAATTCTAATAACGATATGATATAAAAAGTGCCTAATATTCTTTTCTCAATTAACTTTCATATTTTTTATTTAAAAATCATATTTGAATCATTGTATATTATTAACTTAAAAAACTCCGAACTTGAGTTAAATTTCAGCACTGCAGAAATCATTAGGAATCACAACCTATAGTTTCCGCAGACTGAAAATTGACAGAAACTATATAATCGTTTACGCACTGCGGAAAGCATACAGGAAACCTAAACATCAGGTTTCCACGGACTGAAACTTGCGGAAACTATATAATCATTTACGCACTGCGGAAAGCATACAGGAAACCTAAACATCAGGTTTCCACAGACTGAAACTTGCGGAAACTATATAATCGTTTATTCACTGCGGAAACTATACAGGAAACCTCAACGTCAGGTTTCCGCAGGGTTTCCGTATGGTTTCAGTTTTGCGGAAACTAGCGTCTTCATCCAGTGATACTAAGGAAAACTTACTGCATTTGTTTCACCTGCAGTCATAAACTAGAACGTATATGGATGGACATTTTGTAAAACCAAATCCGGGGTTTTTTGGGGGTTTTTTTTTGTGGGGAGTGTTTATTGTGTGTGTGTGTGTGTGTGTGTGTGTGTGTGTGTGTGTGTGTGTGTGTTATTCTTGCTGTTATTGGGGGTGAGGGAGGGGGTGCTCTGATTGGTGTGTACAATATAGCATGCTTTCAACATTATCAAAATGATTGTTATTTTTATCACGAAATACGAGGGCTGTTCGATATGTAATGTGTATTGTACCACAGCAAGATAACGCTTTGCACGATTTCGTGGATGATGATACTCTTGAATATCTCTATTCAATACCTTTCCAGCGGTATAAACACGAGTCTTCAGCTCCACATAGCTTTAAACTTATAATCATGTGGCCAGTTGTTGACCACTGTTGTAAAAATGGTTGTAAAAATGGTTGGGAAACTGGTTGAGAATATTGAAGAAATTAGATCTTAAATAAAAGTTCGCACAAAACTCGGTCATTCAGTAATGCAGATTTTTACTGAATATGGGGAAGTTTATGGGTCTGATAAGGTATCTTATGAGAAAGTTCGTAGGTGGAGAAAGAAATTTCTGACTGGCACGAAGTCCATCAAAGATGCAGCAAAATCTGGCCGACCTGTGACTGTAACAAGCAAGGCAAATGTCTCAAAAGTCGGGGAAATAATTGAAAATGATGACAGGTACACGATACTTGATATTGCCAAAGCTGTTGGCATCGCTATCGAGGGTGCATTTCATTTTGAAGCGTATTTTGAAAGTACAAAAGATTTCTGCCAGATGAAAATACCGCGTATATTGACAGATGACCAAAAACGGGTACGAGAACAAACCGCTAAGTAATTGCTCAAAATACTTCCCAAATTCAATGAAGGACAATTTGCAAACATTGTTACTGGTGACGAAACATGGCTAACTAAACACGGTAGAAGACCTGTAGTTGCCAAAAGAACCGTAAGCACAAAGAAGATTCTTTATTGCATATTCTTCTCATGTGGTAGTATAGCCGTACAAAGCCCCTGTGCCGAAGGGCAAAAGTGTTACCGAGATGTTGTACTAAAAAGCTCAAGAAATATTATCATAAACGACGCACTATGTCAGGATTTAGGCATGTTCATCTAATTCATGACAATGCTCCATCACTTACATCTGAGCTTGTGAAGCAATCTTTGAAGTCGGAGAAGATTACCGTCTTGTCACACCCACCATACTCTCCAGATCTAGCCCCATGCAAATGCTTCCTTTTTACAAAACTTAAAAAGTTCTTATCTGGTCGTCGTTACAAGTCACGACAAGCCCTTGGATCAGTGCCTCAGAGATCTACCTAAATCAGCGTTCCGTGAAGCATTTCAGAAATGGATTTAGAGATTGAAATTATGTATTTCAAACTGCGGAGAATACTTTGAATGGATGTAATGTTCATTTCACCATTTGAATCCAATGGTTTTGAGATATCGTACAATACACATTACATATCGAACAACCCTAGTAGTTATACTTTAACACATGATTGATATAGCTATTTTACAGATACTATTTTAACGTACCACTTCTTCAGTTCATATTTGAATAAAAAGGATATTACTTCTAATGAATATAGATTTATGTACAGAGTGTGTAGATAAAAGTGCAGGGTGTGTCAGGATATTTAGAGGTATGTACAGGGTGTGTCAGAATAGGTAGAGATATGTACAGGGTGTGTCAGGATATTTAGAGGTATGTACAGGGTGTGTCAGGATATTTAGAGGTATGTACAGGGTGTGTCAGGATATTACTAAATGTATGTAGAGGGTGTATAGATGTATGTACACAGTGTGTCGGAGAAGATGCAACCATTTCTCCTGCATGTGAAAACAATGACCTATTATAATACAATAAACATATGTTATTTTATTGATAGAATAACTACAATTTTCAATAAAATTTAGAACACTTAGTTTTCCATCATCAAATTATGACGTTTTATGAAAACTGCTTTCGATTTTTTCATTGTGTGAAAATACACTGTATACAAGAGCACATTTCTTTAAGATGTAAATATCACTCACTGTCTCGTTTTTCTTATATTTATGTACGGATGGAATCAGGACATTAACACACAAGAACTGTGTAGCAAAGGACAAGGGTACATATTTTTTTTCTTTCAAAGGCTTAATAGATATAGATTGATATAGACACATGGTGGGGAAAGTTCAAGAAAAAACGAGTTCATACATATGATATTAGCCAGAAAAGAGCAAAATACAACTTTTTAAATGTTTTTGATATTATATGACTTAAAATACATTACCTGGTTTCCCGAACATCTGGAAACACATTTTTCCACATTAAGATTTCCTTTTTAGGTAAAGGGAAGAAATTTAAGGTTTAGTGACAACATGTGATAATCTTGTACATATAATAGGCATTCCGAATAAATGAGAACTCCGATTAGCAATTTCCACCCTAATACAAGTAATTAAACACTCACCAACACATTTGTATTTAAGTAATGTACTTTTACCTTGAATTAAATTGATGACAACACCAAGCATGTTGTATTACAGCGCCATCTTGGGCGTAGTTTGTAAAAATTTTACTTTCCTATTTTTCAGTGTTAATTTCTTGTTTATTGACAGGAGGCAGATTTCACAGGGAATTCCCACTTTTGTTTTCAATATGCAAAACTCTGAAATGCATTCTTGTGAAATTAACATTGGAACTGCAATGAAAGCAACACGATTTACAAGTTAGTAGATGTTTTCTAATAAACTAAAATGTTGAGAAGGTAGGACCAACATGATGAATGTAACATTTTCTTTTAAATGATGTTGGAAAAAACATCATATTTGCTCCCGGGGAAGGGGAAGAAAGGACAGTGTTTTCGTGCCTTCCGAAAGCTTACGTACATCGTCAGGTAATCAGGTATCAGTAGACTATATATAGCAGACACGGCGACTGGAGGCAACAGTCGATCAGCTGGATGAAATAGATCACTCATCAAGAGAAATCGTCGATAGAAGTCATGTAAGTACAGTTCACTATTAATCTATACAATGTTACTGAAGTCAGGTATGAAACCTTTTATTCATACAAAACGAATATTTGGCGTTAAACATTTTTAAAATGAAATATTCATAAATATTTAAGAACTTGAGAAGTTGCTTTAAATAAAATTTTTATGCAGTATGTTCTCGAATAATCGTGAGAGTTATTAAAAAGGCTCCTTTTATTTCTAATAAGGGAACATCTGAGCGTAATTGAGAGCACCAGATTTGAACAATTTGTGTGGAGCATCAGGATATATATATTTATAACCAAATTCATCCATCTGCATAGAAAATGTAATATATTAAATATGTACGCTCACAGCAGACATGTTCACATGTTTATAATCTTGCTAAGATATGTCCTACGATAAAACTGGGGGGGGGGGGGGGGGGGGGGGGGAGCTAGGAATACCCGACGATATACTTAGTAAATCGACGGTATCTCAAGAACATTTCAAGTTAGAATATCGTAAGTATTTAGAACATTCTTAATTCTTTACGCTTATATATATATATATATATATATATATATATATATATATATATATATGTGTGTGTGTGTGTGTGTGTGTGTGTGTGTTCGACAACATTCTAGTTTCTTCAGGCAGATTTTACCTCTGCATCGCCAAATTCCAAATTCTCGGAATTAGAACTTTCTTATAAAGAAGGTATGTTTTAATAAAATCATTGAATATATAAAACATTACAGATTATTATCGTTGTTTCTGTCTTTATTGTAGAAAAATATAGTGTGTTAAGTTTAAAATATAGAAGACCCTACGTTTTCCAATATTAGTTTGCGAATAGTGGATGAATATATACGGGAGTATTTATGAAAATGCTTGCGTACGAATAATTTAATGAATTGGTAATTTGCAAGTTTTGTTCTTTCAAATATGCATTCAAACATATATGTCATATTGTATCAACAGTCGCCGGATAGCTGAAAAATTGCTCAGGCGACTATAAATAAAAAACAAACAAACATATTGTATCAATTGATAAAATATATTTTCCACAAGAAAATTTTGAAAAAGTGAGTAACGTGATTTCTCCGGCAAATATTTTTGAACATCACTTGATCGTCTGGGAAATAGTATGAAATGTGTATGGAACGTCAATAAGAGGAGAAGAAGATTCGGAAGCTATGTGTAATGGAAAGCAATCACGGTATGTAGCTATGTCTATATACGTTAATTTCTGTGTTTTCATAAAAAAAATGTCAAAGTGACAGGTTATTAGTCTTATGTTCGTACAGGAATTATATCTCTAACAACGATATGTGTAATTATCCTGCTTTTGTTATCGGGAGGTGTGAAACTTGTTTACGTAGACGGAGGGTACCGATCGAACATCCTGTCAAGCGAATCGCTATCCCGTAATGTTAGGAAGCTGAGGGCAGACGGAATAAACTTCCCTTGCTCGTAGACGAATAATGTCCACGTCATTTATTTCTCCCTTTATTTACTTCATTTATATTTCCATTCCCTCGATGCTTAAATGAATTCCTCTACTTATTACCTTTCTGTTAGCTAGGTACAGATCTAAATACATGCTTATGATCGCTAATTTGATAATTAGATTGCCCTATACTGTTTTGTAGGAAACAGATTTTGAGTGTGATTTCTGCATAGGTATCAGTGAGAAAGTCTATTCAAGAGTCCTCCAGGATTTTATTGGTAGTAACAAACAGAATGGGAGTGTTAGACAGTACCCTCTGCCTTTACCCTACCCCTCCCCCTGCTTATTACAAGCCGCGCTAGAGCACGGGGTGTCCTGATATGGGTTTTTAAAATGTACATGCGTTTCAGCGGGATTAATGTAAATATATTTTTTTAAAAAATGATTTCTTCCAAAAATTATTGTAATGTAAGTATTTAATTGGTAATTAAAGTTATTGTTAATTTTAGCGCTTGATTTTTATAATCTCTAGATAGAAATAATTCAGATAAACATTACAGTTGTTAATCTGTATACTGCGTTTGTGTCGGGTTCTGTTTCATTTCTATCACTATTTGCTCATGAAATACTAAAAGGGTGTACATTATTTTGTGGATTCAAGACTATTTTTGCGGATTCACACACAACTATTTAAGTGGTCTTGATGTGATAAGTGGAGTCGAGTCTACGCAGATAAAATGCCTTGTAAAGTCGTTTACGTTCTGCTTAAAATTGTCTTTACTAACTGACTAAAAGACATCTTAATCAAGGTATGACTCACAGAAATGTATTTCAAAATGAATAGGGTAATGTTTACAAATTCTTGGTAAGTCATTTATTCGAATATAATATCTTTATTTCAATCTATTGTTATATTAGATTATATGCAGAGAATGTATTGATATTTTACAACAGTGATTTGTGTACTAAGTAGAATTTATACGTCTTGCTTGGCAACAGTATTAAACCGACGTATCTTATTGTACACGTTGACTTCATATTCCATGAAAGGCTCAAGACAGTGTTGCAATGTGAAGTAGTTCCGACAGTTGGTTGTCAAGAGGGTGGGCCCCTTACCAAACAAGGTTATACAAAAATAACCTGCGTTCCTCAATCTGAATCTCACCAATCAGAGATTAGAATACATTGTATAGCGTCCCACTTGGAAATCTCACACTCATATGGAGACGTCACCATTGCAGGTGAAGGGCTGCAAAATTTAGGCCTATGCTTGGCACTTACGGCCTTTGAGCAGGGAGGGATATTTATCGTGCCACACCTGCTGTGACACGGGGCCTCCGTTTTTACGGTCTCATCCGAGGGACCACCCCATTTAGTCGCCTTTTACGACAAGCAAGGGATGCTGATGATTTATTCTAACACGGATCCCCATAAGAATATATATATATATGTATATATATATATATAATCTATATCTATCTATCTATCTATATATATATATATATATATATATATATATATATATATATATATACTTCTGCAGAGGCATTTGATTGAAGGACAAGCCGGAAATATGAGACCATGTACTCTGTGTCAAGAAGAATAGATGATATACAAAATGATTTCAATAGATCTCTATATACTTCACCGGTTCGTACAATAAACATTCTATTATAACAAAAAATACATCTTTTAGTTTTAACATTTTCAGAAAGTATTTGTAAAATTATATTTATTTACTTTTAAATAACAGAAATAGCTTCGTTCGTGACGTAATAACGATGTTTATCGTCTGTGTGTTTGTAAACAAACAAAAATCATGAAGAGATTTGCAATCCACTCAAATGAAGAGGTGTTGGCAAAAAGGACCAAAACCATTCCTAAAAGCACGTCAAGGCGAACAACACAGCAGCATCTACTCTTGGGTCTATTTGGTGGAGAAAAATCAAGATTTGAGTCAACTTTGAAATTGTCCGCCTTGCTGAAGTGTTGTCCCACTTTTACATGGATGCGAGGAGCAAAACGGGGGAATTACACAAGCTTAAGGCTACAATTTTTTGAAAAATTTTAATAGATAGCCTGACGGCCCCCAGTGAGCCTATTCTTTTTCGAAAAGTTTCGCCACATTTAAAAAACATTGACATAATTATAATTCCCCAATTTTCGGATTCCAAAGAGTATTTTAAAACCACAATGTCTGGAATAAAAGCTTCTGGAAAAGATTCAGTGAATCACTATCCTATAGCTGAAAATACTGACATTTCTAAACTGTACAACAGTGTATTTTACTCCCTTTGACCACCAACAAGGGCTTCAAAATCGTGTTCAGATGAACATCGGGTTGTATTTTTCCAGTAATACAGATGAAAATATGGGTGCTGGGGTGGAAACCTACGTTCATGGTACATCATCATCGTCCTTTACACCCGGTGGCAGCAACAAACTTCCTCCACTCCTGCCTATCCTGGACCAGTTTCGTTTATGATCCCCAGGTCTGCTGCATGGCTTTCATCTTGCTCTCAACTACTGTCCTTCTCCATGATGTTCTTGGCCTCCCTCTCTTTCTCGTGCCTTCTGAGGTCCAGTGCAGTGCTGTTCTGGTTATTGACTGGGTTTTTTTTCCATAGGACATGTCCTATCCATCTCCATCGGCGTTTGGTAATGATGGTACCCATGTCCTCTTGATTACATCTGTTTATAAGGTCTTCGTTAGTTACTTTCTCTTTATCCTAAGTATTCGGCGGAGGCATATTATATGGAAGGATCGTAATTTGTAAAGATCTATCTCTGTAATCATCCAACATTCTTATCCATATAGGACGATTGACAAAACACAGCTCTGGTATAGCTTCAGCTTGGTGCTTGTGCTGTACTGGGTAGACCTCCAGATGTTATTCATTTCTCTAAATCTTCTCCTGGTCTTGCCCAGTCTGCTGTGGATTTCCTCCTTTGAGCCGCCCTCTGATGTGATGATGCTACCCAGGTACGTGAAGTTGTGTGTCTGGCATAGTTCTTCATCTTTGACCTTAACCGGAGCAGGCATTTCCACATTAAGAGTCATCGTCTTCTTGGTACGTATACGTAGACACACCTGCTGTTTGCTGCCTGTTGGTCTTCTCTTGGATATGCTAATGTGTGTGAGACAGCAGAGCAAGGTCGTCCGCAAAGTCTAGATCGTCTAAAGTTGAGTAAGGACCCCAGCGGTTCCCCATTTGGAGAGTATTCTGTTGTCTTTCACGTAACCCAATTGATGACCAAGTTGAATGATACTGCAGACATCACACACCCTTGTCTGACTCCAGTTTTTACATAAAAATGTGTAGTTGTATCCTAGTGAGCACCCGAAGTAGTTGTAGAAGCTCTTGGTCAGGTGGATTAGTACTTGCACATTTATATGGTGACATGAAGAGAAAATATGTAGCCAAACAATCTGCAGCTGATGAAATGTTTAAAAAAATCACCAAGAATCCGACAGGGAAAATATATTGGATCACATGCCAGAAGACCCTACTTCACCAGAATTTTGTCCTGTAAAAACTTTCGAAACTTACCTATCAAAACTGGACCACAAATCAGACCGTCTATGGCAATATCCGTCTTTAGTTTAAGGAGTGGGGGATGGTGTTTCTCAAATAAAATGAATCATTCGCCGCGATATTCTATCTAATGATAGGTATTTATAAATAAACACAAATGAATGCATTGTAGTTTACATTATAGTATATTTAGTTTAAAACTGTATTGATATTCTTCAGCGAAGTAAGGATGTACGTACGTATTAAATATCTTATTGGGGGTGGGGTGAAGTGTTGTATGCCCTTTTTTCTGGCAAAGATCATATCCTTATTATTTGGTATGGAAAAGTAAGTAAAATGTTAAATATACTGTAGAGGTCTTCGTAACATTTTTAAAATGTGCAAGAAATTAACACGTGACTTTTTAGAAACTGCCGAGAAAAGAATATTTCCCGCGCAACTTCACGCCTTGGTCACGCATTCACGGATTTGACGCCAGGTTACCTACAGACACGATCCGGCATCGTTTGTATTGATTGACTGTAAATTGTTTAACGTCCCTTTCGAGAAACCTTCACTCATATGGAGACGTCTGCCATCGTTTGTGGCAATCTGTTCCGCTCCGTAGCTTTACGTATTGTATTGATTGTGTGTTGTTTAACGTCCCGCTTGAGAATTGTTCACTCATATGGAGACGTCACCATTGCCGGTGATGGGCTGCAAAATTTAAGCCTGTATTCGGCGCTTATGGTCTTTGAGTAGGGATGCATCTTTATCGTGCCACACCTGCTGTGATACGGAGCCTCGGGTTTTACTGTCTTATCCGAAGGACCGCCCCTTTTATTCTGCTCTTACGACAAGTAAGGAGTACTGAGGATTTATTTTAACAACCCGGATCCCCATGGGGCTTTATGTATTGTAGTGGTAGTTATAATTTTTTTTAACATGTTCAAAATTTGTCCTCGTATCAAACAACTGCAATGCATTCCCACTTAAAGAGGCACTACAGCTTATTTTCCACATTTTAATCGAGTGTTTTTTAAAACAGGTACCGATAAATAATAAAAATCATAACAATACTGACAATTTTGAACGTTAGGAATGCATTAGTATGCCCTCAACTGCGCTTTAAATATCATCCGAAATTCAATCGGTTCTTCATTCTGACTCGGACATTTTACATCACGTGATTCAGTATGACACCACACATGTTGTGTAAAAACATTCGCTTCTCGAGTATGAGATTATTTCCTGCTGCTTATAATTAAGTAATTATAAATCATTATTATAACAGAAAACATTTCATGTCCCTATAACCAAATAATGTTTTTGTTAAAGCAAGCCACGTGTTTGGATAAAAATAGCACTTGCTTTTAAAGTCCATCGCTAGAGGGTAATCGTAATATCCCAACATAAATTCTAGTTCGCGCATGAGTTGTATTTTGTTCTATTTTAACTCTTTTCTCCCATAATCTGTCAAAATTCTGAGTTTCGCTATTGTACGCTTCCTCTCACTGGATTGTTTACTTTACGTGCGCATGCGTCCGAAGACCGAAAGAGGAAGTCTCAATGTTGTTAAAAAAGGGCCTTCGAAAACTATTAATTTTTGCATTTAAACAAGAATTTTCAACTTTCGAAATGTGTTATTTTTGCAAAGCTTATACATTCAACTATGCAACAAAATAACAGAAAGCTCTGGGAAAATTGTCATTTTTACGATTTTTGAGAAAAATGAGCTGTAGTGTCTCTTTAACCGTATTAAAACGTACTGATACGTTTCAGTCGGTATTAAAACCGTATTAATCCGTACTTATCCGTAGGCCCGAAGTCGCTAATGATGTCTACGGTTAGTTACGGTGAACTACGTACTAGTACAGTTACACCAGGCTAGGGATACAATACGGTTTGTTTTCAATTTGGCACGGAACAGCATGACTTCATTATGTTACATTGCGGATAGGCAAGGATCAGCAAGGTTTCTAAGATCTTTTACGGTTTACTACAAAATACGGAATATCCTCTATATTACGAATTAAGACAGTTTATGCGTTACCTAAGTACTGTCAAAAGACAGGCACCAAAGAAAACACTAGACTTCTGTACAATTATCCCCTGCTTATAGGGCCCAACGTAGTCTGCGTATACATCAAATTATTCAACATGAACAATCAACAACTGAAGTTTGTAATTAATTGGTTGGTTGTATATTGTTTAACGTTCTGTTGGAAAACTTTTCACTCAAATGGATACGTCACCAATGCCGGTGAAGGGCTGAAAAAATATAGGACTGTGCTCGGCGCTTACGGCCTTTCAGCCACACCGGTTGTGACACGAGCCCTCGGTTTTTACGGTCTCATTCGAAGGAAAGCCACATTAATCGCCTCTTACGACAAGCAAGGGGTACTGAGGACATATCCTAACCCGGATCCCTATCAGGAGCAATTAAATAGCTGCAACTGGATAGTGATATGGCAAAAATGCCAGGGTAGTGGCTGAGCTACTTGAGGACAGACTTAGAGGTGACTTGAGGCAGAGAAGATAGTGGACTAGGCATTGGCTTCTCTAAAGACCCATTTGTTGGCCAGTATGAGGCCTTCATGACTGAACTTTGTGCGGAAAATCCACCTGCATTTAAGTAAAATTATATTGATTATATATTGTTTAACGTCCCGTTCGAGACTCTTTCACTCAGATGGGCCTCGGTTTTTACGATGTCATCCGATTGTTTGTTTGTTTTACGTCCCGTCGAGAATTTTTCACTCATATTGAGACGTCACCAGCTGTAGGTGAAGCACCACAAATTTAGAACTATGCTTAGCGCTCAGGGCCGTAGCAGTGAGGGGTCTTTAGCGTGCCAACGCTTACCGTGACACGGGACCTCCGTTTTTAAGGTCATATCCGAAAGACCCGTGATTCTCACTTCTAAATGCCGAGCGTTTGGCGAAGGAGCAATCACTACCTATTTTTCGTCTTAGGTTTGACGCGGCCTTGGCACGAGCGGGGCTCGAACTCACGACCTCCCGGTTACGAAGCGAACGCTCTAACCACTGAGCTACCGTAGGACCACTCTATTTAGTCGCCTCTTACGACAAGTAAGGGGTACTGATGATCTATTCTAACAACCCGGATTCCCATCTAAGTAAGAATAGACGCATACACGTTTCAAGAACTGCTACATTTCGTTGATTCGAGGATTGCAGAGAACAGCACCTGGTATAGGCAGTCATTCAGTCCTGGAATGAGACTAGCCATTACACTGAGATACTCGGCTACAGGAACAGCTACCACACATTGATGTATGGTTTCCATGTTGCGCACAATATTATCTGTGGTATTCTTTGGGATATATGCGATGCCATACTTTCAATGTATGCTGAGGATGTTGTCCAGACTCCTACTGAGCCTAAACAGCGAAATGGCAGTTCCCCTATAATCTGGGTACTCTTGATGTCAAACATGTAACCATACGATCTCCTAAGAACAGCAGACCCCTATACTACAACTATAAAGTATATCACTCAGTGATGCTAATGACCTTTGTTGACGCTGATTAAAAATTCCGAAGGGATAATTTTGGTGTGCAAGGTGGATGTTCTTACACTTAGATTTGGAACAAGAGGGAGTTGAAAAAGACTACTGAAAGGAGGTTAATCGGCATGCCAACAGTAACCCTCTTCCTGGTGATGACAAACCAATCGGCTATTATATCATCACAGACGACGCATTTGGTATAAAAACCATGCTCATGAAATCTTTATCCAGACAGGGTCTTGCCAGTGACGAGAGGATTTTCAACTACCGCCTATCGAGGGTCAAAGAATGTCTTTGGTATTCTTGCAAATGAATTCTGATGTTTGCTCTCAGTCATGAACCAAACGCCAGATACAGCACACGTCATAGTTCTTGATTGTGTTTGCCTTCACAGCATCATAAGGATCTGATATCCGGTGATTAGAAACCTCTTACAGACCAAGAAGACAACGATAATCAAGTTATTCCTGGAGTATAAAGAGATGCTGTCAACACAGACGATGTGCGGATCCACAAGAGTGATAATTTGGACACCTTCGACGTAAAACAACTGAGGTTATACTGACACATTACGTGTATGTTCATTCTCCTGTTGGGTCTGCGTCATGACAGGATAAAATGATATCAAGTATCTTCCTTTAGAACGTTGAATTTTGTTGGATATTACCGATTATATCGTATATTATATTTAAACTGTAGACTTTGCGTATGTTTATTTCTGTTTACGTATGCCGCATTGCAGAAGCAATTCCAGTCGAACGATTGGTGGTGTTCGTCCGTCAGTTTGTCTTACCGTCGTATTGTCAATTAATAAGGTCCAGTTGCCAAATTCAGGTATGGATTGGAATAAATTAGTTGAAAAGCATCAGAGCCTAACTGTAGCTACATTTGGAAAAATAATACCTGTAATCCAAGTGTCTTAAGAGAGAAAAACTTGGTTTACTCGATTAATTTAAACAAACATGTAATTCTGACCATCAAAACCTACGAACTATGTACAAGGATGAACTAAAATTTAAAAAAAGGAATATCTTACCAAGAAAAGATGCTATAACGTATAGTAAATTTCGCACTTGTAATCACTACTTACTTATCGAAAGTGGACACTCAAAATGAACCCAAAAAACAAGAATTTGTAATAAATGCGATTTAAGTGATGAATTTCGCTACATGTTTAATTGCAAGTCTCTGCTGGCTGAATGTAAGGAAACAACGTTTATCACCAAAACAAATACGTTTTAACAATATTATCACATATAAGGACATAATGAATTCAAACAAGCAATCTTCTGTGAGAAAATTGTACTCCTTTAAAAGAAATTGCTCCACGACATAATTTACTCGAATCTTAAATTGCAATATGTTGTCAATCTCCATATTCATGTATGCTTTATAAAAATGTAACCTCTAAAATTGACTGCAATACTTGGACCATTAGTACGTGTTTCTAACAGAAACGTAATTCTCGGTTGAAATAAAAAAATGTTTTTAAAATTGTTTTTTTTTTCTTCAAAATATTGCAACATGAAAATATTTCATTCAAAGTCTAATTACTAGATCTGTAATGATCTGTACAGAACTGATGGATATGAAATATTTGTAGCTTTGACCTTTAACCACAGAATTAAAAGTCATCCTTGTATTTGATTTGGACCTTAAAGTTCAAATTCAAAAGAGGACAGAATCTTGTCTAAATAATAAGTTAACGTTTGAGTTTCATACACGTGCCTAATCCAGGGATTAAACAGGGATTTTGTTTGGCAACAATTTTTTTTTTTTTTTGTTTGTTTGTTTTATTTATAGTCGCCTGAGCAATTTTTCAGCTATCCGGCGACTGTTGTTTGGCAACAAAATACCTCAATCCAATCACAGTGGCGGATCTACAAGGGGATTATAGGGGGGTTGCAAACATTCATTTTCGTTGATTTTTTGTGAAACGGGTATAGTTTTGTAATTTCGCAGTCTTCAGCAGCCCCACCTTTCTTGGGCGGAAAAGGTACAACTTTGGTCGGTACAACCCCCGCCTACACAGGAAATTGTTATGAAAACACCTGTAAACCTGGGTATTCTACCTGTACACAATTGTCATTAAAACCTTCAGAACTGTGTATACTGTAAGAAGTATCTCAGATGCTGCCTTGTCATATTTAGGAGCAACTTTGACCATTGCCTTATTTTCCTCTTTCATTTTCTGCACAATTATTGATATATTTTCCTGACGTCAGATAGTGGTGGCACTTTCCATTGGAGGTAAAATGAAGGATGAGAAGGTTGCGGTTCACAGATTGAAACCTTGACCGGAACGAAACGCAACGGACTGACGCCTTCACCAAATCTCAGAGCAGTCCATAAAGCTTGTATTATTCACATTCAACTTCAGCCAGTTGTGGCAATTAATGTGCACTTCGGTGCCGTTTTCTTCAAATATTAAATTAACCTTCAATCACTATTAATTATGCATTGCTTACCGTCTAGGTTTGAAAATATCAAAATACAGTAATGTTCCGTTCACGTGCATTACGTATTTGTTATCTCCTGGTATTGAAAAGTTCCTTTAGTCTTATTTTATTATTAGTTTTTTTAGTTGTTTTTTTTTTTTATAAGTGATGAGTAGTAACTACCCATACTTCGTTGAATTTGAATGAAAATGATTGGAGCTGTCACGAAATAATGACATTTGTTGTAGTGACAGCTTTACCAAGGAACACTTGTGTATTCTAATATATTTCGAACTCATTCAGGGATTCCATGGCAATTTACACTTAATACCTGTTTTGCGTATTGTGACTTATCCACCTATAGTTTTATCAATTATGTTATTTAAGATTGTTGATTGATTGATTGTTTGTTTGTTTTACGTCCCGTCGAGAATTTTTCACTCATATTGAGACGTCACCAGCTGTAGGTGAAGTTTCACAAATTTAGACCTATGCTTAGCGCTCAGGGCCGTAGCAGTGAGGGTTCTTTAACGTGCCAACGCCTACCGTGACACGGGACCTCCGTTTTTAAGGTCATATCCGAAAGACCCGTGATTCTCACTTCTAAATGCCGAGCGTTTGGCGAAGGAGCAATCACTACCTATTTTTCGTCTTAGGTTTGACGCGGCCATGGCACGAGCGGGGCTCGAACTCACGACCTCCCGGTTACGAAGCGAACGCTCTAACCACTGAGCTACCGCGACCGGTGTTATTTAAGATTTTATTTGCATATTTGGATGAAGTCAAACTATTCAATGGATTGACGTGACAATGTTTCGGATGGAAAGGCTAAAATAACAAACATTATTCAATCCCATAATTCCTATAAAAATACAAATTAGAGAGATGGGAAAACAAGGACCCCTGTATATACCAGAGATGGGATCAGGTGTCTGGAAAGAGTAAACATTCCCTTTCCACTGGTCACATCCGCCGTGTACTGTATATCTTGACCAGGTAAACGGAGTATTCCACAGTCAGAATCAGTGTGGCAAGAGCGGCCTGACAATTGGTATGAAACAAGTCAGACAGCATTTAACCTATTGAAAGGTAGTACTGGCAAACAAGATCGTTATAACGATCGATCACAGAATTTGCGAAATGCTGACTTTATACGACTTTGTAGAAACCCCTGTAACATCAACTTGTTTGTCAGTAGTCCGTTTTGATTTAAAAACTGATCATATGCAGAACAAGCGCTTGCGTATTGAATCAGTTGAGAGATATAAACACCGTATGCAGGTGATAATGAAATATTGCTACATAGATAAGGGAAATTGGAGATGGAGAAATTGATACCATCATGAAGTTGACAAACGAGTTTACCCATACATTGTCAAAAATCTAATTAACTATTGAGAAGTATTCGTGGCTTACTGTTCAGACTATATGATTTTACCTGCACTTATTTTTAAAATGAAAATTGTGGCTGTATTTTTTGACAAACTTATTTGTAAGATATAAATGTTATTAGATAGCTGGTATATGTTCAATATTTCCATACTGTTTGCAATGAAATGACCTATAGATACTAATATTTTTTTCATAGATGAAGACCTTACATGACATTTCTGAAATTGGAAGACAGGCCACTATGCCCTTAAATACTGCCATGAAGTTTCAATGGTGTTATTTGGCAAGTAGAGCCTTACAGACGCGTAAGCAGACACTAAGGGAGTCCATGACTTTTGTAAACAATTTCAAAGTTCAACAAAAAATTCATGCACCATCACATGCTTGTTAACATCAAATGCACAAATACAAGTATTGTATAAACTATGTAACATAAATCCTAGTGATTTAACCCTTTATAGTACATGTACATGCGTTCAAAACTTTTTATTTATTTTCCTAATATACTGAATCACGGACTTAACCTTCCTTTCTAAAGCATAAATATGTGTTAGGTCGACTTTATGCATATTTAAGTCGCATACTTTCCAATTCCATTGTGCTTTCTACAATGTCATATAAAGTTAAAATATATTTGGAAACCAATTACTGAATTGTATCAAATATACTGTCAATTATTAATAAAAATAGTATTTTCTTGTACATATCTTCTTGTTTTGTGATGAAAGAAATGTGAGCTTGGTTGCTGTTTGCCGAATGCGAAAGGAAAATTTGAAAATCATTGAGCTAAGAACTATAATTAGACTTGCATATTCATTTCAATTGAACCAAAGCTGTCGTGGGTCAAATTTTCATTTTATTATTGTTTTTCATACTCAAAATATATATCTATTCTTAGTTGCTATGTTACCTTAGTTTAATATTATCTCATGTCCTTTATATATATATATATATATATATATATATATATATATATATATATATATATATTGTTCTTTGGTTTAGTTAAATTTACATGTAAAGCGTTTTAGGGTAGTTATTTTAATAGATAAGGAGCCATACAAAGGTATTATAATATTCCGATATTATATGGAGTTTGACAACTGATGAAATTTTTTATCAGTTCCAGAGAAGAAGAGACTGCAGAATTATTTTAGACTGCTAATTCAGAATGTCGTACTTTTGTCTGCATTTATATCTGAACAGACGCCTTCGTGGCACTTCAGACTTTATATATATATATATATATATATATATATATATATATATAAACCCAGTTGAAATTGATCTAGCAATTGTATTATTGAATTGATATCAAGTCAATTGCACTCTAATTTGTTTTGTTATTCTATATTGTGTATTGTACATTTATGACTGGATGGGTGATCTAATTAAGGACGATAAAACTTACTCCTCAATATCTCATTCAATTTTTGCATAGAATATTGTTTAGAAACGCTTATTTTATTAAATTTTGACTCATTCCCACACATATTTAGATTAAATCAGGTTTCAAGGACTATATTACAATAAAAAATAGCAGATTCATTGTAATTTCCATACTGGTTTCTGAATAATGTACATTGCACTTGATCATGCATGTACATAAAAAATTGTACATTTTAACAATTCATATAGTTATTTGAAACAATTCTCTACACCAGTCTCAAATATTTTTTCCACTAAATTAAATTTTGATTATCAATTTAAAAGTATACGTAAATGATCATTAATAACATATACCGGCAAACAATGTGTAAGTAATTTAAACTTGAACTGTCCTGTAGGAATATTACCCCCGGTAAGGCTCGTAAGATGGTGGGGAATAGTGAAATTATGCTCATTGAAGAGTAAATGGTTTTTAAGACAATGACAGCATCCACCCTCAAAGTTAAAAAAAAAATATCCATAACTTCGTTGAATGTTGAATAATCTCCACCTAAATAGCAGGTACATAACGTCATTATTCAAATAAGATAAACAAAGTTTTAATCATATCTATTCATAGGTACTAAAGAAATACTCTAAATAAGTGATGCCTACGAACGGACAAGCTGATTCTAGTATAGCCTTTCCCCAACTTCATATGTAGGAGAGGTGGATAATGAATGCAAACAAATTGCCCCAAAAGTAACCAAAGTTGAAACTTCAATACAGTTGTGTTTACAATTGAACATTTGTGCGGCCGTCGTGGATTTATTTAAAGATCTATAGGTTAATCGTGTTTAAAAATCCAAACATGTAAGCTTGTAAATCCAAACGTGCAACCGTGTTTTCTCAGTTTCAGCTATTTATATTTGCAACTCAGGGGGTGTGAGTTATGTTTCTCGGAAATGTATACCTCGGTGTTCTCGTCCTTTGTGTAATCGTTTGATTTTGTATTTTACATTTCTTTTTTATAAAAATGAATCATTGTTTCCTACATATAAGTTATACACGGTTATTCCTTTAGTATTTCCGTTGTAGACTTATCATTTACATATTTGTATCTTACAACATCACATCTAACACGTTACAATACAACCTCCGTGGCCGAGTGGTTAAAGCATTGCACTCAAAATCACAAGGCCTCTCACCTCTAGTCGGCGCGGGTTTGAATCCCGCTCGCGCAGATATATGTGAGAAATTTGGGTTCTCTCTTCCACCAATTATTACGATATGCTATTCATATCTGGACGCCACCAGATATCAGAAAAATTGTTGCGTGTAGCGGAAACACAACAACCGTTATATATATGGTCATATCGAAATTTGACGAACAGGTAGACTTGACACTTGTTGAATTGTTTGTTTGTTTGTTTTCCGCCACACTCAACAATTTATCTGGTGGCGTCCATTTTTTGTAGGTGGAGGAGAGAACCCTGATACAATTTATCCGGGAAGAGACCACCGACCTTCCGAAAGTAAACTGGCAAACTTTCTCACATATGTAGGCGAGAGCGAGAATCAAACCTGCGCCTTGTGGTTTTAGCGCGATGGTAAAATATTTTACTATCATTTTGTATCGTTTTTCCCACATAGATAATCTCGAATAAACCGCACAGTCTACGGTGCTTAGTATAAGGCGTTGGTGTAATTCTTCATAACCTTACGAGTCTTGTACGTTGTAATATAATGTATAAATTAAATATTGGTCTGTGTGAGTAATACGTACTGATACTGTGACACACGTAGATTAGTCTTTTGTTTATAAAACTGTGCAAATTGGAGCTGAATAATCAATATTTGGCGCAAAACAATAGCCGAGTCCTAGAATTGTGAATTCTTTCAGTGCTCAGTAACAATCGTGGATTTACGTTGTCTTTTCATATATGATCATATCGAAATTCGACAAACATGTAAACTTGACATTTGTTGATTTTAATGTGGCAGATGCTATGTTGTAAGGTACAAATATGTAAATACTAAGTCTTCAAACGGAAATACTATAGGGATGACCTCGTATAATTTGGGAAATGATGATGCATTTTTATAAAGAGAAATGTAAAATAAGAAAACAAACGATTACACAAATGAAGAGTACGCAATGAGGTATTTTCCGAGAAACGTAACTTGAACCCCCTGAGCTACAAACATGCATAAATTAACACGGTTGCATGTTTGGATTAATGACCTTGCTTGGATTTTTGAACGAGTACTCTTCATAAGACCTACCGGTTGCGAAGCGGGCAACCTACTACAGTCCTTGAAACGTTCTACTTCACCACTTTTCCGTTCGTTTAAAGTTTGCTCAACGTTCAAGTGGAAAAGGAGAATGTTTCAGGGACTGTATATGTCATCACTTCATATAACTAAATGTAGGTAACTTCTATATCCCATCACTATATGTAAGTAACTAACTGTAGCTAACTTATATATCTCATCACTATTTGTAAGTAACTAAATGAAGGTATACAATCCCTGAAACGTCTTAATTTACCATTTTCCCGTTGTTCAGCGTGCTTTCTCATCGTTTGTTCAGCGTGCGTTCTCGCCGTTAGTTTACCGTGCGTTCTCACCGTTTTTTCTGCGTGCGTGCACCGTTCAAGTGGGAAAGCAAAACGTTTCAGGGACTGTACCTACTAAGCTACCGTAGCTTTATTGGTGCCAAACTACTCATGGTTTAGCAATAACTTACGGTAATTACTTGTACAACAGAACGCTAACTAAACTCGTATGACAAACAATATCAACAGCATTCCTCCATATATAATGTGTGCCCTGTATGAAAATACATTACATGTATTGTTACGCCAATTTATTTATACGCGGTCCATATTGTAAACCGCTTCATTTCCTGATGTATAGATAACCATGATGTACATCTACATGTAGTATTTGAAATTTTGTTTGACAGGATATCATCACAAGCTGTGTTTTTACTTGTCATCGTAACCAGTTGGGTTTGCTTCGTTACTGCAACAAGATTCGAAAGTGTGGAATTACTAGCTCCTCCCGAGAGACCGTCAAGAATATCCAGCATTGAAGACCTTCGACGCTATATCAAAGAACTTAACATGTATTATTTAATACTGGCCCGGCCCAGGTAGATTGGACTTTTTGATTGGTATTAATTCATACATAGGAATTTGATAAGCTAAGTTTTACAATGCACACATTCATATTCTTCTCAGATTACATACAGGTCGTGCATGTAATTAGCTGAGAACTGTAAAACTTGGGAAAATCGAGGTATAGAGAGCTACAGATTAACACCTAATACGTTTACTCAAGTCACCTTGGGAACAACCAAATGTCACAGGGGGACAGGCCAGGGCTGTATGGGGGATGATCTAAGACATTGAGCCCAGATTCTTTCAGATATCGCTGTACCGTAGCGGATTTATGAGCCGGTGCGTTATCATGGAGTAACTTGATGCCGCGAACACCAGTGCGCGGTCTGCGTTTCTGATAGAAATCAACATGTAGAGTAAGAACACATTCTCTGTAGAACTTTCCAGTGATAGAACTACCTTTCGGGACTGGAATTTGAAGGACTGGACCTTTCGAATCAAAGAATATCGCATACAACATGCGATTTGATGTTTTGCAACGGCGCGCAAATGCCAGGTCTGTCGCCCTCGGATGAAACCCAAACCTTATTTTTAGCTTTAGAATCGGGTTGAAAATGATAGATCCAGGTTTCATCACTTGTAACTATCTCTTCCAAACGACGTGGGTCACATTTATCATATTTTTTTATAACTTGCGATGCAAGTCTAACCCGACTTTGTTTTTGCTCGTCGGTGAGCAAATGGGGCACCCAGCGCGCACAGATCTTACGTAGCCCAAGTCGTTCACGTAAGATCTTTAAAACACTTGACGAATGAATACCACTTAATTCGTCTATCTCTTGCACAGCATAACGTGCGTCTTCCTCAATTAACGTTTTCACAGTAATAACGTTCTTTTCCGTCAAAACGAAAACCGGCCTACCCACTAGAGGGTCATTTTCAATTGACTCCCGACCATCATTAAAACGACGTACCCATTTGCAAACTGTAGCATATTTTAAAGCACCATTCCCATAAACCTCTTGCAAATTAGCATGAATTTCCGTTGACGGAAACCCGAGGTGTGCTCGAATCTTACAATATACTCTCTGTTCAGAGATTTTTCCATCCATATTGACCACTATATTTTACTATAGTGTATAAAACCACGTGTTGAAAATACCCAGCGCAGCGCGCACGTAGACCTCGTGCGCCGCATACCGTGATACCGTTCGAGAGAGGAATGATTACGCAAGTTCTTTGTAAAAAACCCGTGCAACTTCATAATCGTGTTAAAATGTTATACGCTTACTCTACGAACTTAAAAAGTGTCCCTCGTAGGATGAATTTTACTGTCCTGAACTGAAGCAATGGGGTACAGAGTTCAAAATCCTACACGGAGATTCAATAGATGTAGTCCTTAAGTTAATGAGGCATAAAATACCGCCACAAATTTTTCAAACGAAACTACGCCATATGTGTTGAAGGAATTCCTTGCCCTTTCAAATCTTTACCTGTCAGTTGACGGAGTTCGTACAGATCATGGATAGTGCTTGAAGTATGACCCATTCCTTAAAAATGCATAAACGGCATAAATAAATGGAAAAGTGCTTAAATTTGTATTTTAATTGCTTGATTTTCTTTTAATAATGCTTGAATTCTGTGTGTGTGTGAAGCGTTTCCGTGGGTAAGTTTTATGTTAACAAAAATTTAGAAAGCACATATGGCCTTAGAATGGATCGTCGCTGTTTGTTTGATTTTTTAGAGTAAAGCTTGGGTATCTCAGTATAATTTTGTCAAAGCGTTTGATTCTGTTAAGAGTAAAGAACGGTATGTGACAATATAATACACATTGTTAGTACAGAGGGTACGGTTCATAATTCTCACATACGAGGTGATAAACATAAGAAATATTAGAGGTCTGACAACTAATCTATTCTGATGTTTGAAAACAAAGTAATCATACTGAATCTACCCAAGCAACCTTTTGATATCAAAATGTTGAAAAATAGGCGAAAGAAATTTAAAAAATACAATCATTTTTTTTAAATTATTTATTTTTATTTATTTACTTATATATTTATTTTGTCATTGACATGGTTGTATTGTCCAAAGTGTTTAAAATAGTTTTAAAAGTGAAAATTGCTTTAAAAGATGATTCTGGGGTGTACGACCCCTGGTTGACCTTGGACAAATACGTTTTGATTAAATTTAAACCGGTATAATATATTCAATATATGCATCCTATGTACATGTATTACACATGTATCATATCTTACCCGATAGCTTAGTGGTTAAAGCATTCGCTTTGTGAACAAGAGGATGCAACTTTGAGCCCCGCTCGCATCTCGGCCGCTAAAAACAATTAGGGAGTCACTGCTCCTTCGCCGAACACGTGGCATCTAGAAGTGAGAATAGCGGGTGTTACAGATGAGAACTTCAGAACTAAGGTACTCTGTCGCTGTAGGCGTAGGCATGATAAACAGCCGTCACTCCTACGGCCCTGCATATGTTTAAATTGGTAGTAATTCATCCAAAGCCAGTAACATCTCCACACGTGTGAAAGATCATCGAACAGACGTAGAATTTTAATCAGAGGACTTAAAGTGATTTTGCACTACCACATGGATTTTATTTTTGTACATAAAAATAGTTTAATAAATGAGGTGTAAATTCTGGGAAAGGTATCGACATAATAGTGTAACATGTAAAGGATAATTAACTTTTCGGAGAGAGAAAACGTATCAAGGCGTGGTTTGAACTATTAACGGTATTGTTTTCTCGGGTGATTATTCAAGATACTACTAACGCTCTCATATTTTTCACACTCAATATAACATCACTTAGAATAAGCGCTAATGCGTCATGATGTGTTAGTATACTAGACTCACATTTAATATGTCACGTTTCTCAATATTACAGTATAGAATGCAAGGAAATTATATATATATATATATATATATCTGTGTGTGTGTTACATCTTATACCTTTCCATCTTCTATGTATATGTATATATATATATGTATATTATGTATTTGTTGTAGATATGGACGTTCTGTGTCAAATTTTAAACCCGTCCAATCATCATCTCGTGTATGAGGTTAAAGACTAAGTGAAGTTACCACTAACGGCTATCGACTCTGAACACTTTTGTATAATTTCTTGTTGGCTGTTATTATAATTTGCAAATAAATGAATTATAAAAATACTTAAACCAGTATTTTTACAATCTTATCCATCAAAAGTGGTTTTCTGATTGATAAGCAATTCATTTAAACCACAAGTTAGTAAAAGATGTTAGCATACTTCTCAAGTAACACATCTCTGAATGGTACCTTAAAGGAATCACCTAAACAAAGATGATTTACATAACAATCTACTTTATGTAGTTTAATTTTGAAAACTGAACAACTTTCATTTCCACTTCCACACTCATCACAATTTTAATACCAGAAAGGGTATCGAAATGCCTGGGATTCTTTTATGATAAAAAGAAGTTAAGAGTATGACATGGAAGATTAATTTAATGACATAAGTAAATGCCTAGAGAATCTGGATTGGTGCTCATAAACTCTAAGTTGCATAAGAAAGAATACTGCACCAGAGAAAATTGATGTGGGTGGAAATTTGGTATGTACAACAATAACTTAAATTGAAAACTTTCGGATTTACTTTATTTATTCAAATAAATGCAGTTTCAGTAGAAAGTAATCTGTAAAAATTTAAAACCGACTCGAACTCGAAATCAACAATCGACATACTAACCTACTGAGCTGTTCAGCTAGACAATTATACACGGAATAGACAAATGTTGCTGATATTTATTCATGTTTTAAAAGGTTGTTTGTTTTACGTCCCGCCGAGAATTTTTCTCGCATATTAAGATGTCACCAGTTGTAGGGTAAGCAACTACGATTTTAAAATGAAGTCGCCCATAATGACGATGTGAAAATTTAATGTACTCGTATTTAAATTTGTTAAAATTGGCATTCATGATGATCTGATACTGGGCGACTCTGGTTATCCCCTCATCAGATACCTGATGACCCCTTACGTGACATTACAGACACCTGCTGAAAAAAGGTTTAATCCACTTTGTGCCGTACACAGATTCTGATAGAACAGACATCAGGTATCAAGAAGAGAACGTTTCAAGCCCTTCATTTTGGTCTTAGAACATCAGTATTGCACATTACAGCATCCCGTAGTCTGCACAACTTTGCCATAGACAGACAGGATATGTTGATCAATGACAACTGCATAGCCATTAACATTAGAGACTCCCAACCACAGGTATTGCAAGAACCAGCTGCACCGACAAGGAATGATGGAATACAGGTCTTTTTGAGCCACTAATTACACATGTATTTCAGTAGATTAAATATCAAATAAGGACTACTCCGACTGTTCGAATTTGAAAAAGAGAGTTTTATTCTCGTCCATACCATATCATCTCTGTCTTTTTCTCTCAAAAACATGAGACCACTGGCTTATTGATCACCTATGGAACACTAGCCATAAGACCCCTCCATTTTTGAAACCTAAACTTTTTGTAGACAACTTCATACCTTTTCTAAATATAAGTACCAGTGTAATATAAAAATACACACAGTATGAAAAGTATAATATATAAAATATGTATAAATATAGATATCTATCAATTTCTATTTCCCAATTATATTCCTTTTGTTGAAAAGATGCTACACACCAAATTGATAAGTATTGGAACAATAGGTTTCAAGACGATAAAATGCACATCACATGACAAAAGAACGATAACAGTAGGTGACTTGGGTGACCTAATCATATATACAAGTAACAAAGTTATAGGTCAGAGGAAAGTTGAACCAAAGTCTCAGGGAAGTGGCTTAAATGTCGCATAGTAATTTCTGCTTTTTCAGCAAGAGGACTCCTTCCTCATATCTAAATCTGTCCCGTCTCCCTGGTTCGGAAGGTCGGTGGTCTCTTCACGGGTACATTGTATTCGGACTTTCTCTTCCACACATAAGAAACTGGACGCCACCAGATAACTGAAAAAAATGTTAAGTGTGGTGGAAAACAACAAACAACAATCCCTCTTCCTGAGTAGTATAGCCGACATATGGGAGTAAATATAATAGAGTATTGTGTGAGAGAACAAAGGGAAGTACAATGGGAGGATTCCGGATAATCCCCTTCTATGGAAATGCGGGGGGGGGGGGGGGGGGGCAATGGAGCAAGGTCATGGCTGACCTCTTCGCGACCTGGAGAGGGTATCACCCTGACCGTCACAACAACAGAGGGATAATTACTATTAGTGAACAAGACCATAAACATCGCACAGAGTATCACCTGTAACATAATCACCAAATGATGAGTGATTATGATGCGGATTTAATGATACATTGTAACACAGTACCCGAGAGAGCAGCAGGTCATTAAGATCAACAGAGAGGGAATATATTTAAGGAATGGTTAATCCTTCATATCAGACGAAAAGTGGTTTACTCATAAAGACTGGTATATAACCAACATTGTACAACTGCCACATAAATGACATACAAAGAATGGATTAAAATTCTGAAGTAGATTTAATGATACTCTGCTCTGATTCATGGATCCCTCTGTGTAAGCGGTAGCCTTCACGCAAGGGGATTATCCGGATAACCCCATTCTATTGTAAAGTGAGGGGGTGAGAACAATGAAGCAAGGTCATGAATGACCTCTTCGTGACCTGAAGAGGACATCTTCATGCCCTAGAATCTATCTCCTGCAATACAGCAAAGTCATGGATGACCTTTTCGTGGCTTGGAAAGGACATCTCCCTGTCCTATGGTCTATTGTATGAGCAAGGTGCCAAATACTTTGTGAGTAAAATGTCCAGTCTACACATCGATAAATTCTGATAAATTAAAAAATTAATCAATCCTACACCAAGAAGGGAATTGACATCTGAGGTATAAGGGGGAGGGGGAGGGGGAGCCGGGGTCATTGAGTGCAAATAATAAAAAATGTTGTCCTAAGCTTATCGTGTGACCTATGAAATTGAAGGGCTCGACGAGTAGAGGTCAGACCGGAGGTAGTGCAGGGTCACTGAGTGCAAAATAACAAGTTGTTCGAAGGGTATCGTGTGACCTATCAAATTGAAGGTCTCGACGAGTATAGGGCAACTCAGGGGTGGTTCAGGGTCATTGAGTTCAAAATAAAAAAAGACGGGAATTGTGTCGTGTGAGCTATTAAATTGAAGGTCTCGACGGGTTGTGTTCAGCCCGGGGTCACTGCGTGCAATATTAAAAAGTTGTCCTAAGGCTATCATGTGGCGTGTCAAATTGAATGTGTCGATGAGTACAATTTGATAGGTCACACGATAGCCTTTAGACGATTTTTTTTTATTTTGCACTCAACGACCCCGAACTACCTACCCCCGGGCTGACCTCTACTCGTCGAGACCTTCAATTTGATAGGTCACACGGTACCCTTCGGACAACTTTGTTATTTTGCACTTATTGACCCCGGAACACCCTTGGGGTAACCTCTGCTCGTCGAGACCTTCAATTTGATAGGTTATACGATAAGCTTAGGATAACATTTTTATTTCTTGCACTCAATGACCCCTGCTCACCCCCATATACCTCAGATGCCAATACCCTTCTTGGTGTAGGATTAATTGATTTTTTTGAAGAATTTTCCTTTCCAGGCCACGAAAAGGTCATCCGTGACTTTGCTGTATTGCAGGAGATAGATTCTAGGGCATGAAGATGTCCTCTTCAGGTCACGAAGAGGTCATTCATGACCTTGCTTCATTGTTCTCACCCCCTCACTTTACAATAGAAGGGGGTTATCCGGATAATCCCCTTGCGTGGAGGCTACCGCTTACACAGAGAGATCCATGAATCAGAGCAGAGTATCATTAAATCTACTTCAGAATTTTAATCCATTCTTTGTATGTCATTTATGTGGCAGCTGTACAATGTTGGTTATATACAAGTCTTTATGAGTAAACCACTTTTCGTCTGATATGAAGGAATAACCATTCCTTAAATATATCCCCCCTCTACTGATCTCAATGACCTGCTGCTCTCTCGGGTACTGTGTTACAATGTATCATTAAATCCGCATCATAATCACTCATCATTTGGTGATTATGTTACAGGTAATACTCTGTGCGATGTTTATGGTCTTGTTCACTAATAGTAATTATCCCTCTGTTGTTGTGACGGTCAGGGTGATACCCTCTCCAGGTCGCGATGAGGTCAGCCATCAGTTTGCTCCATTGCCCCCCCCCCCCCCTTGCATTTCCATAGAAGAGGATTATCCGGATAATCCTCCCATTGTCCTTCCCTTTGTTCTCTTACACAACACTCTATTATATCTAATCCCCCCCCCCCCCCCATGTGTCGGCTATACTAGTTTCCTGGACTTTAAGAATCTCGTCTTTCAGTTCAATATTAAATTTTCCTCTGTTTTGGGGTTCACCTGTTGTATTTGATTTCATTTGCAACAAATATTATTTTTTAAGATTAACTAGTTTTAGTTATCAATGTTTTTCATCTACTTTATTTATAATAAATTTGCATTCTTGTCTTAGTGTTATATCACTGATGTTTGTTTTTATAAAAAAATGTATTTGTTACATGACTGCAGATTGAAAGGATATCACACAAATTTGTTTCTAATGTGAGCATAAATCATGTCGCTAACAAACCTTTCATCTAAATTTTCTAGAAGTTAGTTTCAGTTTATTTACATCCAAGACAACGGGTGTAAAATCTTCATCTGCAAAATATTTTTTCAAAAGATCAAAATTGTCATACAGTTTAGAAAAATCAAGGAAGCATATTATTGTGCCTATGCGATTTTGGGCACGTTTAAAGAAAGTAAAAGTACAAGTAAAAATGCATGTTTAAAAGATTGAGCTGAGCTTCAGATTTATCAGTCATCATGTGAACATGAAATCACCCTATTTGTACGTGAATGCAACAACTAAAAGTAAATTATGTTTAGTTTACAAATGTATTTATTTAAATTATTTATATTTTATCCAAATCGAAATTTCGAATACGTATTTATAGATATCATACCTTCCATTTAAAATATCAGTTATTAAAAAATATTTTGCAGGTGACGATTTTACACCTTTTGTCCTGGATGTAAATAAAATAGCGCTCAGGGCCGTAGCAGTGATGGTTCTTTAACGTGAGAATCACGGGTCTTTCGGATATGACCTTAAAAACGCAGGTCCCGTGTCGCGGCAGGCGTTGGCACGTTAAAGAACCCTCACTGCTACGGTCCTGCGCTCTAAGCACAGGTCTAAATTTGTGGTACTTCACCTACAGCTGGCGACGTCTCAATATGAGTGAAAAATTCTCGACGGGACGTAAAACAAGCAAACAATCATTCAATCAATTTTCTTTGATTGTTTGGGGTACATGAGGGTCCATCTCATTCGAAACACTGATCAGAGGAGTTGAATTGAACGGTGGTGCTACCGAGTTTGCAACGTTTGTTGCAAAGGGAACAGCAGAACTGGACGCCACAGGTGTTGTGTTAGGTTCCTGTTGAGTGGTGGCCATGCTTGGTGGGAATGAGCCTCATTGTTTACTAGTTCCCTTGGGGTGGTATATGTCCTGGACCCAGCTGTTCCCCGTCTTACGTGAGCATATGGGGATGTGGTCTTCCTCTTAGACCTAGTATTTCCTTGGAGTAAGATGTAAAGTTTTAAGATTGATTGATTATTTATTGCTTTCCGCCACACTCAACAATTTTTCAGTTATCTGGTGGCGTCCAGTTTTTGTTGGTGGAGGAGAGAACCCAGATACAATGTACCTGGGAATAGACCACCGACCTTCCGCAAGTAAACTGGCAAACTTGCTCACATAACGCCGCGGCCGAGATTCGAACACGCGCCGACAGAGGTGAGAGGCTTTGTGATTTTGAGCCCGATGCTCTAACCACTCGGCCACGGAGGCCCCTGAAGTTTAAGAAAAATAAAAAGCTATATAAAGGCCTATATACATATATATTTCGTTATAACATCAACCAATGGAAGACGACGAGGTTAAGAGACTCCAGGACACACTGGTTGCAACAATTCACATGAATTAGCTACAATTACGAATATTATTTTATAGTATTTACGACAAACATGGACAAAGGGAGCAAACAAGCCAAATTATTTTTCAAGTTAGAAAATATCTTCGTTCTAGAATTTACCAAAGGAAGGTTTTGTGCATGCCTTGAGGTAACGGGGGTTGCGGAAACTGGCGACGATTACTGAAAGCCCAAATTGATGCAGGGTGTCACGAGTTATCTTTCTTGTATTTGCCCTATTCATCTCCATAATATGACTGAACTCATCATCGAGTTAAGTCGGATTATTTGTCAAAATGCGCATCTGGTGCATCAAAATTGGTACTGTTTATGTTTTATATACAAGCACATACGCCATGGATTTTTTTCTAAAGTTACCAGTGCAGGATCGCGGTAGCTCAGTGGTTAGAGCGTTCGCTTCGTAACCGGGAGGTCGTGAGTTCAAGCCCCGCTCGTGCCATGGTCGCGTCAAACCTAAGGCGAAAAATAGGTAGTGATTGCGCCTTCGCCAAACGCTCGGCATTTAGAAGTGAGAATAACGGGTCTTTCGGATATGACATTTAAAACGGAGATCCCGTGTCACGGTAGGCGTTGGCACGTTAAAGAACCCTCACCGCTACGGCCCTGAGCGCTAAGCATAGGTCTAAATTTGTGGTACTTCACCTACAGCTGATGACGTCTCAATTTGAGTGAAAAATTCTCGACGGGACGTAAAACAAACAAGCAATCAATCAATTATATAGACAAGTCCATGCTTTTCGGTTGCTCTCTAGAATTGGTTAGTATAAAAAAGGACTAATAGCTCAAACATTATCCATTACTTGGATGATTTGTTGTTTGCAAGAAAGCAGGACACTCCTAGTTGTTCAAATGTGTCTAAAATACTTGAGTTACCGTGTTATGGTGCCCAATAAATGCTAAGAAAACAGAGGGTCCTACAACCAATCTATCATTTCTCGGACTGGGTATAGATACCATAAAGCAAAATATCTTCATCCCAGCCGACAAGCGTAATGAACTTCGATGTAAGCTCACCACGTTTCTTTACTCCAAAAAGGTTACCTTAAGGGAAAGGCAGTCTTTAAGCGGATCATTATTATTATTTTTTTTTTTTGGGTAAAGCATTACCGGGAGGTAGAACATTTATTCGCAGGTTTTATAATGCAACAAGTATTAGAAAGTTACATTTTTTTTAATCTCAGTTACAGTTGATATGAAAGGAGACGTCAAGGTCTGGCTCAGAAGCCCGTGAGGACCCGGGTTAGATAGAATAGATCCTCAGTACCCCCTTGCTTGTCGTAAGAGGCGACAAAATGGGGCGGTCCTTCGGATGAGACCGCAAAAACCGAGGTCCCGTGTCACAGCAGGTGTGCCACGATAAAGATCCCTCCCTGCTCATAGGCCCTGAGCGCCGAGCATAGACCTAAATTTTGCAGCCCTTCACCGGCAATGGTGGCGTCTCAATATGAGCGAGAAATTCTCGAGCGTGACGTTAAACAATATGTAATCAATCAATCTGGCTCATATTTCGTGAAAGCTGCAATGGTCAAACCCCATTCCCTTCATTAGTTTGGTCTACTAATGAAACATTAAACCTATTCACTGACAGTTGTGGTTCCTGCAGTGGAGATGCCTTTTTCTACAATCAGTGGGCTGTTATCACATGACCTACCACGTGGAGTTCAGAGACAAGTCGGGACATTACATTCCTAGAGTTGGTGCCCATATTGACTGCTATTTGGGTTTGTTCAGAACATTTTATATCGCAAAAGTTACTGATCAATACTGACAATATGTCGTTGGTTTACATTATCAATTCCCAAACTAGCAAATCTAATAGAGTCATGCATCTTGTTAGACCTTTGTACTGTTGTGTATCAAATATAACATACATATAAAATGCACTCACATCTAGGGTTATAAAAATTCTATAGAAGATTCGATTTCTACATTTTAGTGGACAAGATTCAGAATATTAGCCTCCAAAGCAGACAAATTTTCGGCGCATTGTTGAGTCTCTTAAACCTGAAGTAGAGAACATTCTTTCAGCAGCAGTATCGCAAAATACTGCTACAACCTACCAAATGGGCATGGATTCTTTTTCTTATTCAGAAATAGTCCAGTCAAATTAGCCCAAAAAAGGGTCAAACTTGCAACTAATTGCAAAAGAATTGTTTTCAATGATTTTGACCTCGCTTATATGTGTACTAAAACATATAAAAAATCTAATGTTTCAGTTGAAGTGGAAATACCATTTTTGGGGGGGTCAAAAACAGAGAAAAAGAGAAAAAACGACAAAAACTGGAAATTAGCTTTCCCATCATTACCTATCAAATAAGAATGCAGTTTCTTGATTGGCATTTATAAATTTTTGTAAGAAATAGAAATTGTAAAATTTCCATGTAATAATTTTACCTTTAAGAGGCTTTTATGGAAAGGGGGGGGGGGGGGTAATTTCAGTGAACAGACCATGGAAATCAGTTTGTTTCTTCTTCTTCCTCCGTGTTCCTTGTTGAATTGGAACAACTTGTTCCTCTACAATGGCCACATCCAATAGTACATTCTAGGCCATGTTTTCGGCACGTACACCTCTTTGTGTCACAATTTACCTTGCAATTACAGTGGATAATATTCAGAAGACGATTGGGAGCAGGCGGCAAAGTGTTTTTAAGCGGCATGTATCTAGTTTTATCCACTGCTGACACTGATAGTATGACCTTCTAGAATGCAGAGCCGCAGAATCAGATGTTGGCGGGAGACTCTGTACCTGAACGCACTTATTGTTAGTGATAGCCTTATTTGTGTATAAGCGGAATCTCAGAAGATCCAGTCCTTCGCACAATACTCCCCCATGTAGGCTAGCAATAATCTGTTCGCCGCTCGTTACAACAGTTTCCAGGCTTTAAGAATTCCTCTATTGCCATTGTAACATTGTTTGTTTTCGAAAGCTTCTTTAAAGCAACACCTTTTCCTATCCCAAATAGGCGGGAGGTTGTATCGCATCCCGTGATTGCGTGTACTACTGGCAGAATTTTGCACTTGTGCATACCAAGCATCCGCTTTGTTTTTTGTCATACCAAGCATCCGCTTTGTTTTTTGTATGTCCCAGTGCCTGCACTTATTAGAAAGTTCAGATCGGAAGTAAATGTTGTATCCATCCAGTGATGCATGGAAGCAGAGGAGAACAAGATCAGTGTCTTCGCCAATGACAACGACTTGTGTTGACTGAGCACATGCTACAGCTGTTGAAATGATGAGACAATCTGCATCTTCCTCTGCAAGGATGACCGTGCATTCATTTTCCCGAAGTCTTTGGGCAAGAAGACTTATGAAACGAGACTTGTTGTTATTTGTGAGAAAAATTTCTTTTTTAGATTTGAAGGTCATATCTGAAGTAAATGTTACATCAGGGGAGATGATGCCCTTTGAACGTCGAAGATGAGTCACGTCTTTGGTCGAGGGTTCACTGGAATATCCATCAAATACAATAGTTGGTCTCGAGTATCTTTTAATAATATACTCAACATACAACTGACGTATAGCATTGAATGACATGCCTTTTGTCCATGGGATACGCTGTAGCAAAGAACCGCCATCCAAAACAAAATGTACATCAAGCAATTCCTTCTCTGATACAGCACAATCGCCCATACTCCAAATTGCATCTGAAATTTGAGGCTTACTTGCTGCTCTTGGAAGCTCTGAAGAATTGATCTTGCCGTTTTTCGTACCGTTATTACAGTTGATTTTCCTTGTTCTTCTGTCATGATGATTTCATCCCCAAAACGCTCATACACTTTCTTTTTCAAGTAAACAGGCGAGTATGCATCATCACCACAGTGGTCCTTCATTTTAGCAACACGATCTAACAGTTGATGTTGTTTGTCATCATTCTCCTGCAGATAATTCACCACTTTAAGAAATGCGTCAGTAATATCACTGTCAACAGGTCTGCCTCCCTTGGCTTCCATCGAAGAGGGTGAGAATATTTTAGGTATGTGTTTGCCTGTACGAAAATTTACGTTACAAGTTTGATGATAGATGGCATCAGCAGCATGCAAATCATTTACAGCTTCTTGTCTACCATAAATTTGGTTTGCCCAAGCGTCTTGTCTTGTAGAACAGACGGATTTTATACAATCCTGAAAATCATGAGTTTGCACAGGAAAAACATCATGCCCTCTTCTACTTTGGTTAAGTTTGGCAGTTTGTCCACAAAAGAGGCAGTGGTCACGGAATGAAAAGGTTTGTTTTGATCTAAGAATTGGTGTACTATCAGCAGGAGGAATTGGCTTGCTTTGTTCTTTTTCCCTCAGATATTTGCTAATTTCAATCGCATTTGTAAATAGACGCCTACATTCGGTGTGCACATATTGCCCAGGATGCGTGCGAAGATTGTTACCCCTTTTCTCAGCAGCAGTATTGATACCTGTGCTACCCTTCCCACGAAGACAAACTAGACCATTCTTGTCCCCCGATTAACAAATTACACAGTCTTGTAATCTTTCCATATTCAACACAAGGTTAGAACAGATATAATTAAAATGGAAGAAATTTTCTACTAACACAACATAAAAGGTTAAATTAAATTGGTATCGTATTAGTTTTGCATATCACAGAAACCGCATTCAAGTTGCAACTAATAGCGTCACTTCAGGAGAAAGATTTACTCCGTCGGATGGGACGTTAAAAGGCGCCCCGTGTACCCCAATCAATAACGAGAAAGATGGCTTTGTAACGCGAATGGGTGTCCTTACATAGAAAATAGAAATAAGCAGTGCAGTATAGAAAAAAGCCTTTTCACTTTCTTACTTTTTAGTTTAAGAAAATGTTATTTTCCGTTACATTACGGCACCTTTCCCAAATTTTGAATGAACCCAGTAGGCCTTTACGTCTACATGACGACACGTGTTGTGACTTTACCAACCTGGTGGTTTTTTTCTAAACTTTTGAAAAGCTTTAGAACGTCTCGTTTGTTTTGTTTGTTTGTTTAAAGCCGCCTGAGCAATTTTTCAGCTATCCGGCGGCTGCGTCTCGTTTGTAAATAAATTTATAGTATTACACCAAGGCTATATTGATTCAACCGCTTACACGCTTGTATGAACATATGTCATAAAATTCGAGCAAAGACTTTGATCTATGTCTACGTAATGATAATGTATACGTCACGATTTCGGTGAAAGCACGCTATGATAGCGCGGCGGTGACATAAAACAAAGGGAGCTATCAGCAAATTTGATGCATCAAAATATATTATTTCTGCACATTAGATAAAATTAGATTGTTTATATGTTGTTTTACTGATACTAAGGAATACTTTGCAAAAAAAATTATTTCTTTTGCAATTAGATGCATGCGAAATCGTAAATTGACTGGACTAAATAAAACAAATATGCACTGCCTGTTCAGTAATTTTTATTACGTAGCAAATTCAGTATCTTACTCGTCTTGGAGTGACATTAGCTATACAGGAAAAAGAAGATAATACTAAAACTTCTATAGTTTGGAAAATGCTTGAGGGGTTGCGTCGGTTAAATCCATCTAAAGATTTATTGACTGATTGTTTGTTTGTTGTTTTCCGCCTCACTCAACAATTTTTCAGTTATCTGGTGGCGTCCAGGTTTTATTGGTGGGGGAGAGAACCCGATACAATGTACTCGGGAAGAGACCACCGACCTTCCGAAAGTAAACTGGCATACTTCCTTCGCCAAACGCTCGGCATTTAGAAAGTGAGAATCACGGGTCTCTCGGATATGACCTTAAAAACGGAGGTCCCGTGTCACAGTAGGCGTTGGCATGTTAAAGAACCCTCATTGCTACGGCCCTGAGAGCTAAGCATAGATCTAAATTTGTGGTACTTCACCTACAGCTGGTGACGCCTCAATATGAGTGAAAAATTCTCGACGGGGCGTAAAACAAACAATTGCTACATGAAAATGGGGAGCTGACGATGGAGAAGATGATATCATCCTGTTTGTCATAAAGTTCAGTATTGTAATCCATTATTAAAAGAAAAGGCTAAGGTAATTCAATCTCGTAATTTCTATAGAAAATACAAATCAGCTAAGGCAACTCAATTTCGTAATTTCTATAGAAAATACAAATCAGAGAGATTGGCAAACAAGGACCCCTGGACATACCAGACCGGTCACACCCACCGTGAACCCTTACATCCTGATCAGGTAAATGGAGCAATCCGTAGTCAGAATCAGTGTGCAAGGAGCGGTCTAACAATTAGATATAAATCATGTGTATTTAAAATTAACTTTAATACACAGTAAACATTATATTTTCAATTTGCACCACGTGTTTGCTATCTGTCTCTACCTTGAATAAAGATGACTTTTAAGGTAGAGACGGATAACAACCACGTAATCAGTAAAAATTGTGTATTTGCACGTGAATTTATTTTTCGAAATTCCTTACACCGTCATAGAATGACTGAAAAACAAAAAGGGGCTCCGAAAATGTCTTGTGACTGACTCAACGGTAGCTAGAGAAATTAGCAATAGTTACGTGAATGAAAAATAATGGTTGATCAAATCCGTGTATTAATTTTTACCAAACGAAATGTAAACCGCCATCATACCTTTCATAGCTGAGCTACGTAAACAAGGATGTTGATGCATCGTAATGTCGGAGTGCTGCGAGTTTAATTAAATACTGTTGATGTCATCACTGAGAGTTTAAACAAAGTTTCTTCTGAGAAGAGGTGCTCGATGCATGCATTCAATTTGGATAATGAAATGATAATTTCGTTTGGTAAGTGAAAATGTCATAATTTAAAATTTTATTCATCTCACGTTTCCTCTGTCATTTCACATTCGATTTATAACAAAATCTATAAGTTTAAACACACGACTTATAGAAGATATATCATTTTGTATACATTTATATACATGTCTCCCGTGTGTATCCAAGTATATAAAATAATGCATATAGTTGTAAGTGGATGTCGCACTCATGTCTAGGTCTATAACATATATGTAAACGCGGACAAGTGACGGGCTCTCAAAAGTTTGTCTCTTTTAACTATGAAAACAGCGTTACGAAAATAGCACATTTTAAACTACTTGAATTAAAGTAACAAAAGAATATTTGTTTACTATGTAAGGGTGTGGGTGGTAGAAAGTATTTGGGGAGGTATGTGTTGCACTAAAAAAATTTATATACATTATATGCTGTTACTTATAATATCTTGAAATTTCATTGACCTAAGATATATAACAAACCTGAAGTTTCATGTTTCACACGTGTATATAGGTCTACAAAACTTTAAAAAAAAAAAGATCTTGTAAAATCACTGCTCCCTCACATGCAAATACATGTATTGAATGTACATATGCAAGTAAAATATGTATACCCTTCTCTTGATTCACATTGAGTCTTGGTTTTAAAAAAAGAGTTGCGTTGATTTGATACAATTACAATGAACTGGCATTAACTTTTAGTGATATACAAATCTAAAATCCATTGTCTGGCACAGTATAATTAATGGATTATTACTGCAAATATTTTCGCTAGGTATCATCCTTAGGACCAGTACAGGTTGGAATGGGCTTAGAGTAAAATTTACGTCTCCATATGAGTGAAAAATTCTCGAGTGGGACGTTAAACAATATACGAGGGACACACTTTAAGTTCGTAGAGTATGGCAGTCTTTTTAAAACCGCTTGAAATATCAAAATTTTATTTATCTAAGACCTTCGAAATATGCCCCGTTTGCCTCAACACACATTTTACACCGATCCCATTTCCGGAATGCCGCCCGGTACTCCTCTCTAGGTATATGTTGCAGACACTGGTAGACCGCACTGCCTATACGACAACGGGACTCGAAACGGTGTCCTGCCAGCATTTCCTTTAGTCTTGGGAACAAACAAAAGTCACAGGGGGACAGGTCAGGGCTTGTATGGGGGATGACCTAAGACATTGAGCCCAGATTCTTTCAGATATCCCTGTACCGTAGCGGATTTATGGGCCGGTGCGTTATCATGGAGTAATTTGATGCCACGGACACCGGTGCGCGGTCTACGTTTCTGATAGAAATCAACGAGTAAGAACGCATTCTCTGTAAAACTTTCCAGTGATAGAACTACCTTTCGGGACTGGAATTTGAAGGACTGGACCTTTCGAATCAAAGAATATCGCATACAACATGCAATTTGATGTTTTGCAACGGCGCGCAATGGCAGGTCTGTCGCCCTCGGATGAAACCCAAACCTGATTTTTAGCCTTAGAATCAGGTTGAAAATGATAGATCCAGTTTTCATCACCTGTAACTATATCTTCCAAACGACGTGGGTCACATTTACCATATTATTTTATAACTTGCGATGCAAGTCTAACCCGACTTTCTTTCTGCTCGTCAGTGAGCAAATGGGGCACCCAGCGCGCGCAGATCTTAGTAGCCCAAGTTGTTCACGGAAGATCTTCAAAACACTTGACGAATGAATGCCACTTAATTCTTCTATCTCTTGCACGGTAGAACGCGCGTCTTCCTCAATTTTCCTCTTTTTACAGTAGTAATGTTTTCCGTCAAAACGGAAACCGGTCTACCCACTCGAGGGTCATTTTCAATTGACTCCCGACCATCATTAAAACGACGTACCCACTTGCAAACTGTAGCATATTTTAAAGCACCATTCCCATAAACCCTTTGCAAATCAGCATGAATTTCCATTGACGGAAACCCGAGGTGTGCTCGAATCTTACAATATACCCTCTGTTAAGAGATTTTTCCATCCATATTGAACGCTATATTTTACTATAGTGTATAAAACCACGTGTTGAAAATACCCAGCGCAGCGCGCACGTGGACCTCGTACGCCGCATACAGTGATACCGTTCGAGAGAGGAATGATTACGCAAGTTCTGTGTTAAAAATCGTGCAACTTCATAATCGCGTTTAAGAGTTATAGGCTTACTCTACGAACTTAAAAAGTGTCCCTCGTATAATCAATCGAGTAAAATTTGCATTGAAAATTAGAAAGAAAGGTACAATATTTTTCAAGATTTTTTTTTAAACATTTGTGAACACAGACACATTATTCCCCAGGATAAGACAAATATTTCCTGCTCCTACAGTGTAAGATTAGGACGTCTGCGGTTTGGTGAAAGGAACAAATTTGCTTTATGGATGTTGAAAAGAATATATAATGCAGTTAATTTATAACGAGAAATTACACCAGAGTACAGTAAGATACGGAATCGAGCACTTCCATACGCATAGCAAATCATTTGTGCCATGTGCAGAGGTTCTTTCTATGGTCATATATTTATTATTATAATACTACACTATAAAGTAGGAGTCATTTGAAATAAACGGTAAATTTTATCTAATTCAATAAAAGCAACCTTTGAATTGTTTCAGTGTGAATGTCCAAGAATGACTCGATCTGTCTAGTGCAGGGCAGAATGAATGGTCTAATTTTATTGTGAATGGATTAAAATTGGCTCATAAATGTTCAGGTGCTTAAAGACAGAATGATATAATAGATAAAAATGGAACGTTTATTTCAAAAAATTATTTGTCACTTTCTTGCATTCACTTGCATATTGATCGTAAACATCATATTTAAAAGTTTTTAAAATGATCAGCGTGACGGTGTCTCTATTAACAGCTCCACGCCGTAATGATCTGAGGCAGGCACAGCTTCCCCAGGAATCAGATGATCAAAAACCCTCTGCAATGAATAAGTAATGAAACTAATAGAATATACAAACATATTTGTATGTTGTTTCTGACCACAGACACAACATTGAAATAAATGTCACATTAGGTATATGAAAATAAGAAACAAAATGCTTTTGTTTAGTAAAACGTTGGCAATTAACATACTGAAATTAATATACACTGGTTACCATTGCTTTGTATATTGCAATATCATTCTTTGGTTTTCGAATCAAAACTTGGTCAATGATTGATCCGCTCTCAATATCCATTGCTAGAGGGTTTTCCAAACAATAAGTACACACAGTTTCGAAAGTGGGAAGGAACTTCTGACTTATGTAGTATTTGTATGAATCTAAAACAATAAAGAATAAGCAATATTGTTTACACAATTTAGACTGATTTCCAATCTCCATCAACCCCGTTTCTTCTATTTTACACCATGATTACAATTTCCGGTTACCGGTAATTTTCACGTTCTGATATTGCAACGGAGTGTGTGTATAGCATATCTTCGTATACCTTTTCTAAAATTGGTAAATATATTTTTTATTTGAAAAACTCACTTATTGCATGCATGCAATACCGCGATACAAAAACATTAAAGAATTTTGTCTCTAGGTCCATTTATCAAAGAATTTCGTCTCGGTGGTACATGTATAGACTCGGTCGACAGAGGATGCTTACTCCTCCTCGGCACTTGATCCCACCTCTGGTGTGTCCAAGGGTATGTGTTTGCCTTATTCATGATTGTGTATTCTTTATAGGATTTAATATATTGACCACTGTTCGTTGTCGTCACCCTATCATTGATATTAAGAGAAAATATGTAAACAGGTGTGAAAGAAGAAATATAATACAATTGTATGAAAGTGTTATGATTTGTATGTACTATACCGAAATTGTAGTCAGGGTTTGACCCATGGTGCAGAAACACGAGTTATTATGATGATTGTTTAACTATACTAGCAGGAAAAAAAAGAAACGGTATACTTAAAAGTTAAATAAAAACATAAAAAGTATTCCTTGATCGCACTTTATTTTTAAAGGCAAAGTTTAATATACTAAACGCGTGTTTGAGCACTCAATTGGAATTTTTTGACAATATTCAATGTATTGAAACAAACACTGGGGTTTTTAAAGATAAAATTGATTGAGAGATGCCTCGCATGATTGAAAATGATCATTTGCGTGCGATTAGAATGCTGGGAACTGGGATGTCTCGAAGCAATGTGGCAAAGTAGTTTGAAGTTCATATTGACACTGTCAATGCTTTATGGAAACAATATCAGCAAACTGGCACCCTTCGGGACCGTCCATGATCATGAGGCCCACGTATGACGTCACGTATATACAGAGGTCACATTCGCATTATAGATTCCAATCGGCGTCTTTGACCGCTAGAAGCATCCCTGGACATCAACTGATATGTTCTTGTACCGTAAGGAACATATTGCGAGAGGCCAACATTCGTCTTGCTATCCGTCCTTTCTTGCGTCACCGTGTTGCAAGTTTAGCATGGTTTATGAGGCACTGCCATTTCCATAACAGAGATTAGGCGAAAGTTCTGTTTACGGACGAGCCGAGATTTCATTTCGACATCGTGTCGGCCAACGTTACATTGACGCCTGCGTTATTGATTGATTGATTGTTTATTGTTTTACTCCACACTTAACAATTTTTCAGTTATCTGGTGGCGTCCTGATTTTATTGGTGGAGGAGAGAACCCAGATACAATGTAACCGGGAAGAGGTCACCGACCTTCCGAAAGTAAACTGGCAAACTTTCTCTCATATATCGGCACAAGCGAGAATCGAACCCGCGCCGACTAGAGATGAGAGACCTTGTAATTTTGAGCGCGATGCTGTAACCACTCGGCCACGAAGGCCCCGCACCTGCGTTATTCAGCGCATGCAGTGGGGGTGTTATAGTCTGGGTTCGAATTACAACACATGTATGGACCCCTTTGGTGATAGTGGAGGGCAATTAATCGGAGTACGCTATTGTGACGGGATTGTACGTCAGCACGTCATTCCATTCATTCATAATAACCAGCATAACGTCATTCTGCCGCAGGACAACGCACGACCGCACACGTTGTTAGTGACCATCTTCAGCAGCAAAACGTGAAAAATGCTACGCTGGCCTGCAATGTCACCGGATTTATCGCCTATAGAACATGTTTGGGATAAAATGGAACGACGTCTACGTCAAGAGCCAAACGGACCTGCTACATTTGTTCTTTATTGCGCATATGGCGGAACATTCCCCGGGCATTTCTGCATAACCTGATTCATTTAATGTTTCGTAAGTGTAAAGAATGCATCGGTGCAAATGGCTGTCATACATGCCATTAAACCTGTGAAACTCTTTTACACCCCTTACTTTCAGTAGCAGTTAGTAATCCGTGATTTGATGTTTAAATCGAAAGACAATCCATTCTATTAGAATTACTAATGTTATACACAATGCATCATAATATTTTGTATATAAATCTATAATTGAAATTACTAAACTATACAGTTTTTCTGCTAATATACATTGAATAAAATGACACAAATCTAGACATTACTAGTTATTGGTAAACTTTGGCTTAGAATTAGAATTATATTATTTTCAAACTAGGGCCTGTAACACTTGATATCACACACAGACAGACAGATATATTATACACACACACACACACACACACACACACACACACACACTAAAATCCACTGGTCTGTAAATTAAATAGAAAAAGAGACACAAAAACATTTATTAAAGCATTAGCGCTTTCATTTCAAATAGACGTCTTCATATTAGCGAGAAATTCTCGAGCGGGACATTAAACTATATATAATCAATCAATCATTTAAAATCTTCAGAAATTTTGCTCTCTCTCTCGAGATCGAGAATAATTATTTTTCACAATGTTCGGTAAAAGAATAGGTAAAAAGACCAAAAAGAAACACGAAAGCTTCTAAAGATCTGAAATGAAAGCACTAAAGCTTTACTAAACGCCTTCGTGTTTCTTTTCTGATCTTTTACACACACACACACACACACACATATATATATAAGATGTCACGTTTCTCAATATGAAAGTATGCAATGCAAGCAAATTATATATTTGTGTGTGTGTTACATCTTATATCCTTTCCATCTTCTATGTATATATATATGTATATTATGTATCTGATGTAGATATGGACGTTCTGTGTCAAATGTTAAACCCGCCCAATCATCATCTCGTGTATGAGGTTAAAGACTAAGTGACGTTTTCTTTAACACCAGTGATAATAGCTTAACTTATATATTGTGATGGACAAAGCTACTAGGCAATCAATATGCAAAAATTTGCTCAAAGTTTATGCACAAACTATGTATAGTTGTACTAACAGACATTATATATAAATTAAATATATAGGATGATTGTTCGTTTTTAGTTGGACGTCCGGGTAGCGTAGTGGTTAACGCACTCGTTTCTCTCAGCTGCGACCCGAAATCGATCCTTAGGATCGACAGTGGTTGTATGTGAGAGAGTATTGCGATTGCCCACTTGGACAGGTGGGTTTCCTCCCACATCAATGACCCCTTTTAACTGATACTATGACCTTGACCTTTGACAAACAATAGACTTCTTCCACTCATCATAGTGATCCAATATACCAACTTCTAAGATTCTGGAGCTTACTTTTCATTTTGCCTACAAGGTTCGGAAAGACAAACGGATGACGTTATACGTCTATGACGGGCTTATAAAAATCAATACATTATCTGTATATTCGAATTATAGCTTAAAACAAAGATGTTATATTCGAATAACGAGGGGGGCCTCCGTGGCCGAGTGGTTAGAGCATCGGACTCAAAATCACAAAGCCTCTCACCTCTGTCGGCGTGTGTTCGAATCTCGGCCGCGGCGTTATGTGAGCAAGTTTGCCAGTTTACTTGCGGAAGGTCGGTGGTCTCTTCCCAGGTACATTGTATCGGGGTTCTCTCCTCCACCAACAAAAACTGGACGCCACGAAATAACTGAAAAATTGTTGAGTGTGGCGGAAAGCAATAAATAATCAATCAATCAATCGAATAACGATATATCAAGCATTTGTAATTTTTGCCCTTTTCATTTTGAAATACATTTCTCACTCATTACTTGATACGCCTCTCAAAAAGACTTGTTTTGTTTTGTGATGTCGAAAACTAAACATTTCTTACCTTTTGTTACTCTCTGTTGGATCTTAAGAGGGCAGCGAAATATGCATCGCATGCGTAAAATTTCGTATATTTTCTGTTATGAAGTTCGTTGCAAACTTCACCATCAATTACTACGTTTACAATTTGATAAATAATCTCCGTAGAACTAAGACGGCTGCCTTCACAGCTCGATGGTCATTGTTTGTTTTACGTCCCGTCAAGAATTTTTCACTCATATTGAGACGTCACCAGCTGTAGGTGAAGTACCACAAATCTAGACCTATGCTTAGCGGTCAGGGCCGTAGCAGTGAAGGTTCTTTAACGTGCCAACGCCTACCGTGACACGTTTTTAAGGTCATATCCAAAAGACCCGTGATTCTCATTTCTAAATGCCGAGCGTTTGGCGAAGGAGCAATCACTACCTACTTTTCGTCTTAGGTTTGACGCGGCCATGGCACGAGTGGGGCTCCAACTCACTCAATAAGTTAACTCGTACATTGTGTGCGAGAGTAGGAAAGGTGGGCTGTCGTAGACTGCGAGGGAAACACGTGGGTTTCGTCGTAAGTAGGAAGTAAGACTTTAATAAGTATTAGAATGATATATATTAGGTATGAAATCAATATGTCCCCATAATACAGCATGTTCTATGTCCATGTTGACAGATTTCTGCGAAAACATTCTCGCGTACGGGTTAATTTGATCGAAAATAAAGAGCAAATTGAATTGACCAATGAGAACGCATATTCTATTTTGGGTGATTGCCATGAACGTTTTTTTTTTTACCCATATTGTGGCCTCAACCTAGCCTCAAATGATCGAAACATAACTAAAAATGAATTAACATAAACAGATTGATTGATTGATTGACTATTGCTTTCCGCCACACTCAACAATTTTTCAGTTATCTGGTGGCGTCCAGTTTTTGTTGGTGGAGGAGAGAACCCAGATACAATGTACCTGGGAAGAGACCACCGACCTTCCGCAAGTAAACTGGCAAACTTGCTCACATAACGCCGCGGCCGAGATTCGAACACGCGCCGACAGAGGTGAGAGGCTTTGTGATTTTGAGCCCGATGCTCTAACCACTCGGCCACGGAGGCCCCCTAGATCATTATAAAGACAATAAAATTTGCGAAATGCTCACTTTCAACGAGACTGTTCAAACCTCTGTAACATCAACTCCTTTGTCAGTAGCCCGCCTCGATTTAAAAAACTGATAATAAGCAGAATAGGCTCTTGCGTATCGAATCAGTTGGGAGATATAAACAGCATATACAGGTGATGATGGAATATTGCCACATAAATAAGGGAAGTTGACGATGGAGAAATGGATATCATCCCGTTTGTCAAAAAGTTGAGTTGTTAGTTTGCCACCGGTATCTATATTCAGTAAAATATCTAAGTACGAAGCAGAAGTGGAAGACTCTGTGGTGTCTTTTATTTCAAGTTCACTGGGATATATCAAATCGACATATGAATGAAAATGATCACTGTTGATAGACAGAACGTCATCAATATATCTAAATGTCAACTTGAAAAAGGCCACAGCAAGAGATTTTTTCTTCTCGTGTAGAAACTTTTGAATGAATTCTGCTTCGCAAGAAAATGAACATAGGTCAGCTAACAAAGGAGCACAATTCGTGCCCATGGGAATATCAACAGACTGTTGGAAGACCTGATCACCAAAGACTACGAAAATATTGTCAACGAGGAACTCTAGCATCCTTTTTAATATCAACTTCAGAGTACTTGTGCGTGAAGTCAGAGTGGTGTTTTACAAAGTAATTTTTGGGATGACCAATCATTAAATATAAACATTTCCTTTTACCATTTTTGTTCACGAAACAACTGTTTATAATGTCAATAGTCTAGTCTTTAATTTCTCGTGAGGTATGGTCGTGTAAAGAGTTGTAAAATCATACGTTTTAATGTTGTGAATTCGAGAAAAGTTTTGTGATTTCACATTCAATAAAAGTTCTTTAGAATATCTAAGAATCCACATTTGATTAACACCACTTCTGGCATATGTAGTGGCACAGTACGTTTGAAGTTTCTCTTTAACAGCAGTTAATATTTTCGTAAGGAGCGGGGTTTGGTAGAACATTTACTGGGTCCGGCAATGTATCTTTGTTTGTAAGGGTTTTTGGGGATCCAGTGTAGGTATGGTAACTCATATTCATCCGCTTCATTGACTGGGATATTAAATGTATTTAAAACTGAAGCATGATTTTGAAGAATTTCATCTTTGAAAGGGCAGTTAGAGTATACCTGCGATTAATATTTGTGGAATTGATTGATTATATATATTGTTTAACGTCACGCTGGAGAATTTTTCACTCATATGGAGACGTCATCATTGCTGTAAAATTTAGGCCTATGCTCGGCGCTTATGGCCTTTGAACAGGGAGGGATCTTTTACGTGCCACACCTGCTGTGACAGGGGACATCGATTTTTACGGTCGCCTTAAAAACTGAGGTCCCTTGTCACGGTAGGCATTGGCACGTTAAATAACCCTCACTGCTACGGCACTGAGCGCTAAGCATAGGTCTAAATTTGTAGTACTTCACCTTCTCGACGGGACGTAAAACAATCAATCAAACGAAGCGAACGCTCTAACCACTGAGCTACCGCGACCGGTGAAAAAACAAATAACGGTGATCAAACATGGCTGACATGACGCTAAAATCCATATGTAGGGAACATGTATGATTGATTGTTTATTGTTTTACGCCACACTCAACAATTTTTCAGTTATCTGGTGGCGTCCAGTTTTTATTGGTGGAGGAGAGAACCCAGATACAATGTACCTGGGAAGAGACCACCGACCTTCCGAAAGTAAACTGGCAAACTTTCTCAAATAATATCGCCGCGAGCGAGAATCGAACCCGCGCCGACAAGAGGTGAGAGGCCTTGTGATTTTGTAGATCAAGTTTGATGATAATATCCTTATTAGTACTATTTTCCCCATGATGATTCCTATGAAATAATGATCTTGACTTGCATCTTCAACTCACCACTAGGATCATAAATACCAAGTTTGATTTTCCAGCTTATTTGTATTCTTTTCACGCTTCCCACGCAGTGATGAGTGAGTGTACAGACAGACACATTGCACACAAAAATATCACATGTGTCGAGTTTGATTATTGGAACTGTAAATAGCTCATGTAAGCGTTCATTTGATCTACGAGTCCTCTTAATCATTAGCAATACGAATACTAAGTGTGGTGATGGTAATCTTGTCAGTGGGATTTTTTTTTCGCTCACAAGGTACTGCCAGACAGATGCACTACATAATACCATAATAAAAGCGGGGCCTCGTGGCCGAGTGGTTAGAGCATCGGGCTCAACATCACAAAGCCTCTCACCTCTGTCGGCGCGTGTTCGAATCTCGGCCGTGGTGTTATGTGAGCAAGTTTGCCAGTTTACTTGCGGAAGGTCGGTGGTCTCTTCCCAGGTACATTGTATCTGGGTTCTCTCCTCCACCAACAAAAACTGGACGCCACCAGATAACTGAAAAATTGTTAAGTGTGGCGGAAAGCAATAAATAATCAATCAATCATAATAAAAGCCGCCTATGAGGGGTGTAAAATAAACCTTATGTGTTATTGATGGTCCTTAAATATATATACCTATAAAATATCCTTGGTCTTCATTCTGGACTGGAAGAAATGGGCCTGTGTTCACGTCACCCATTATTATCGAACGTTTTTCGTCATTTGGAAAACTGCTGATCAGTGTTTTAGTTTCATCAAAATGTTGCTCTTTCCAGCTTCCATACACTGTTCTCAAATTTCCTTTAAAGTAAAAAAAAAATGAATTAACGGCTTCCTAGAGTGGTGGTCATACCCTATACTCCATGGTTGCAAACCACATCTATCTACATTACTCTCGGATGTTTAATAAATATTGTCCAGGGTGTTGATAAATCACGGGACGGAAAACGAAAAATAATAAATTGTTTGTCAACGAAACATATTTTTTTCTTTTTATTCATGTATTAATTACTATCAATGCATATTAATTTGCATCAATGAAGTTAAGATACATTACAGAGTATTCAATAATTTTAAGCAAGGTATTATTAATTGTTTGTTTTCATTTCGCAAAATTAAATGCCAAATTTTGTATCCTCTGACAGCCGACAAATTTGAAAACGACACTCACAGGACGCAAAAGGATGCTGAGATTTACTGTCTACAGAAAATGTCGTGATGAAAGCCGATTAATGTAGCTCTGTAACACGGGACCTCGGTTTTTGCGGTCTCGTCTGAAGGACAGTCCCATTTAGTCGCCTTACGACAGCAAGAGGTACTTGGGATCTATTCTAACCAGGATCCCCACGGGACTGTTGGAGCTGTAATGTGTATCGTATATCTCAAAAGCATTCGACTGAAATGGAGAAATGAACATTAATATCCCTTTAATGTGTTCTCCGCGGTTTGAAATACACATTTTCAATCTCTGAATCCATTTCTGAAATGCGTCACGGTACCCTGATTTAGGTAGACCTATGAGGCACTGTCTGGTGTCTGAGCCAAGGGCTTGTCAGGACTTGTAATGACTAACACATAAATTGATTGATTGGGGTTTTACGCCGAGTTGGCAATATTTCAGCCATTTTACGACGGAGAAGCAACTGAAATATGGTTGGTTTTGAAAGTTGAAGTTTCCCTGACGGCCCCCAGTGAGCCTACTATTGTTCGAAAATCAAGGACACGATCTTTTACGTGCCAAGGGGGTTGTAATTCTTGACACGGGGCACCCTTTAACGTCCCATCCGACGGACCTAAAAGATAAAAATACGTAAACAGGTAAAAATACATATCATTCTGTGTATATGAATAAGTATCAAATTCTTCTGTTTGTTTTTGTTTTACGTCCCTTCGAGAATTTTTCACTCATATTGAGACGTCACCAACTGTAGGTGAAGTACCACAAATTAGACCTATGCTTAGCGGTCAGGGCCGTAGCAGTGAGGGTTCTTTAACGTGCCAACGGCTACCGTGACGCGGGACCTCCGTTTTTAAGGTCATATCCGAAAGACCCGTGATTCTCACCTCTAAATGCCGAGCGTTTGGCGAAGGAGCAATCGCTACGTATTTTTCGTCTTAGGTTTGACGCGGCCATGGCACGAGCGGGGCTCGAACTCACGACCTCCCGGTTACGAAGCGAACTCTCTAACCACTGAGCTACCGCGACCGGTATACATTCTTCTGTAAAAGTCGCATTTTTGTAAATATTTTATGATAAGATGATAGTCAATATTTGTAAAAGTTCATGCGTTGATTGCACATTATTAAAAAGTCTATTTCGCGTGGGTGTAAAATCACTACATTCCAAAAGATTGTGTTCTATAGTTAATGGACAGTCACAAGATATACATTCAGGTTGAAGTTCTCTGTTTAATAAATAAGAATGTGTCAATTTTGAATGTCCGATGCGTATTCCTGAAATAATAACTTCGTCCTGGCGTTTCATTACGATGTTACACGATTTGTTTACTTTGTTTTGAATAGAATACAGTTTACTTCTGTCACAGAAATCCCAATATATTTGCCAAAGATCATTTACATATAGTTTTATGTTATATTTCAAATCTGTGTAAGGAATTTTAAAATATATATCATTTTGTAGTGCATTTTTACCTCTTTTGTCTGCTTTGTTGTTCCCTTGTATACCATTTTTTCCAATTATAAAACAGAGGTTGACTGATATATTTGTTCAAAGTTTAATTGGACAAATTTATTGTTCTCCAAAGTGTATTATTTACAAACATGTTATTGATCACTTTTCTTTACAGTATTATATTTGTAAACCTATACCTAGTGCGTACAAAAGGCATATTCGTAGAATAAGACTATCTTCTCACAATCTTGAAATTGAAACAGGCCGCCATAATAATATACCTAGGGAAAATAGAGTATGTAAATTCTGTAAAAATGACGTAGAGGATGAATACCATTTTGTATTAATTTGTCCCCATTATAAGGAACTTCGTCATAGATATATCAAAAAGTACTATTGGCAAAAACCTTGCGTTTTTAAATTTATACAGTTATTAAGTATCCATAATGTACATGAACTTTGTAATTTAGGGAAATATTTACATCTTGCACTTAAGGTGCGAGAAAACCTTCTTGTTTAAAAGTTGTTCTCCATAGAAATACTCCTGTATATTATATGTATGTTATGTATGTTACACTTCCATACAGTGCCATTTATATGTATATATGTAATATTTAAAAATGTGATAAGACGTATGTCTTAAGCAATAAAGAGATCAGATCTAATTCCAACTGCGGATCATCGTGGTGTTTTCGTTTAGAACAGAAATGCATGCACGCCGTTTTAGTTCTGGAGAATTTAAAAGTCGCATGGGGCTAGATCTGGAGAGTATGGTGGGTGTAGCAAGATGGTAACCTTCTCCGACTTAAACAAATGTTTCACAAGTCCAGATGTATGTGAGCATCATCATGAATTAGACGAACATGTCTAAATCCAGACACACATCAGGGCGTCGTTTATATTTCTTGAGCTATTGTAGTATAATATCTCGGTGAGATCGACCTGTAACACGTTTGCCCTTCGTTACCAGAATTTGTACGGGTATACCATCATATTAGAAGAATATGCAATGATTGATTGATTGTTTCTTTGTTTTCACTCATATTGGTTTGCAGTCTCTCTGACATAGAAGCCAAGTAGACGATCAGTGGTCTATAATAGAGAGCTATTAAAGTGTTACCATCGTAATAATCGCCCAATGAATCACTTGTTTGGTGTGTACATCTGATGTCCCCAACGTCGTCAACCTACAGAAAATAACAACGTTGAGAAGAAAAAATGAAAGAAAATTTAACTGTAAGTACAAGAACCAAATTTTGTTGGAATCGACATATTATTCTGCCATTGCATTCCCTTTGCGGGGTAAAGGTAATGCGGCTTTTATCACTTACTGTTTGTCGGGAATGAAACATGATATATTCCACTGCTACTAATTACTTGCTCATAATTTTTAAGAGATTACTTAAGTAGGAATTTAATCGGATGGACAAAATGAATCCTATATATCCCAAATTTTGATTACGTGGGGTATAATTAATGCGGGTTGTTCCTGGTTGTATGTACAGATGTAGTATGAAAGTTTATTCATTTTAATCATTTAAATCGATATGCAGCAATTGGGAAAGATAATGTGTCATTTTTGGTGAGATCATGTTGATAAGATACTGAAGCTTTTACCTCGAATGAAATATACGCTCGATTAAATAGCGTCTTCTCTTGTCGAAAATAAGTCATTGAAGGATTTAGCAGCTTCCTCTTACTAAGTACTAGCAAACCCGGTAGGTTTGTCTGTGTGTTGGAGAAGAGACAATTTTTCAGCAAAGAACTAATATCAAAACCAGAGAAGGTAAGACAGGAAATACATTGACGAGACAAGTCTAAATAGCCGGCCTTTTCCATGAGACACGTCAACCTTGCAGCCACCTCCTCCTCTTCTAAGCACCCTTCAACAATTAAAAAAGAATATCAAACTCCTCATCAGTAACATAATAATTTAAATCCTTTAAGAATAAAAAAAAAAATCACTCTTTATCAAATATGGAATGCCTACCAAAGCAATGAAATTACATATATGTTCCTGTTGTAATAATATAATGTTCCTTTTACAAGTAACACAAGACATCACAAAATCTTCTTGCGAGATAATGAGATCACCAGGTCATCAATATTCTGGAACACAGATTTTAGAAAGAATACATACGATTCATACATACCGTTAGTTACTGTCCTTATGACCATCATTAAAACTCCTAATTCCAAACAACGTGGGCGATGTTTCTTGGACGACTGCAACAGCTCTTGTGTTTCGCTATGTAGTCCACTCAGTGTGTATGGATACGTATCTTGATTTGCTTTCACTATAGCAAGGACATCTTTATCATTCCAAACCTGTAAAATGTGAACATGTTGCATTTAAACAAGATTCGTCAATACTGTATAGAGAAAATCAACAAATAAAAACTAATATGTTTAGCATAATTTGTATGTTGCCGAGAATCAGAGTGACTTAGTGAACTGTTCTCTCCAAAGCCACGCATGGTTATTGAATTCGTCTGCTTTATTTGATTCAAAGAAAATAACCTCTTGACATCAAAGTTATAGGTGTTTTATAGAAAGCTGCAAATTGTTGTCAAAAACTTTTATTGTTTGATAGTTTTAGGATCCTTAAAGAATTCCCCTTTCGCTTAGAGACGTGATCTGCTGTCAAATGATGACTGGATTTTACAGATGCTCTAAAAACTATAAGATCACCAAGTCAAGATGTCCCCTTTTCTCTGCAGTGCTTCAATTTTCAATCAAAATCAGCTATAAAAATGGGGTATACCTCTTGCAAACATATTATGTCCGCTTGCATAGATCCAATATTGTTTGCGATGTATTCGGCCCTCTTCTGATAATCTGTTTGGATGTTGATCAAAAAAGTGTTGAAGGTTAAGAGTTTCGTCGTAGACGAGCAGTCTGTGTGCTGGCATAGTGCAAAGACGAGTACAGCAAACAACAGTCGCATTATTATCTACTGTATAAAAAGTTGACAAATTATAAGACTTTGTTACTTTATTTCAAAACAATGACAGTGTATGATAAATAGTGTGTGTGAAACATTGCTCACCGACCGTGATAAATTCCTATTTTAGCAGTTACAAGTGCTTCTAACCCTCGCCTTTAATAAATACGAAAAACAAATATGGGTGTTTTTTTAAGTTTATCATGTTTTATTCCTTTTAAATTTCATTTTCCAACATCAGTTACATATGAACACATATTGTCAACCTTGCACACTTCCACACATCCAGACACCGACGGAAGGGGTTAATCATAACTGAAAAAGAATACATGGAGACAAAAACTATAGTCTTTGGGCTTTATTTTGAGAACATTCCCACTCTGACCATCTATTTTCAAACCAATCCCCAAAGAATACTTTCCTTTCTAATGGATAAAAATTGTAAAGTTGGTTGGTTGTATATTGTTGAATTTTTCACTCATCTGGAGACGTCACCATTGCCGGTGAAGGACTGCAAAATTTAGGCTCATGCTCGGCAGTTATGGCCTTTGAGCAGGGATGAATCTTTATCGTGCCACACCTGCCGTGCCACGGGGCCTCGGCGTTTACGGTCTCATCTGAAGGATCGCTCTATTTAGCCGCCATTTACGACAAGCAAGGGGTACCAAGGAATTGTTCTTACAACCCAGATTCCCACGGGGAGGTACTTATTGATAACATTTGCTATGGTGTTATTGCTTAAGAGCCAAATATATTTGATACCAAAAAATTAATTGAGAATAACGGTAAGAGATAATTTGTTTGTTTTGGGGCGTGTTTTTCCCCCCAATATTTATTGTTTAGTGTAATAGATGGACAAGTAAATAAAGTCTCAATTTGGGATTTTATGACCTTTGACCTTAATTCTCTTCATCCTGTTCATCATGATTTTTGTTAAAAATCCTTTTAAAATAAGATCGGTGTACGCAGTAGGGTTAAGGTGTCCCGAGTAAAATTAACAAGTAATAACGGGGCATTCAAATTAAAGTAAAATTCTCCCCAACGTATCATATTTCACTAATAATCGTTTGTCAATATATAAACGAACATGTCACAAGGGGAGATCCCTTGTTGAACCATTACGTCGTCATGCAAACGACGTCGAGTTATTTTTTCCTATAGACTTTCAGTTGTTTATCACCACGGAACAGATGGATTAATTGATTGGGGTTTTACGCCGTGTTGGCAATATTTCAGCCATTTTACGGCGATTAAACAACTGAAAGAAACATGGTTGGTTATGAAAACTGAAGTTCCCTGACGGCCCTCAGTGAGCCTACTCTTTTTCGAAAATCAATGAAACGATCTTTTACGTGCCAAGGGGGTTGTAATCCTTGACACGGGGCACCCTTTAACGTCCAATCCGACGGACTTAAAAGTTAAAAACCGTAAGGAGGTAAAAATACATATCATTTTTTGTATATGAATAGGTTATATTGTAAAGGATCAAATTTTTCTATAAAAGTCACATTCTTGTAAATATTTTATAATGAGGTGAGAGTCAATATTTGTAAAAAGTTGATACATTGATTGCACATTATTAAAAAGTCTATTTCGTTTGGGCGTAAAATCACTCCATTCCAAAAGAATGTGTTGTATAGTTAATGGACAGTCACAAGATACACATTCCATAGGCGTAGGAAGCAAAACAATATTGGTACTTTCCAACTGAATTATAAGTAGGGGCACGAAGTGGCCCTCCCGCCTCGCGTAGCGAGGTGGCCTTGCGGCAGGGGGTCTGGGGGCCGGTCAAGGCCCCCAGAAGCTCTGGAGGTAAATGGTGCAAAATCCTGCATTCTAGGCATATCCTGTAACTATTTTCATGTCTTGAAAATAGATTTTGGGATTTAAAAATCGTAAAACAATAAAGAAAAATTTATTGAAATTTCATACCATAATTACTTATGGTATAAACCTCCATATACAATGAACAAAAGAGGGATATGGGGTAAATATAAGTAAGATTTATGTCTTAAATAGAGCTAAGCGGCAACAGAAATGTAAGATTTATTATGATGACATGTACGCTTTTAAAGTCACTTAAACTTTCCAAATATATTTTGTCTGTACTCTGAAAAGTTAAAGTCATCGCATACATCAAGGAGATCTAAGTTGTCGATGTGGTCTTTATGCACATGTAGGACCATCAAGCTATTCAGTCTTGTTTGTGTCATTGTAGAGCGAAGGTAGGTCTTTACTCTTCTTAAAACACTAAAAGACCTTTCACTGGTTGCATTCGTCGCTGGCATTACAAGAACTAGCAAAAGTACACGAAGAACCTCATCTACGAGAATCCTTTCTCTTTTGGTCATGCCCTTGAAAAAATTAATGATGTCCCGTAAGACAACTTCATTGGTATCACTTTCAAAAATGTTTTTAAAAGTCTGTAATTGGCATTTGAGGTTCTGTGGGTTGAAGTCATTGCCATAAAAATCTACAATAGCTCTAAACTCTGGTTCATAATCATCTCCCCGAGCACATTTCAAAATTAACTGTTCAAGGTTGCTGTACATTTGAAAGTCGTCCTGTTCAAATCTGTCAGTGATGGCATGTGTTATATGATCCAAAGCTTCAAAGTACTTCTGGCGATATAATTTTTTGGGATCATCATGAAATTCTGCGGCGCCTTGTCCATCCTCGTATCCAGATGGCATTCTTCGCTTTCCTGGAAGTACTGGATCTTGCACATCTTTTGATTTTCCCGTTTTGATAGTTTTTTCCCAAAATAAATCGAAGCATTCATCCGTACGCATGGATTTTAAAGTTGTTACTGTCTTTAAAGCGATGAACTTACTTTCGGCTGCAGACATGCCCTTTGTCTGTAACGCGGCACTCAAATTATCGGAATTGCGCAATAGCAACTCTCCTAAAGACAACCCAAAGAAAAATTCAAACTTTGGCATGTAGGCTTGAACACCACGTATTCTTGCTTTCATTTCCGTATCCTTGACCTTAACAAGTGACCATTCCCATAAATCCATAAGATCTGAATAGTTTTCAATAATGGAGTGAAATGCATCAGCTTTTACAGTCCATCCATCGTGTTGGACATAAGACTCGACTTTTTGGATTTGGGCTTTCTGTTTCAGATGACGATGCCTGTCTTAACTTTTCCAGGTAGGTGTCGCGTTGTGGTGATTTTTTAACCAACTTTGATTTCATAAGTATTGTCTAATGCATTTCTCATGACATCGATTTGTTTCACGTTATCAGAACAAGCAAGATTCAATAAATGCCCATGACAGTGATTAAACAGTGCTTTTGGTTCTTTATCTTTTATCCTCGTCTGCACTCCTGTTTTACGGCCAGCCATAGCACTTGCCCCATCGTAATTTTGACCTCTACATTTCGATATGTCGATGTTTAATCTTAGCAGTACATCCAGTATTGCCCTGGATATTGTTTCAGCTCCTGTGTCATCAATTTTATACAAATCAACAAAGTCTTCATGAATATCTAAATTTTGATCAATCCATCTCAAACAAATTACTAACTGCTCACGGTTGCTAACATCAGTGGTCTCATCAGCTAAGATAGCAAAATATTTAGAATTTTTTATGTCCTGTGAAATGTTTCTTAGTATAGTATGAGACATCAGTGATAAAATCTCATTTTGAATATCTGGAGAGGTGTATCGGTTGGACTTTCTTCTCAACCATTCTGCTAAAGTCGGACTGTCTTCTGCCCTTGAGAAATTCAGCTGGTAAAAATTAGAATCTTGATCCTGATCAGCCCCTCTAATTGGCATACCTTGTCTAGCAAGAAACTTCAAAATTGAAACAAGTTTTAATAAAGAGTCTCTGTTCTTTTTCTTTTCTTCCTTAGTATGGTCATTCAAAGTTTCACTAACATTGGTTTTGGAAGCCACATGTTTTAATCTGCAAATTGATTCAGCGTGACAATCTGATGACTGGTGTTTATCAAAACCCCGTTTGGCATCATTCCAATTTGTATATCCAGAAGTGATAAAAGTTGGTTCTACTTTCCCAGATGTTAACATTCCCTTTTTAAATGCAAGCGAGCATGGGTGACAAAATGCTTTGTCTTGAATTTCATCATAGTGAAGCCAACTATACTGGTCAAACCAACTTGGCTGGAATGATCTTGACGCACTTTGTCCTTTCCAAATTGTCTTTTAGGGAAAATGATGCTTCTAGGCTGATTTGGTTGTGCAACTGTTTGGAATTCCTGAAATATAATTAAAAATACATATAGAACAAGAAGAAAAGCGTCGTTCAGTTGTTGGTATTTACAACGTATTAATTGGGAATTTATCTCGTGTACATTTACTCCATATTCCTTTATTATTAATAACTTCAACCTTTGACAACTTTCATTTAAAATTACCGAATCTTTTGTTTTTCTCGTGGATTTAAGTCACCAATTAAGGGTATTCATTAGCCAAGACGCCACACTATACCATATGACTGAAACGTCTTCGGTTATCTTGACATTGTCATTTATAAATTCACTTCATTATTTTACTATTTTGAGGTGTAGTTAACTCTTACCCTGATTTTTGCTTCCTTTTTTTCAGAATATTTCTACATAGATTTTGGGTTATATTTATTTCGGTTTCCAAAAAGGTAGGATCGGAAAACGCCCAAACAAACAATTTATTAATATTGTACTAGGTTGGGTGAATGCAACCTTAAGTAATCTGAAGTGCTAAAAGTTTGACTTAGGCATACCGGTAATTAGGTTGGACTTTTAATTATCTTAAACTATGTTGTAGACTTTTTTAATTTTACCTCACTATTTCTTCCATCTTGGCTGTTTATGGTTGATCTTTCAGACGATGTAGCATGACTATCCTCACTTTGGGGTTGATTCATTTCCTCAGAGTTACTCTCCATGCCTTTATCTGCTGCTGAACTTTGTGGTCTTGCAGTTTTCGTACGCTTAAATGAAAATTAAAAAAAATATTGCTATCACATTTGACAAACTACATGGGCAATCTTCGAAAGGTGCGTCGCCTGCGAAAACAGTCAATTGTGGTGTGTCGGTCATGTTATAATACCACGGGATAAAAGTTCAGTAGAACACCAAGGGTCAACTGCTGGTAGTTGCTGAGAAAAATGTGAACAAAAATATGTTGTGACGCTGATGGGCAGACGGACCGAAAAACGAACGGACAGGCGACATAATAATCAATAAATGAATACAAATGCAAAAAAAAAAGAGAAAAAGAGATGTATAAGAGAGTAATATGGACAAACCTTATTAAAGTTATTAAATATTAAATGCGGTTCTTTCAATAATTTATAGAAGGTATTTTACTTACCACCTGAACTCTCATGTTGTCTAAGATACACAAAATGGTTCGGTGTAAAGTGTTCATGAGGTAACGTTCCATCAACTGACCAAAGAACAACTATCGGATTAGAAGGAAAATCTGTTGAATATTCAATAGGATTGAAAATTCTGTGAAACATATGGCGTAATGGAAATCCTGTCTGAAATGTGAAAAGTAACATGAATTTAACATTGATATTTCATGAATTACACAATAATCAGAATCTTCTATTTCTTAACAAAATTCAAATTACATTTGTGTATTTTCAATTATTTAGAACATGACTTCTTCATTCCTGTCCTCTTTGTAACCATGTATGTCATTTTGGTGATAATTTTTTTTTTTGTTTTGTTGTTGTTTTTTTTTATTACATATCATTTTCTTTTAGCACACAAATTTGACCCATTCTCATTCAATACAATTTTAAAACGGTTGAATTATTTAAAGGATAAATGACTCACGTTTTGGGGATATACAGAGTAGACTGGTCTCTTTAGAGCATCTGGCAGCACTGCCATATGCAATAAATTGCTCCATTTTGGGGAAGGTGAAACCTCACATGTTCGGCTAGCTTCCTTAAGAACCGCTTGCAACCTATATATTTAAAACAGGGACTTTAATTTACCATGTAATTAAAGCAAAAATGGACACTAAAGTATATCTCACCTGCCAGTAGATTGACTGTAGTTTAATACATATGTATTTTCTTTATATAAAATATTAGAATTCATGCATTAAGCACCCTGTCATTTTCATAAAGATCATCTAAATGTTTCACAGTTGCTTAAAACATCATATGATTGCAAAATTTAAATTAGAAAAAAAAATAACAAAGTCGATCAAGCGGACGACAGATGACTGACTGACATGTACTAATCAAGAGCCTGAAGAGGTATCTATAGACAAAATATGGTTGTTCCAAGGTTTTAAAAACATCAAAGTCACTCAATCATTAATATGAGGCCAATGTAAAAAACACATTGACAAGAAAATAAACCGTTTCAAATACGTGACACATTTACATAATGCATTCTAAAATCGTTGTCAGAAGTATTATGACATATGATGTTACATACCTGTCTTTTGTTCGTGTAAGAACCCCCTCAGCTTCTTCAGACAATGCCATTCCAAAGTCATCTTCACTCCCAAACACTTAATTTATATGCATTTAGATACATTTCCACGGCGCATTTAAATCTTAATTTGTTTGCCAGAGATTCGTCACCTATAAACGAATATTTTTTAATTTTCAATGAATATATTCCAAGCACGAGTGTTCACATCCAAAAAATTATTGATCTATAGGTCCTTTTATTTTGTTACAACAACTGTTTGAAGTTATTATTATGGCAAATATAGAGATAATCGCTGCTATGTCCCTAGCAGTGAGCTCCTCTTATATTGAAAGTACGACGGAACTCGAAAATCACGCGACAAAGCAAATAAAGGGGAGCAGTGAGAGAGCTGATTTCAGTCAGACTTGATTGTAATAAGCCCTATTTTGGTTTTGAGACCTATTTAATTGAAATAAAAACTTTGAGCAAACTGAGAGTATCATCTCACAGGCTAGAAAATTGAGTCGTCTACATGGTAGATACCAGGCACAGGTACTTGTGGACAGGACCCTATCTGGAGCGGAGCTCTATGGTACCCCCCCCCCCCTTATTATTATTTGTGTGTGTGTGTGTGTGTGTGTGTGTGTGTGTGTGTGTGTGTGTGTGTGTGTGTGTGTGTGTTTTGGCTCATGATTTGGGACAACAAAACTGTATTGAGTGAGCTCAGTGACAATATTTTACTGTCCCTGGTGAGCTTTATAAATTCATACGTAATAATTGTACTTACAGTAATTATATGAATTGTTCGAAGTTCTGGATTTTACACTGGGAGACACACTTAGATGTGTCTTTGATGCATTGTTCCAGACTTATTTATTATAATATTGTTATATGTCGTTGCATTTCAGGGGCCTCTTTATTGGTAATCATTGGAGTAAATTGTAATCAGAACTCTTCGACGATCATTTTAGGGGGTCAGCATAAATAAAGATGTTATGTAATAAATGTAATAAAATTCAAGATAAATTGACTCATGTTTTACCTGTAATTGCTAGTGATATTGCATTATATAAACAATTGCCGTTCCCAGTGGTCTTTATTGCAGTTACATTATTAACAGATACATCATCTGGAATCAGGACTTGCGAAAGCTCATCGACTGTCAATTTTGATTGACATGTTGATCTTACAGAAAAATCATAAGAAAAATTCAGATTTACAACATCTTCATTGTTGTTGTTGTCAATTGCATATTTCAGCTTGCAAAACTCCTCCATGCTGCTGTTGATGGATTATATTTAGCATTTTGGAAATTCCATTCAGCATCCTAAAATCGATTGAAAACAATATCTACTTACGCTTAATTGCGTTTAAATGACCAAGATTTGATGCACCTGATGAACTTGTTTATGTACAGTAACACAACATCTGGGAATAATTTTCCATGTATGAAAGACAAAAAATGCAATAAAAGCCAACAAAAACATTAGAAAAAAAATATATTTATGAAAATTATTGGTACGGCATGCCGTACCTGTCAAAAATATTGGTACGGTCGTAGCAGTACCAACCGTACCGGTTCCTACGCCCATGCATTCAGGTTGAATTTCTCTCTTTAATAAATAGGAGTGTGTCAATATTGAATGTCCGATGCGTATTCTTGAAATAATAACTTCATCCTGGCGTTTCATTACAATGTTACACGATTCGTTTACTTTGCTTTGAATAGAATACAGTTTACTTCTGTCACAGAAATCCCAATATATTTGCCAAAGTTCATTTACATATAGTTTTATGTTATATTTCAAATCTGTGTAAGGAATTTTAAAATGTACAATATCGTTTTGTAGTGCATTCTTTGCCTCTTTGTGTGCTTTGTTGTTACCATGGATACCAATATGATTAGGAATCCAGCAGAACTTAACTATTTTATTTTATTTAGTTAGAAGATAATACTGGTTTAAAATGTATGGATGATCAATATTCATATAACTTATAGACTGTAGACAAGATAGGGAGTCTGAGAATATAATGAAGTATTTGTCCTTAGAAATTTTAATGTAATCTAACGCAAGTTGGATAGCCTTTGCTTCGGCGGTATAAATTGTTGCTTCATTTGGGAGTCGTGCTGAGAAAACATTGTTATTGATTACTGCAGCAGCAGCAACTTTATTTTGGTCTTTCGAACCGTCTGTATAAATATCAGTTGTAGAATGTTTAGATTGTTTTAGTTCGGATAACTTTTGTTTGAAAATTGCGGAATTTGTTTCAGATTTTTTATATTCAGAAAGTGAAGTGTCAACTTTGGGTTTTAGTAATTTCCATGGTGCTATTTCCGAACGTGATGAGGGTTTTATGATGTCCATAGGTAAGTCAGAATCATGTAAATGTTTTTTGACTCGGAGACCAATTGGTTTTATACAGGTCTTAGTTTTTTCATACAAATCTTCAAACTGTGGGTGGAAAACACAGTTAAATGCAGGATTGTCATTGTTAGCTTTTAATTTAACGTATTGTAAGGTAAGGTTTATTCTACGTAGATCTAGAGGTGGTTCGTTTGCCTCAACATACAAACTATCTACAGGAGAGATTCGAAAAGCTCCTGTGCACAGTTGAAGTCCTTGATAGTGGATTTCATCAAGGGCTTTAATGTAGGATGTTCTTGCCGCTCCATATACTATACAGTTGTAGTCTAGTTTAGATCGGATGAGAGAGCGATACAGATGTGGAAGAGTATTCTTATCTGCTCCCCATTTTGTGTTTGCAACAACTTTTATTATATCAAGGGCTTTTGTACATTTCTCTTTGAGCATTGCTATATGTGGAATAAAAGTGAGTTTATTATCAAAAATGACTCCTAAGAACTTAAATCTCTTTTACAATTTTAATTGGAGTGCCATCTAACTCCAACTGCGGATCATCGTGGTGTGTCCGTTTAGAACAGAAATGCATGCACGCCGTTTTAGTTCTGGAGAATTTAAAACCATTTACATCAGTCCAGGTTTGGATTTTGTTCAGACATAGCTGTAATTTACGCTCGATGGAATTCATATTTTTGGATTTATAACAGAAAACAAAGTCATCGACATATAGACTTCCATGAAAGTCGTTTTTAAGTACTTCAGCGAGACTGTTTATTTTGATACTAAATAGTGTAACTGATAAAATACTTCCTTGTGGCACGCCCATTTCTTGTCCCAAATTGTCTGAAAATGTAGATCCCATGCGAACATTGAAATGCCTATTACTTAAAAATTTCTTAATGAAGTTTGGTAAATGGCCTTTAAGACCTATGTTATGAAGATCTTTTAAGATACTGTATTTCCATGTGGTATCGTATGCCTTTTCTAAATCAAAATATATTGAGACGACGCGCTCTTCCTTGACAAAGGCATCTCGAATATACGTTTCAAGTCGTATTAACTGATCGACCGTGCTTCGATTTTTCCTGAACCCACATTGTATATCAGTTAAAATGTTATTAGTCTCAAGAAACCATACTAAGCGTTCGTTGATCATCCGTTCCATGGTTTTACATACGCAGCTTGTTAAGGCTATACCGTGACACGCGACCTCCGTTATTAAGGTCATATCCGAAAGACCCGTGATTCTCACTTCTAAATGCCGAGCGTTTGGCGTAGGAGCAATCACTACCTATTTTTCGTCTTAGGTTTGACGCTGTCATGGCACGAGCAGGGCTCGAACTCAAGACCTCCCGGTTACGAAGCGAACGTAATAACCACTAAGCTACCGCGACCGGTGAAAGGAACTGGGAGTTGTATTAAATTTATAAGTTCCTGACACTGTAATTGATAGTTTGGAGGAATATAAACAGAACAAAGAGTAATTGTTTTAGCGAGGGAAAGACGAATTGCTACTGCTTGAAGATTTGTATTCAAATTTTACCAACCGGTCGCGGTAGCTCAGTGGTTAGAGCGTTCGCTTCGTAACCGGGAGGTTTTTAGTTCGAGCCCCGCTCGTGCCATGGCCGCGTAAAACCTAAGACGAAAAACCTACCGGTCGCGGTAGCTCAGTGGTTAGAGCGTTCGCTTCGTAACCGGGAGGTTGTGAGTCCGAGCCCCGCTCGTGCCATGGCCGCGTCAAACCTAAGACGAAAAATAGGTAGTGATTGCTCCTTCGCCAAACGCTCGGCATTTAGAAGTGAGAATCACGGGTCTTTCGGATATGACCTTAAAAACGGAGGTCATGGTAGGCGTTGGCACGTTAAAGAACCCTCACTGCTACGGCCCTGAGCGCTAAGCATAGTTCTAAATTTGGGGAACTTCACCTACAGCTGGTGACGTCTCAATATGAGTGAACAATTCTCGACGGGACGTAAAACAAACAAACAAACAAACGAAAAATAGGTAGTGATAGCTCCTTCATCAAACGCTCGGCATTTAGAAGTGAGAATCACGGGTCTTTCGGATATGACCTTAATAACGGAGGTCCCGTGTCACAGTAGGCATTGGCACGTTAAATAACCCTCACTGCTACGGCCCTGAGCGCTAAGCATAGGTCTAAATTTGTGGTACTTCATCTACCGCTGGTGACGTCTCAATATGAGTGAAAAATTCTCGATGGGACGTAAAACAAACAAACATCAAATTTATTTGGTTGTGTATGAAGTTGTTATGGATTGCTATTGAAGAACCTGGTGATACATAGTATAGTTTTTGATATTTATCTTATCTGTATCTTTCAAATGTGTTTCTTGTAGACATATGGCTACCGGATTATAGCTCTGAATGAGCAAGTTCATCGAAATTTACTCTAAAACCTCGACAATTCCATTGAATAAATGTTGCATGATTCATGATTTCTTGTGTGTTACAGGAGATTATGATTTTTTGGAGAAAGACTCCGGGCTCGTGAGGAGGAGTGTGATGGAGCAAAATCCATTTCCTCCAAGACTCCAAATTTGTTATGTATAGCGACCGGATCCTTCGCTCCCTTGGGTAACCGATCGCTATACTGTTTTGGTTTGTTTTTTTTTTGTTGTTGTGGAGACAAGGTACGTCTCCTAGATGATTTTGGGGCATCTGCAGCTAAAGTCCCCGCAGAGGTTGCAGCTACAGACTTTGGAGAGGTCGCAGCTACACTCTTAGCTGCGGACCTTGAAGATGCAGATGTTGAATTTATTTTACTTTGTCCGAAACTGTTTTTATTTTTGCAGAAGTCTGTGAGACTATATCATTCTCACAGACTTGTGTCGACATATCCTTCATTGAGGACGATTTTAAAACTGTTGCATATGATGGCAGATTTGATTTAGGAACACTATACATATTGACAAGTTTTTTCGCTTCCTGGAAAGTTACGCGTTTTTCTGCTTTAACCTTCTGAATTTGTTTTTCTTTCATCCAGATTGGACACTGTTTAGAGGACGTCATGTGGTCACCTTTGCAATTTTTACATTTGTGTTCGTTTTGACAGCTTTCTCCTCATGCCCCTCCTCACCACACCTGAAGCAGGATTCGGAGCCTTTGCAATTTGCTTGGCCATGACCAAATCGCTGACATTTAAAGCAACGCAGCGGATTTTGCACGAAGATTTCTAATTTCATTTGATAAAATCCGACTTTAATATTTAATATTTGTTGGAAGTATCGGCATTCCAAATGTTAGCAGGTAGGTATTCGTTGGTTCGATGTTTTCATTTCGTTTTTTCGTAAACCGTTTGACATGGATCACTCCCTGGGGTTCCAATTCGTTTTGGATGTCCTGTTCAGGAATGTCGTCCAGGTCGTGGTCCCTGTCATAGAGTACGCCTTTGCTTTGATTTAGTCCATAGTGGGCTTTACCAATTACAGGTATACCGGCTTGATGTTTTAAGGTCAAGAAAAATAATGACATTACTAAAAATTACATTCAACAATGTAGACACGCTTTTCAAGGGGGGGGGGGCAGTCTGAGGAGTTGATTTGTGTATTGTGATAAAAGAAAAAATAAAACATATGTAGCGCTTTGTGCTAAAGAAAATCCTAAATCGGGAACACATGTGTCACATATTACAATACAATGTAATTCACCATTTATTTATTTATTTATTTTTTTGGAGTGCATGTATATAAATAATGCTGACCGACTCATTAAATTCTCGCACAGAAAAATATCAAATAGGTATTTTTATCCTTGACTTTTTCTATGCTAGTTTTATATGAAATGAAGTTCAGAAATTATATATGTGCGATTAAAATGAGATAAAGGAAAGGCAGATAGAACTAGAGGCCAGGTCTATCAGAGACAAGTTAGTTTTCACAGGGCTAGCCGAAATGAACGGTGAGATTCCTGAGGAAGTTGTCAAAACACTTACTCAACAGGAAATGAATTTTCACCAAATTTTAAATTCAAAAGGGTTCATTGAATCGGTGGAAAACAAACCAGCAAGACCACACCGATAGTAGCCATATTTTCCTCCTATAAGGACAAAGAAGCTGTGAGATGGGCCGCTCCGAGAGCCCTTGTGAATAAACGCTTCGGGGTCGATGAACAATTTTCTAAAGGAAGATAACGACCGGGGAAAGTTTTATATCCTCATCTTAAGCAACGAAACGCAAGTAGGGGTTTCCTCATTAGCGAAATATATATAGGCATTAAGCCCCTCCCATACGTTTACAGATGTGGAAATATATGGTTAAAGAATTTAGGCTGTGTTTGCATATTGTTATAGACATTTTAATTTTGTATGGCAATAAGTGTATCCCATTGTGCCGATATTTAAAAAAAAGCAAAACTTTTACCAGAACCTCTCTATTATGGAGACCTGATTGAACTCAATCAACTTCTTGGAATAGTTCTATACAAAAGACGATATCACGTGATTCGGATGCATTGTCCATTGTATTGAAACATACTTTCCCATTTTTCCGTTCGTTCAGGGTTCGTTTACCGTTTAACGTTCACAAAGCATTCTCCCTTTATCGTTCTCCGTTTTCCGTTCATATTTCCTCATTTTCTTTCGAAACACCAATGAGAAAGGACACGTAAACGGCTTCATTCAAGTGCAAATGTTGAAGCCACGTGGGTACACAAACACCCAATTCACGATCTATAAATACATAAGGAGTCATTTGGGGTGCCAAATCGAGAGTTTTACTTTTTGTTTTGTTTTGTTTTGATAAGCTGTGGTGAAAGGGGTTTATCTCCGTTTAATCAGACAATAGTTTGTGAATTCTACGTGCATTTAGTGTGCAATTAAGATTACATTTCTATTGCATACCACATTTAAATGTTTTGTACATTTACACAACAACGTATCACAATGTTTGCTTTGCTGAAACTAAAATAATTAATGCTATATTCATAATTACCTCCAGAAAATGCATTTTCCAGAGTACTCTGTTTATGTAACACAAAACACTTATATCCAGGGGTCAGTGTTTGCCCATCTCTCGGAACTGTATTTTCTTTTGGCATTTACTGTTTGTTGCTTAGTCGTTACATTCTTACTAGCTTTCCATCCAAGGAACTTATTAGAAATATTCTGAGTAAACAGATCATTTTGCTATTATCGTTTTCCGTTCTCCGTTTTCCTTTTAACGTTCACCGTTCTGCGTTTATCGTTCTCCGTTTATCGTTCACCGTTTTTCGTTCTCCGTTTAGCGTTCGTTCACCGTTCAAGTGGGAAAGTAGAACGTTTCAGGGACTGTATCATAATCTGAAATAAGTTGACTTTCCTAAATCTAATTTTCTAAGTAAATAATTAAATGTTTCCGTTTTTTCCCCACACTATTTGAAAAATAGGATTCACTAGTTCGGTTTTACTTTCTATCTTGAAACTTTACACACTTCATTTGGTAGGTCTTTCGGTTTTGTTTTGACCATATTTTATAGCATATATATATATATATATATATATATATATATATATATATATATATCAGTGGCGTAGGTAGACCAAACGTGAAGTGCATGCTTAAAATGACAGGGGGTCTGGGGGCCGCCCTGAGGCCTCCTGGATTCTGACGATTTTAAGCACTCAAAATAATTGCAGAAATTGAAGGAAATGCTCGTTTTTACATACATTTTTTGCCAATACAATAGTTTATTACTATAGTATTTTTCGGGGTGGGAGGGGAAGGGGCATAAAAAGTTCACAAAACTAATAAGAAGAAGAAAAAACTCGAAGTTGTGTTTTTGACTCTCTTTAATATCTTTTGTTTTTTTAAGCAAGCATAGTCTTCAGTTTCAACTTGACATTGTCTATAGTTGATATTTAAGACGTCTTTGTTTGGCATTGATAAATTTGTCGATCACCGCTGGGATGTCTTTTCCCCTGTGGATGTGAAGCATAGCTTTTTAAATCAGTCTGTCTGTTGTCTTAGTTGACCGTATATATGTCTTTATTCTTTTCATCGCACTGAAGGATCTCTCAGCAGTAGCAGTGGATACTGGCATTGCCAAGAAGATTCTGACTATACGATCAATTTGCGTGTATAGACCGTGTGGTATGTTGTCAAGCGTATCAATCAGAGTGGTCGGTTTCTCATGGAAGGGAACCAAAGACCAACGCGACCTCCATCTTCGAATTTCTGCTCCAAATTCACCTAAGGTTTGAATGTCAGAACTGTATGCCTCATGTAACCTGATCTTGATTTCATCCGTCAGACCGTCAAGGAGACTAGGAATCAAATACTGTGCAAGGAACTGTTCTTCGTTCTTCAACAATCTGCTCTCTAATTCACCGGTTAAGTGATCCATGAAAGGAAAATATAAAGCTACTCTCCAGTAAGCCTTTGGATCGTTCACTGGATAATTTGCCCGATGGATTTGCCGCCCTACACGTCTGGGTGTGGATGGTTCCACTCCAACGGACTCTGCAATTTGGCGCAAAGCTTCAAAGAGTTCATCCCAAACTGCTTCATCTGTTCTTTCATTCCTCAGCATTTGAACGACAACTTTAGCTTCACGAACAGCTTCCACAAGATCACACTGTTTGGCCTGCAAATTGTTCGTCAAACCCACAGTTCCACTTAAAACATGTTCGCTCACAACGAGGGCAATGATGAATTCAAATCTAACAATAGCCGCTAAGCGTTGTCCTGCCTGTTCATCCCCATTTTCTTGTAGCATCTCTAGAGATGAAACAATAGCTGTAAATGCAGATTTGAAAGTGAAAAGTGCGTCTGCTCTGCTAAACCACCTTGTTTCACATAAGGATCGAAGCTTGGTGCGTTTTTCCATTTGTGCACGTGCTGTTGGGTCATTTTCTATTGCGTTCTGAAGAGATAGAAGCCTTTTTGCAGAGTAGTTGAATGCAAACCCTATATCCTGAACAGTTCCCATCATTGTCCTAACGCATGGTATATTGGATGAGTGGACAATGGCTAAGTTAAGTTGATGAGATTTGCAATGAACGTAGGATGCAGTTGGTACTTTCTCTTTGATCCTTGCTTGTACTCCATTGAACTTCCCCGACATATTTGCGGCTCCGTCATATCCTTGGCCTCTCATGTGATCTATGTTCACCCCTCATGTGATCTATGTTCACCCCAGCTGACTCCAATGCTTCCAAAAGTAATTCTGAAACGCTCTCACCAGTTGTACTTTCAGCCTCAACAAAGCAAAGAAATTCTCCTCTTCGAATTGATTTACCCTCCAATAAATCAAGGAAACGAAGACAAACGGTCACTTGTTCCTTTGTAGATTTGTCAGTGCATTCATCTGCCAATAATGTGAAACAGGTTGCCTTGTTACAATCACGCACGATTTGTTCTTTAAGTTGATCGTAACAGATATTCAACAATTCATTTTGAATGTCTGGAGAAGTGTTTTTTGTTTTGATATTTGGATTGTTCAAATGATCTCGCAAAATATCATCATCTTGAGCTTTGAAATTGAGAATCGCCGCAAAGTTACTTCTTTGCTCAGTATGACCTCTTAAAGCTATGTTTTGCATAATCTGCTCTTTCTGAGATTTAGAGATGGATTCAATGACAGATTCTTTTGATTTTTCACAAATGCTTAAAAATGACTCTGCAGATATCTGACACCCATGGTGCGAAGAATCGTCCCTTTCGTGTCTCTTCACATATGATGCTAGATTTACCCAGTCGGACACAGGGTTAATAAAAGTTTTATCCTTACTGTCTTTTGCACCAAACAACACACAATACACGCAGTAAACGGCATCTTTACACATCGAATATGGCAAGCTTTATTTTTTGACATGTCCTTAAGATCTTTACAATTCAAAACAGATTACACACATTGCAACGCAGAGAGAGCTGAAATATCGAATCAAAATGTTCTGCGTGACACAATTGCCGAGAAGCTCTACCCAAATGACGGTCCTGCAGATATATTCCCTGTCCGGGTCTATGGGGATGGGAACTGCCTCTACAGAGCGCTCTCGAAAGCCCTATTTGGTCACGAAGATAGGCATATTGAGCTCCGTGTCATGATAGTTTTTGAGATTGTCAAAAATTCCAAAAAGTATTTGTCACAGGCAACGTATGATGGCATGTGCTCCCATCCCCCCAGCGTACAGTACGTATTAGAGTCCTCAATCTCTGACGATGCTTTAGTACCGCAGAATTATTTGAAATCGATTCAGAATGAGACACTCAAATCGATCAAGAGTGGGAATTATAGTTCTCTCATTCATATATTTGCCGCTGCGAATGCTTTAAATCACCCAATTTACAGTATTTACCCATCATTCCAAAACGCCGCCATGGACAGAAATGTGCTCCACCAAGAAATAAGGCCACTTTCTACTACGTTAGATGACAAAATTACAGGGTCAACTATATATCTCATGAGGTCACAGACTGAAAACTGCAACAAAGACAATTGGGCACCCAATCACTTTGTTGTATGTTTCCCAATTTTATCCACAAAATGTGATGATACAAACGAACCCCCCCCACCCCAAGAAAAAAGCAAGAGAGAGTAAGAAGACGTCTATGGACTGTCACTCCCACTCTGAAAATATGGAGGCAAATATTCATTCTGATGAAAAGACCTTTAAAGAGACAGATGCGCAGAAAGAGGAGGAAAACGTAAAGGGCGAAAATATAGAAGATCTAACTGATGCGTTTGATCTTGGGGAAAATAGTAAATGGTATTGTCAAACTCAGCTTGATGTCATCAGCTGAAAAAATCAACTACACCAAGAATCAACCCTTGCCGGATGCCATTGGCAGATTACAAACTGGTCGCACAATGACAAAGAGTAATTCAGAAAAAATGAAAAATCTTTCATTTCAGCCTTCATGGATGAGACAGTTTCCGTGGCTAAGTTTCAGCAAACTTCTGAATGGTGGTCTCTGCAAGTTTTGTGTCATGTTTCCTCAGCTGAGTATTCAACATCAACATACGTTCGTGACACAACATTTTACCGCTTACAAGAAGGCCCTTGGAAAGAAGTCTTCCCTTTTGAAGCACCATAATTCAGAGTATCACAAGAATGCCAAAGTTGAGTATCAAACAACATTGACATTATTGGAAATACCATCATCGTCCTTTCCATACAGGCTAGCTAAGCAAAATCAGGAAATTTACGACCATAACATCCAGATCCTTGAATCAATTGTGGATGTAGTCATTTTCTGTGGGAAACAGAACATTCCCCTTAGAGGGCACAGAGATGACGCCACGAATGACTCCTCGAATAAAGGCAATTTTCTTGCGATACTAAACCTCCTAGCAAAGCACAACGAACTTCTCTCCTCTTATTTACTGTCAATGAAAAAGAATGCCTCATACACAAGCAAAACAATTCAGAACGAGATCATACAAATAGTACGAGATCACATCATCAGAAAAATTTTGGAAGGTTTACATGGGAAGGGGTTTTATTCCATCATAGCAGATGAAGTAACCGACAAATTTACAAACAAAGAAGTGCTTGTTTTGTGTCTTCGGTTTCTGGATACCAGAGAGAGCCCAGCTGTTGTCAAGGAGGAATTCATTGACTTAGCAAATATGGAGAGGACCACTGGTAAAGCCATTGCAAACAAGCTGTTAGAGATCCTCCAAAGAATTGGGGTTCCGATCGAGAACATCCGCGGACAAGCCTACGACGGTGCTTCAACAATGGCTTCAGAGAAACTAGGTTGTCAGGGACGGATAAAGTCTGTTAACAAATTGGCTGTCTACACACACTGCCGGAGCCACGTGTTAAATCTAAGCACTACGTCTGCATGCCAATTACCAGCGGTAAGGAATATGATAGATATTCTCAATTCAGTGTTCATATTCGTTGATGCGTCTCTTAAAAGACAGGGCTTTCTTGAAAGCGTACTAGAGAGTGAAGGTTCGGAGTCTTCCCGAAAAAAACTTGTTGGGCTTTGCAAGGCCAGGTGGGTAGAGCGCCATGTTTGCTTTGATGTATTCTACAATCTATACACATACATAGTTAAGTATCTTCAGTATATACTTAACCCAAGCCTTAACGAGAAGAGCGATGAAGACTGGTCTTGGGACAGACAAACTAAGGTGACAGCACAGGGGTTGCTGACATCAATGACTGCATTTTCCACTTTGGTCACCTTTGTGTTTGCCAGATATTTCCTCGATACTATCAAACCACTTACCGTGAAACTTCAGAAAAGGGACAATGACGTTTGCACTGCAAACAAATTAATTACTGAACATGTGGAAAGAGTGAAGGAAATTCGCGAAGAGATTGATGCCGAATTTGAAACTTGTTTTGAGGATGCAAAGAGAATTGCATTGGAATTATATATTACTGTGACGGTTCCAAGGACTTGCAACAAGCAACAACACAGAGCAAACATACCTAGAGACAACCCAAAGGAATATTATAAGTTAGCCGTGGCCATTCCATTTCTAGATTATTTTCTCCAGGAATTGGACTCTAGATTTCCAAACCAAGACCAAGTGGCATATTCGGTATGCTCTTTGTTGCCTGAAAATATTACCTGCTTTCTAACGATGGGTTGTCTAGACTGGCTTCAGAGCTACAGTTTTGGGAAGATCATTTGCCTGGTCTCTCTGTAGGGGACCTGGAGAAGAAGTTGACGGATTGGAAACGGCACTGTGGAAAACTTAGCAGGGAGACCTCCGACAATCTCTGCAATTTGCAGAGTCTCTTCAATTTTGTTGATGAAGATGTATTCCCAAGTGTGAAGACGTTGCTTCACATTGGATGTGTAACAACGTGTGAAGCAGAAAGATCATTCTCTGGGCTTCGGCGGATAAAAAGCTATTTGCGTAGCACAATGCATGAGGAGAGGCTAACCGGGCTCGCACTGATGCACTTGCATCACTCTTTGGAAATCAACCCAAAGGAAATAGTACAAACGTTGACAAGGCAAGGAAACCGAAGACTGTTCATGTCCAATCTCTTCGGTTAAGTTTGTTTTATACACTATCAAGGACGAAAGATGGCCATACTATGGCCATCTTTCGTCCATTATTGAATTCTACATATTGTGGATTACAGGCCACTTGACTTCCGTCACTTGAGAAGTGTTTGAACTAATTGTTTGTTATTATATACTTGATTCTGTCTATTTTGTATGAAGCATATCATCATGCGTCTTGATTGTAATGGGGAAAAGTATTCCCCACCCCCGAATTGAACCCCCCAAAAATGAAAAAATAAAATAAAAACAAAATAATGACAAAGATAAGATAAAAAAAATTTAAAAAGGTTCTATAATGTGGAGGCCTCCTCGTGGCTAGAACTGGTAACGTTTTTTTTTTAATAAACGGCAAACATCCACTACGTATTTATTCATTTTTATAAATGCCAACATATTCTTATATTTCAATTTTGGGTAAAAATTTCGCATAGTCTATCTGTGAAAATGTGAGAATCCCGGAGTCTCTTGGGGCTTCGCCAGACTTTCAAGTCTTTTGGACCCCCCCCCCCCCCCCTGGTAAAAAAAGCTGGATCCGCGCCTCTATTTTGTACTAAACCGTTTATTTAGCAAATAAATCGAATTCAAAATAGCGAAGACATCACATTTGTTTTGCAGTTACGTCTTTATTATCCGGTGTTATTTTGAAAATCAATGTTTGTCATCAGTAATTTCCAATATATATCTCAAACAAGAATACAGAAGAACGGAAAACTTTGGATTTTACATCTGACAACAATGAATGTTATAACGAACCATTTACTTATGATGAATTACTAAAATCTCTAGAAAAATCGCATGATACATCTGTAGGTCCGGACCAGATCCATTATCAAATCATAAAACACCTTCCTAAACCTACCAAAGAATGTCTTCTGCAAATCTTTAACATGATATGGGAAAATGGTAACTTCCCATCTTCCTGGTCACAGGCAACTATTATTCCTATTCCAAAACCTGGTAAGGATCACTCAGATCCTAATAATTACAGACCAATAGCCTTAACAAGCTGCGTATGTAAAACCATGGAACGGATGATCAACGAACGCTTAGTATGGTTTCTTGAGACTAATAACATTTATTGATATACAATGTGGCTTCAGGAAAAATCGAAGCACGGTCGACCAGTTAATACGACTTGAAACGTATATTCGAGATGCCTTTGTCAAGAAAGAGCACGTCGTCTCAATACTTTTTGATTTAGAAAAGGCATACGATACCACATGGAAATACGGTATCTTAAAAGATCTTCATAATATAGGTCTTAAAGGCCATTTACCAAACTTCATTAAGAATTTTTTAAGTAATAGGCATTTCAATGTTCGCATAGGATCTACATTGTCAGACAATTTCGAACAAGAAATGGGCGTGCCACAAGGAAGTATTTTATCAGTTACATTATTTAGTATCAAAATAAACAGTCTCGCTGAAGTACTTAAAATCGACTTTCATGGAAGTCTATATGTGGATGACTTTGTTCTCTTATAAATCCAAAAATATGACTTCCAATGAGCGTAAATTACAGTCATGTCTAAACAAAATCCAAACCTGGGCTGATGTAAATGGTTTTAAATTCTCCAGAACTAAAACGGCGTGCATGCATTTCTGTTCTAAACGGAAACACCACGATGATCCGCAGTTGGAATTAGATGACACTCCAATTAAAATTGTAAAAGAGATTAAGTTCTTAGGTGTCATTTTTGATAATCAACTCACTTTTATTCCGCATATAGCAATGCTCAAAGAGAAATGTACAAAAGCCCTTGATATAATAAAAGTTGTTGCAAACACTAAATGGGGAGCAGACAAGAATACTCTTCTACATCTGTATCGCTCTCTCATCCGGTCTAAACTAGACTACGGCTGTATAGTATATGGAGCGGCAAGAACATCCTACATTAAAGTCCTAGATGCAATCCACCATCAAGGACTTCGACTGTTGGTCAACAGACACTATAAACCCCAGTGTCTGCAAACCTCAGCCACCAGGATCCCTTTCTCCGTCCCTTCGGGTTGCAACCCACGGCAAACTGGTTGCCCCCATTTTGTCGCCCCTTACGACAGGCACGGGGGTTGCTGAGGACCTATTCTTTCCACACCCGGGTATCTACCATTCATAGTTAGAGCGTTCGCTTCATAACCGGGAGGTCGTGAGTTCAAGCCCCGCTCGTGCCATGGCTGGGTCAAACCTAAGACGAAAAATAGGTAGTGATTGCGCCTTCGCCAAACGCTCGGCATTTAGAAGTGAGAATCACGGGTCTTTCGGATATGACCTTAAAAACGGAGGTCCCGTGTCACGGTAGGCGTTGGCACGTTAAAGAACCCTCACTGCTCTGGCCCTGAGCGCTAAGCATAGGTCTAAATTTGTGATACTTCACCTACAGCTGGTGACGTCTCAATATGAGTGAAAAATTCTCGACGGGATGTAAAACAAACAAATCAAATTGGTTATGAAGCATCTTTGAGACAAAGCGGATATAAATTGTGTATTTCAGAACTCCCGTCCCCCTGGGACCCTAGAAGCGGGGCCAAAAATGGGAAAAGGTGAGTAATTTTCAAAAACAAATCTTCTCTAGAACTGCACATTTAATGCCATTTATACCAAATTTAAACTAAATGGGTATTTAGAATGAGTAGTTAGCCCTTTACCAAAGTTCGCTTTGTAACCGGGAGATTGTGAGTTCAAGCCCCGCTCGTGCCATGAAGACGAAAAATAGGTAGTGATTGCTCCTTCGCCAAACGCTCGGCATTGAGAAGTGAGAATCACGGGTCTTTCGGATATGACCTTAAAATCGGAGGTCCCGTGTCACGGTAAGTGTTGGCACGGTGAAGAACCCTCACTGCTAAGGCCCTGAGGGCTAAGCATAGGTGTAAATTTGTGGTACTTCGCCTACAGCTGGTGACGTCTCAATATGGGACGTAAAACAAACAGACAAACATGAATTTCGTGATCTCAGGGTTGGGGTGGGCCCATAATGATTAGTGACTATATATGTTATCAATTGAACATTTTTAATTTCATGATAACTATAAACAAACAAACAAACAAAACCATTCCAATTCCTCCGAAATATTGTATGAAGCATCTTTGGGAAAAGGTTGATTGATTGATTAAATATTATTTAACGTCCCGGTCGAGAATCTTTCACTCATATGGAGACGTCACCATTGCCGGTGAAGGGCTGCAAATTTAGGCCTATGCTCGGCGCTTATGGCCTTTGAGAAGGGAGGGGTCTTTTACGTGCCACACCTGCTGTGACACGGGGCCTCGGTTTTTGCGGTCTCATCCGAAGGACCGCCCCATTTAGTCGCTTCTTACGACCATCCATGGGGTACTGAGGATCTATTCTAACAACCCGGATCCCCACGGGGATTGGGAAAAGGGGGACACAAAATTTAAATTTCGCGCTTCCTGCTTCCCTGGTACTCTAGGGTCGGGGCAAAATATCTTCTATAAGAGGAATGTATATTGTGAAATTTATTGTCATAGCTCACTAAGGACCTGATAGTTGGGACAAAAACTCAAAACAGGAAAATCTTGTCTACTCCTAAACATGTGGAAGAAAATCAAAAGGGGTGGTTATTGTGTTCGTTGAAGTTCTATACCAAACGCCCCGTGGGGGTCCGGGTTGTTAGATCCCCAGTGCCCATTGCTTGTCGTATGAAGCGAGTAAATGGAGCGGTCTTTCGGAGGAGACCGTAGAAACCGAAGTCACAGCAGGTGTGACACGATAAAGATCCCTCCCTGCTCAAAGACCCTGAGCGCCGAACATAAGCCAAAATTTTGCAGTCCTTCATCGGCAATGGTAACTTCTGCATATGAGTGAAAAAGTCTCGAGCGGGATGTTAAACAACATATAATCAATCAATCTATAACAAAATTATGAAACTCATTGCACCTTGGTCAGGGAAATATTTGATTTGATACAAGTCTTCTTTCTTCAAACAGTAGATGGAAAACACAGTTAAATGTCACAGTAACTTTTAATTTAACAATGCATTGTAGGACAAATTTCATTCTATGTACGTCGAGAGGTAATTCGTTTGCCTCAAAATACAACCTGCAGGAGAGGTTCGAAAGGTTCCTGTGCAGAGTCAAAGTCCTTGATGGTGGATTGCAATGAGGGCTTTAATATACGATGTTTTGCCACTCCATATACTATACAGCCGTAGTCCAGTTTAGACCGGATTATAGAGCGATACAGATGTAGATGAGTATTTTTATGTACTGTCTTGGACACTACATGTTCGGGAACATAATAATTATATAGCAATTTCCCATTATCACATACCGATCGCGATAGTTCAGTGGTTAGAGCGTTCGCTTCGTAATCGGGAGGGCGTAAATTCGAGTCCCGCTCGTGCCATGGCCGGGTCAAACCTACGAAGTAAAAATAAGTAGTGATTGCTCCTTCGTCAAAGTCTTGGCATTTAGAAGTGGGAATCAAAGGTCTTTCGGATATGACCTTAAAAACGGAGGTCCCGTGTCACGGTAGGCGTTGGCACGTTTAAAGAACCCTCACCACTACGGCGCTAAGCATAGGTCTAAATTTGTGGTACGTCACCCATAGTAGGTGACGTCTCAATATGAGTGAAAAGTTCTTGACGGGACGTAAAACAACCAATCAATCCATGATCACATACATATGGCGTTTATATCTCTCAGTTGATTCAATATATGCATTATCTGCGAAATCGAGACAGGTTATTGACAAATAAGTTTATGTTACGGAGGCTTCAACAATCTTGTTTATTTGTTTGTTTGTTTTACGTCCCGTCGAGAATTTTTCACTCATACTGAGACGTCACCAGCGGTAGGTGAAGTACCACAAATTTAGACCTATGCTTAGAGCTCAGGGCCATAGCAGTGAGGGTTCTTTAACGTACCAACGCCTACCGTGACACGGGACCTCCGTTTTTAAGGTCATATCCGAAAGACCCGTGATTCTCACTTCTAAATGCCGAGCGTTTGGCGAAGGAGCCATCACTACCTATTTTTCGTCTCGGGTTTGACACGAGCGGGGCTCCAACTCACGACCTTCAGGTTGCGAAGCGAACGCTCTAACCACTAAACAAGACCAGTCGCGGTAGCTCAAAGTCAACATTTAGCAAATTATATAGTCGTTATAACTATGTAGTACAACCTCTCATTGGGTAAGATGCTGTCTGATGTCTGAATGCGAGACTATGTGAAAGCGTATCTACATAAAAAGACGTAAATATAACCAGGAGTGAATTTACACTTTAAAATGACCTCGGTATAAAATGAACAATTAAAAGTAAATCCTATGCCAATCTTACCTTCTACAAAGTCTACGTAGAATAAAATGTCACACAACGTATATTTGACTGAACGTCTGTGATGAAGTACATCAATTAAATTACCTCAAAAATACATATCCCTAAGGCATATACACGTATATGTATAGGTACATGAATACCTGCATACATTATGCTGCTCGTCGTACTTACTATTGGACATTATTGATAGAAACTATCTTGCGTCTTCTCCTGTTTGCATAAAGGTAGGAAAAGGGGAATGGACATAGGAATAGTATGGGTGTATTAGTCCTAAAAATGATAGACATGTTTACTTTCTCTGTGTACGCTGAATAATGCAAGTCATCTGCTCTAGTGACTGTAAATATGTACACAATATGTACATATATGCTATAAGAAGAGAACAATAGACCGAACGGTTATCTGAGTATGGCATAATTAACTATTATTTAAAAATATTACTGTCCTGATTGATATTCATTACTTTTTCATCACTTTTTACACGAATTAATACTGTTTAAATGACAATGGATTAGAAAACTGGATAGAAATGTTTGTTGGTCATTTAGATCAAGAGTTGTTGGACATTCAAAATTTTGTATGCTGGGTCCATTAAAATTGTTATTGAGATGCGATATTGTGGATGTGTCTTTTTGTGAGATAGGAATATCACCGAATGAAATGTAATAATGATTCCAAGGTATTCTAATTCGACCAATCATTTTGAAAGCATCTATGTTTATTCTAGAACTCTCACACTTTGTTAACTTTTTACATGCAGGGAGGGTTGACTTGAATACTAAAAGTACACAGCTCTTTAATGTTTATGGAAGGTACTTTATTTGTCCACATCATACATGTAACTTCTCCCAGTTTTCAAGTGAGGGTCTTCTTATATATGAATCTTGACTTTCTGAGAAAACCACAGGTTGTTGAACTTGGTCAGTTTTCGTCAGTGCAAACGATTGTTTGTTTTGCGTCCCTTCGAAAAGTTTTCACTGAGAGTAAGGCTTTACCTGAATAACACTTACAATGGGATTGGATATATGTTAATGTCCTCTTGCTGAAAAATACCTCTAGGGGGTCAGGGGCTCCACTGGAAATTCAATGAATTCATGTACGAGTTTGGTTCATTATTGGTTTGTGGACCAGATCATCCAGGCCTGGACTTGCTTTAGGTCGAGATGTCTGTAAACTATTCACCATAAGCACCTAACACTAATTTTAAACAGGAAAATATTATAGAAAATATCCCCCCCTAGCAAATATGAGTTATTTATTTATGATTGCCATGATCATGACGGGGTCTCCGTCTCTGAGTGGTTTGAGCATCGGGCTCAAAATCGCAAAGCCTCTTGCATTTTTCGGCGCGTGTCCGAATCTCGGCCGCGGCGTTATGTGAGCAAGTTTGCCAGTTTACTTGCGGAAGGTCGGTGGTCTCTTCCCGGGTACATTGTGTCTGGGTTCTCTCCTCCACCAACAAAGACTGGACGCCACCAGATAACCGAGAAATTGTTGAGTGTGGCGGAAAGCAATAAATAATCAATCATTAATCAACATGATCATGAGATTGATGAAAGAGTTGACATAATGATGTTTAATCTCTGACGATACTGCGCAGATATTTCCAAAACACTTAGTTATTCGCGGTAGCTCAGTGGTTCGCTTTGTAACCGGGAGGTCGTGAGTTCGAGCCCCGCTCGTGCCATGGCCGCGTCAAACCTAAGACGAAAAATAGGTAGTGATGGCTCCTTCGCCAAACTCGCGGCATTTAGAAGTGAGAATCACGGGTCTTTCGGATATGACCTTAAAAACGGAGGTCCCGTGTCACGGTAGGCGTTGGCACGTTAAAGAACCCTCACTGCTACGGCCCTGAGCGCAAAGCATAGGTCTAAATTTGTGGTACTTCAACTACAGCTGGTGACGTCTCAATATGAGTGAAAAATTCTCGACGGGACATAAAACAAACAAACAATCAATTAATCAGTCATTCAAATCATGACCTGGCACTCGTTAATACAAATTTTTAATGATTGGAAAAGAAGGTACATACATGTTTTGTTAGACACCATTCCAATAGCCCGCACAAGTACTCTGAAGCAGACATTAAGAGTATGCTTGGCTTTCTTGTAGATAACATTTATGTAGTGTTTGGAAACCAAGACTTCCAACAATCCATTGGCATTCCCATGGACATTAATTGTGCTCCCTTATTGGCAGACTTATTTTTATATTCTTATGAAGCGGAATTTGTTCAGAAACTGTTATAGGATAAACACAAAAAAACTTGCCGTGTCCTTCAACCATACATATAGATATATCGATGACGTCTTGTCAATCAACAATCATAATTATGTCCATTTGATATATCCCGATGAACTCGAAATAAAGGACACTACAGAATCAGACGTGTCTGTTTGATATTTAACTTAATATTGACTCTAATGGCAGACTAACAACTACATTATATGACAAGCGTGATGACTTCAATTTTGCAATCATCACCTTTCCATATCGTATGTAGTAATATACCACTTTCGCCTGCTTATGGTGTGTATATTTCCCAGTTGATTCGATACGCTCACGGCTCGTGTGACCGGTCAGCAGAGGATGCTTACTCCATGGCACCTGATCCTACCTTCGCTTTGTCGGAGGTCCGTGTTGCCTTACACTCGAACTTGTATATGTCTTGGGGATTTATGATTACGATTAACACATTGTTCACTTCGCCATTCGATACTTTAACCTTGTGATCTGAAAACCAGATGAGGGACATCTACGCTATCTGGTGGCAGAAAAGATAATGTTATTTTCTTTACGACAAATTTACGTATCGATATAAATAGAACTATAATAATAAGTTTAGATTGAAAATTAGTTCCTTTTTCGATCAAATGTGATAATATACCAGTATTCAAATTTTTACATCGCTATCAAATAGGCAGTCTGATTTCTGTCGTTTTGTTTACATTGACGTTGTCATTCAAACTTTGGTTTTTCGAGAGGAGACCTTGGTGGTACTACATAAAAACAAACCAAGGGCAGACCACAAACTATAGAATAATATAAGAAGAAAAACAGAAGGGGGATTTTTATTCCAAGTGGAAAGATGACCACAAGTGGGTAAATTATGACAGTGATGAAAATACCGGTTAGAATAGGTCCTCAGTATTCCTTGCTTCTTGTAGGAGGCGACTAAACGGGGCGGTCCTTTGGACGAGACCACAAAAACCGAGGGCACGTGTCGTAGCAGGTGTGGAATGATAAAGATCCCTCCCTGCTCAAAGGCCGTAAGCATCGACCACAGACCTAAATTTTGCAACCCATAGGTGAGAGATTCTCGAGAGGGACGTTAAACAATATACAACCAACCTAAAGAGGACCTTGCGGCAACGATGCCTGGAATTATAAAACGCGCTGGAGGTAAATGTCGGTTTCATTCGTATTCATAGGAACGGCGTTCATATACAAAACTCTGACCGCACAGTAATTATCACGGCCAAGTTGACAGATCCGAACAAAAATACGAAATTCTTCAAGCTCAGAATGTGAAAACAATCGCCACGACCCCCTTGCCTTTATGCATCACAGTTCACTTGTATTTGCAAGTTTTAAACACTCCAGCACATTTGACTCCCCAAAGAAACAGAATATTGCTGTCAAGCTATCTAGAAATAGCATTCTCATACTAAATGGTTAAAATACAGCGAAGAAGTTTCATTTCTTTCAAATGCAGTTGTATTGCAAATTAATTCTGCAGAAATGGCTACATTGGATGATTGATATTTGGGGGGGGGGGGGGGGGGGGGGGGGGGTTACGCCGATTTTAGAAGTATTTCAGCCATTTTACGGCGGATAGCTAACTGAAATATATTTGGTTGTGAATATTGAAGTTTCCCTGACGGTTCCCATTGAGCCTTCTCTTTTTCCAAAATCTAGGAAACAAATCTTTTGCGTTACCAAGGGGGTTGTGATCATTGAGACGTGGCACCTTTTAACGTCCCATCCAACGGACTTAACAGTTTAAAATTCAAATTCATATAATTTTGTAATATATAAACAGTTGTATATTATAAAATCGTTAAATATTTCTGTTTTTGTTTGTTTGTTTTACGTCCCATCGAGAATTTTTCACTCATATTGAGACGTCACCAGCTGTAGGTGAAGTACCAAAAATTTAGACCTATGCTTGCGCTCAGGGCCGTAGCAGTGAGGGTTCGTAAAGGTGCCAACGCCTACCGTGAAACGGGATCTCTGTTTGTAAGGTTATATCAGAAAGACCTGTGATTTTCACTTCTAAATGCCGAGCGTTTGGCGAAGGAGAAATCACTACCCATTTTTCGTCTTAGGTTTGACGCAGCCATGGCACGAGCGGAGCTCGAACTCATGACCTCCCGGTTACGAAGCGAACGCTCTAACCACTGAGCTACCGTGACCGGTTTCTGTAAAAATAGTATTCTTGTAAATATTTTATAATGATATGATACTCTGTATTTGTAAAAAGTTCTTGCATTAATTGCACATTATTAAAAAGTATATTTCGCATGCGCGAAAAAATCACTACAGTTTAAAAGAATGAGATATATAGTTAATGGACAGTCAGTCACATGATATACATTCGGGCCGAGTTTCTCCGTTAAGTAGATACGAATGTGTCAATTTTGAATGTCCGATGCGTATTCTTGAAATAATACCTTCGTCCGCGCGTTTCAGTATGATGTTATTTGGTTTATTTATTTTGTTTTGAATAGAACAAGGTTTCCTTGTATCTCTGAAATCCCAACAAATTTTCCAAAGAATATTTACATATAATTTGATGGAAAATTTTAAATTAGGATAGGAAATTTGAAAGTGTACAATAACATATTTAAGTGCATCTTTTGACGTTTTGGTGTTGCCATTGCTACCAATATTACTTGGAATCCAGCAGAACTCAACTATTTTACCTTGTATAGTTAGAGAGAGTGCTGGGTTAAACTATCTAACATGTATGGATGATCAATATTCATATTACTAAATGATTGTTGACAATATAAGTAGTCGAAAATATAGTAAAATGTTTGCCATTAGAAGTTTTAATTTATCCAAACGCAAGCTGAATAGCCTAATATAAATTAGCGGTATAAATTGTTGCCTTATTGGGAAGATATGCAGAGAAAACATCGTTTCTGATTATTGCAGCAGCAGCGACTTTATTTTGGTCTTTTGAACCATCGGTATAAATATCAATTGTAGAATGTTTGGATTGTTGATAATTTTTGCTTGAAAACGGATTTTTCACTACTTTTTATATTCAGAAAGTGATGTGTCTCCTTTCATTGATTGGTTGTTTGTTTGTTTTACGTCCCGTCGAGAATTTTTCACTCATATTGAGACGTCACCAGCTGTAGGTGAAGTACTACAAATTTAGACCTATGCTTAGCGCTCAGGGCCATAGCAGTGAGGGGTTTTTTTTTACGTGCCTACCCCTGCCGTGACATGGGGCCTCCGTTTTTAAGGTCATATCCGAAAGACCCGCGATTCTCACTTCTAAATGCCGCGCGTTTGGCGAAGGAGCAATCACTACCTATTTTTTGTCGTAGGTTTGACGCAGCCATGGCACGAGCGGGGCTCGAACTCACGACCTCCCGGTTGCGAAGCGAACGCTCTAACCACTGAGCTACCGCGACCGGTCTGTGTCTCCTTTGGGTTTTCAATGTCCAAGGTAAGTTGGAATCATCTAGATGAACTAGTAGATCAATTGATTTTATTCAAGCCTTCTTTTTGTCAAAAAGTCTTCAAACTGTGGATGGAAAACGCAGTTAAATGCAGGGTTGTCAAAGTTAGCTTTTAACTTAACAATGTATTGAAGACAAATTTTATTCACGTAGGTCAAGAAATGGTTCTAGTCCCTCAACATACAAACTATCTACAGGAGAGGTTCGAAAAACTCCCATGATGAGAAGGAGTAGATTCATAAATAGTGACAGTTTTTGTTTAAAAAAAATGATTTTCGGTTTTCTTATATTATTACATTAATTTAATTATTACGGAATTGGAATGCCATTTGAAGGTTCTGAACTATAACATTCCTTTTTTCCGGAATTTTTCAGGATAAATATCGAATTTAGCATTCGGGTTGCATTATGCTTAGCGCTCAGGGCCGTAGTAGTAAGGTTCCTTAACATTGAATGCCGAACGCTTGGAGAAGGAGCAACCACTACCTATGATTACGTCTTGGCACGAGCGGGGCTCGAACTTGCGTCCTCCAGGTTACGACGCGAACGTTCTACTATTGAGTTATCGCGATCCGATGTCAATATTTATGACATGACGAAATATTGCACTCTCAGAAAACGCGCAAATTTCTATAACTAAACCATATACACTCTTCTACGGTGGCCGGTTTAGGACAAGTGGACGATATAGAAAAGAAACAATTCGTTCCCGCGAAATAACACTCATTCCCACGAAATAAAAATTTGTTCGCATGAATTAAGATTCGTTCTCAAGGAATAAGATTCTCTCAGTAAAATCCACTAAGCTCTAACACTTGAATACTAGTCCAAATAAAAATTGAAACTGAAACTCTATTTCGCTTCATTACGAATTAATTCCGTGGGGATCTGGGTTGTTGCACGGACTGAACTCAGGTATTTATATGAGAACGAGGACACGTCAACCCAGCCGTGTAAGCAGACAAACTGGTAGTGTCAGCATTTTAAATTGCGGGAAATTCAAAACAAATTAAACAAAATCAAGTACGTTACAAACGTCCCCATCCAGAGGACTAATGCCATTAGTCCAACCCAATAAACGGACTTGATAAAAACAACCTTAATAAGGAAACTGAAACTATTTAACAATTTCAAGAGGATGAATCACATTCTAGACAAAAAGTCTGCAACCTGATTGGTTTTCCCCTGAACATGTACAACATCGTACATAAATTCCTGCAAGGTCAAACTCCACCTAAGCAATATCTGATTTGTCAATTTCAAACGATCTAACCACTGAAGTGGAGCATGATCAGATTCAACTACAAACATCTTACCCTCAAGATAAACTCTAAGAGACTTGACACTCCAAATGATAGCAAAACACTCCTTCTCAATAACAGCATACCTCTTTTCTGTGTCAGAAAGTTTCTTACTGAGATAGAGTATTGGATGACGACCATCTTCGAAGTTCTGCTCCAAGACAGCTCCAACTCCGCAATCCGACGCATCGGTACGAAGGTAGAACATCCTGCTGAAATCTGGACTACGTAGAACTGGGGTGCTTGCTACTGCCTCTTTCAAACGCTTTCTGATGAACTGGAAGCCAAACTATACGAGACGAACTACTCTTTTTAGTGAGATCAGACAAACAAGCAGCTAATTCCGAGAAATTTGGAATAAATTTCCTGTAAAATCCGACAGTACCAAGAAATGATCTGACTTGTTTCTTAGAAGTGGGTATATTAAAGTCTTTGATAACTTGAACTTTACTTTGTCTTGGAGTTACTATACCGTTACCAACCACATGTCCCAGAAACTCGAGCTGATCAAATCCAAAACTGCATTTCAGAGGTTTGGCTGAAAGATTAGCCTCCCTCAACCTCTGGAAAACAACTCTTAGATGTTCAAGATGCTCCTCCCATGTCTCGCTGTAGATTCCAATATCATCTATAAAACAGTGAACAAAACCATGCAAACCTTACCGAACTAAATGCATAAGTCTAACATATTGTTGCAGGCGCATTTACCATACCGAAGGGCATTACTGTAAATTGATAGTGTCCCATAGGCGTCACAAATGCACTCTTTTGTTTCGCGTCTTCATCTATTGGGATCTGCCAGTAACCTTTGGTTAAGTCAATTTTACTGATGTACTTCGCTTTACTTACCTCATTCAATAGACCGTCAATGCGGGGCATTGGTCTTGGGTCAAAAACTGTGATGCTATTCAAGGATCGGTAATCACAGCAAAATCTAAGCGCAGAGTCGTCCTTATTTACCATAACCACGGGTGAAGCATAGGGGCTAGTCGATGGCTCTATGATTCCCAATTCCCTCACAGAATCAATTTCGGCTTTCATTTTTTCTCGTAGTGCGTATGGTACTGGATAGGGTTTCTTGTGTACCGGTTCATCCGTCCGTAATTTTACGGTATGTTGAACAAGATTTGTTTTCTTTGGGATGTTACTGAAAATATCAGAATAATCAGACAACAAACATTTCAACTTTCGAACTTGATCACCTGTGAGACTTCGACTTATACAGTCCCTGAAACGTTCTACTTTCCCATTTTTCCGTTCGTTCAGGGTTCGTTCACCGTTCATTCACCGTTTTCCGTTCACAAAGCGTTCTCCGTTTATCGTTCACCGTTTTCCGTTCATCGTTTTCCGTTTATCGTTCACCGTTTTCCGTTCGTATTTCCTCCTTTTCTTTCATCATTTCACAAATTATTTCAATTATACATGTATACTGTTTAATTATAATGCACAGGGGATCGTATTTACTTGTGTATTACAGAGACTCGTGCAGTTTACAAGGATATGTTAAACACAGTGTTATGATGTACATGTAGATGCATAAATGACAAAATTTAAAAAAAGGGGGTATGGGATTTGAAATAGTGGAAATTACAAAAGTTAATCAAAGAAACATGGGATATATTTTGATGTTGGTACACGTGATCAATTTATTTACTTAGCAAGTAAAGATGTATCGTCACATGATTTATTAAAGGTTATGTACAACAAGGAGTACAGTAGTAAAGCATGCGTTATTTGTTTGTTTGTTTGTTTGTTTATAGCCGCCTGAGCAATTTTTCAGCTATCCGGCGGCTGTCACCATTACCGGCGACAGGGCTGCAAATTTAGGCCTATGCTCGGCACTCAGGGCCTTTGAGCAGGGAGGGATCTTTATCGTGCCACACCTACTGCGACACGGGACCTCGGTTATTTGTAAATTTTGATTAAAACGAGAACGGCTTTAATTTTTTATTTTACCCGTGTGTCGTTATTCATGTTCGTTTTCCTTCTTTTTTTCTTTTCTTTCTTTTCTTAATTTAATAGAAAAAAAAGTATGAAGACGCATTACTCCTGAAAATCGAATGTCTTCAATGTCTTGCAAGTATTAGCTAGCTAAAACCAAAACACACACACACACATGAAACTATTTGTATTTTGGGGAGAAATTATGAGTGGAACATTTACAAAATTAATAATGTGTTTATATATATGTATCACTATGTTAAGTTCGTAATTACATTATATTTTCTACATTTCAATACTTTATATCTATACATGTATCGTCTGTGTTGTTTAATGCCTCTATCTTGACACCTTTCGGTGGCTTTTGTTAATTACAGATATATCCGTTTATCGTTCACCGTTCTGCGTTTATCGTTCATCGTTCTCCGTTTATCGTTCTCCGTTCACTTTCCGTTTAGCGTTCGTTCACCGTTCAAGTGAGAAAGTAGAACGTTTCAGGGACTGTAAACACCTCGTCAACCCATGGTCCTGACTCAAATGATGGTGTTGCTTTGTCAATGAATTCCGAATCAATTTCTTGATTTTGTGACAAACTTCCCAAAATCTGCAGTGCTGCGAGAATTGCCCCCCCCCCCCCCCCCCCCGACTCCTCTCTCTCTCCGTCACCGGTTCCTTACGATCATACCATCGTTTTAGCATGTTTACATGAAACACCGTTTCTTTGTTTCTCTTGACCTTTACCTTGTTATCTACACTGCCTACTTTCTCAGTGATCTCAAATGGACTTTTCCATTGAGCAAGAAGTTTGGATGTGTTTGACGGCAAAAGTACCAACACCTTTTCACCTACCTCAAAACTTCTCGTGCGTGCTTTTCGATCATAGTACACCTTTTGTCTACTCTTTTCAACTTTCTCTCTATCTCTAGCAAGTTCTGCATACTCTCTCAACCTTTCTCTAGTTTCCAATAGATAACTCAGAACTGATACCTGACTATCTTCTGGTTCCTCCCAGTGTTCTTTCAGGATTGCTAGTGGACCACGTACCTGTCTTCCAAAAAGAAGCTCAAAAGGCGAAAACCAGTTGTCTCATTAGGAACTTCCCGATATGCAAAAAGAACATGTAAATGTTTGTCCCACATTGTTGGTTCTTTAACAGCGTAAGCTTTTAGCATTTTCTTCAAAGTGCCATTAAACTTTTCCACCAGACCATCTGTCTGAGGATGATATTGGTGAACTCACTAATTTACTGACCTTTAGTAGCTTGCATAACTCCTGAATCAACTCCGACATAAAGTTAGTACCTTGATCAGATAGAATTTCTCCAGGTACTCCTACCCCTGCAAATATACCTACCCATCAACGCCTCAGCCACTGTCTCTGCCTCTTGGTTTTTTAGTGCTACCGCTTCCGGGTATCGCGTTGCATAATCTACACACACTAAAATATACCTGTTCTTGGAGTCAGTAAGCGGCAAAGGACCAACAAAATATATGGCAATACGCTTGAATGGAACATCAATGGTAGGCACGCTTACCAGTGGTACCTTCCTAACCATACCTTTTGATGTACCCTTTTGACATTCAGGACACGACTTGCAATACTTTGTCACATCGGAAAAATTACCTGGCCAGAAAAAGTGCTGAAGAATTCTGCTCCTAGTTTTCTTCACTCCTAGGTGTCCGGACATAGGGATGTCGTGTGACATCTGAAGTACTGCGTCTCTATACTTCTGCGGGAGAACAATCTGGTAAATATCATTTCCTACCTCAGGTTGGTATATTCTGTACAAAATCTTATTCTGTACAGTAAAATATGACTGATTGTCCATTATCATTTCTGATGCCAGCTGTCTGACTCTAGCCAAACTACAATCTGCTTCCTGCAATTTGATCAATGTATCTGTGTCACCAATCTCAAATTCAGGTTCTGAACTCACCCTCTTAGGCTTTCATTTAAGTCCCTCAAATGGGGCCTCCGTGGCCGAGTGGTTAGAGCATCGGGCTCAAAATCACAAAGCCTCTCACCTCTGTCGGCGTGCGTTCGAATCTCGGCCGCGGCGTTATGTGAGCAAGTTTGCCAGTTTACTTGCGGAAGGTCGGTGGTCTCTTCCCAGGTACATTGTATCTGGGTTCTCTCCTCCACCAACAAAAACTGGACGCCACCAGATAACTGAAAAATTGTTGAGTGTGGCGGAAAGCAATAAATAATCAAATCAAATCATAATCAATCAACTCCCTCAAATTCCTGACGAACTTGAGATCTCGTCTGAACTGCCACACAATCTTCCATTTTCTCTGGCTTGTCAAGTTCCTCAACCTTGTGGATAACGTTACCAAGAATAACATCTGCTATTGGGGAGTCTAAAATAAGCGCTAACAACTTCCCTTTTTCAAAGGACGTTTCCACATTCACGCACACCTCTGGACATTTCTTCTCAGTTCCATCCGCAATACTTATCTTAAGATCTCTACCTGCTCTATGTTTATCAGTGACTAAACTACTGTGGACAAAAACAGTTGAACATCCTGTATCTCTAAGAAATGTTACATTCTTACCTTCAACGATGCCTTTGGATATGTCAAGAACTGGAACTGAATGTGTATCAAGTTCCTCTTGATCACCATGACTCGCACCTGGAAGTTTTACAAACCCTCCACTTGCGTATTCCTGTACTCTGTCACTTAAGACAGATTTGACAGAATATCGTTCTGAAAAACACAGATTTAGTGCACAACCTTTCTTGTTCTGAGAAGTATCTCGATTGTCCCGTTTCAGCACAGGGCAGTCTCTTTTGATATGCCCTGGCCTATTGCAAAGAAAACACAATTTCTTTTCTGATTGTGAATTTTTGTTTGTTTTACCCTGTGTGTTTGCATAACCTTGCTTACCCTTTTCTTGTGCTGGAGAGTTACGATCTTTTACAGCTTTCCGACTTTCTGCAGTTGTTGCTTTTTTATGAGCAACTTGGTATGCCTCTACTAAATCTATCACTTCCTTTGCATTCCTTGGCTTGTGCTCATGTACCCATACCTGCAAATCTTTCTCACAGTATCTGAGTAATTGTTCTCTCAACATTAAGTCATACAAACTGTTCAAATGACCGTTTACTTCCTCTCTCTCACACCAATGAGACAAATACCTCTCTATGCGAACGTGGTAGTTTCTAAACGACTCATCAGAACCTTGCCTTGCCTGCCGAAACTTATTTCTGTAAGCTTCTGATGTAAGCTCGTACCGTTTTAGTACAGCTTCTTTGATTTTATCATACTTGCCACTATCGCCATCCCTTAATCGTGAATATGCCCCTAATGCCTTACCTGTTAACAGGGGTACTAAATAAATAGCCCAATCAGACTTTTCCCATTTGTGTAAACCAGCCATTTTTTCAAAGGACCTAAGGAAAACATCTACATCCTGTCCTTCCTCAAACTTAGGAAGCTTTACATGAGAGTTCTGAACAGTAAAACTACCACTCAACTTACTTCCATGTGCTATTGCTAACTTTATCTCCTCTTCTGTTAAAGCTAGCTCCCTGACCTTCACTTTCGTGTTCTAGTGCAGCCTTTTTCATATCCCTTTCAGCGTTCCTTTCCTCTCTTTCGGCCCTTCTCTCCTCTTTCTCCTTTTCATTTAAAATTTTCAGCATTTCCAAACAATCATTCAGAGCCGCGCCCTGTTTGATTCGCTCCATCACCCAACTAGGCAATTCCATGACCAGAGACCAAAAACTACACCAGAAATACAACCTTGAAAACAGAACCACAACTATTAGCACTGGGTAATTAAAGACGTGTGAGAATTCTGTCCACCTATACTTACAAGGGCTTGCGTGAATTCTGCCCACCTTGCTTAGTGTGAAGAAGTGAGTAATCCATGGGATCCCACCGCTGCCACCAAATTGTCATGAAGTAAGGTACTGACCTTACCAATACCTCCTGACGAGTTCGGAATCGCCGTTTACTTACTTAATCACAACTAAGTCCAATTTCAATACACAAAAAAAGATTTAATAATAATGATAATAATAATAAAATATCTACAAAGAAAATAAAGAGAAAATAATTTTAACCTAAAGCTAGAGTCGACTCCATTATTTCACTATTTCCCGGTATAAACTTACGCTGAAACTTTTAACTAAATTTTACATGTATCTATAATTCAAACATTTGTAAATTGCATAAGTCATTTTGAAATGTCCAAACACGTGGTTTCCAAGTGCACATCCGTTTCTGGAATTTTCTGGTCCTGCTAACAATGATGTCGGAACGACAATGCCACGAAAGAGTTCTTGTCGATGTGACCTCAACTACACCTGTCGTCTTGATGTTAGACAGGGCGTTGTCCTTTACCCGGAGGTTCCCCGACTGTAACGGGCCGCCATAACTTTCGCCACGCTACAGATCTCCGTTTTTCCCTCCTGAGCTAGTAACGTTTGCACTGAAGCCCTCATCCCCTTGAAATTGGTCTTAGTCTACCTAAACTGGGAAGAATTCTGTCCGCCGTAATTTCGGTAACACCGATCTACTGTGTCCGTTCTTTCTGACTGCACGGACTGAACTCAGGTATTTATATGAGAACGAGGACACGTCAACCCAGCCGTGTAAGCAGACAAACTGGTAGTGTCAGCATTTTAAATTGCGGGAAATTCAAAACAAATTAAAGAAAATCAAGTATGTTACCACCGATCACGGTGGCTCAGTGGTAGAGCTCTCGCCTCGTGAACGGAAGGTCGTGAGTTCGAGCCCCGCTCGGGCCGGCCGCGTCAAACCTAAGACGTTAAAATAGGTAGTGATTGCTCCTTCGCCAAGAGCTCGGCATTACGAAGTGAGAGTCACGGGTCTTTCGGATGGGACCTTATAAACGGAAGTCCCGTGTCGCAGCAGATGTGGCACGTAAAAGAACCCTCACTGCTAAAAGCCATTAGTGCTAAGCATAGGTCTAAATTTGCAGCCCCGTCACCGGTAATAGTGACAGTCGCCGGATAGCTGAAAAATTGCTCAGGCGACTATAAATAAAAACAAACAAACAAAAAAAAAAAAAGTATGTTACCCACTGGTATCATGCATTGGTCATATATAAAACATACATACAATCCTTCGCATTTAAACTCAGAGCTGTGCGCTGCGTAATAGGCTGGTATGTACCTTGAAAAATCCAGTTTTTCATTCAGAAATGAAATAGACATTCATCTGCGTCAGTTCTTGTAAAATCTTGATGAGATCAAACTTCTTAGTACTTTAATTCGCTTCAGACTAAGCTTAGACTTTGCGAGAAAACGGTTCATCACCACAAATAACAAAACTTGTGAGGTCATGCCTCTGTAAATAAGTTATGTGACGTCTGTATACATATAATAAAACATACTGTTAACAGAATCTGAAGCGTACTACTACACCATTTGAACCGTTCCGTTCTCGATAAGAACCGTTTCGTTTCCACATCAAATAGTTCCGCGTTCAGTTCCCATACCGAAGCATTCTTTCCTACATGGTCATTCGGAACTTGCGCGGCAGTCAGTCATTGTATGTGAACATGGCGTCTAATTGGAAAAGGACTACCGCTCTTAATTAGACTCAGTATTTTAAAGTTGTACACGTCGTATAAGGAGGGACAGTTCCACATTCAAATTCGTAACAGTTTACAGACAAATTTACAATGTGAGAATGATATAGTCCCACATACGTCTGCAAAAATAAAAACAGTTTCGGACGAAAGTAAAATAAATCGAACATCTGCATCTTCAGGGTCCGCAGCTAAGAGTGTAGCTGCGACCTCTCCAAAGTCTGTAGCTGCAACCTCTGCGGGGACTGTAGCTGCAGATGCCCCCAAATCATCTAGGAGACGTAACTCGTCTCCACAAAAAAATAAACCAAAACAGTATAGCGATCGGTTGCCCAAGGGGGCGAAGGATCCGGTCGCTATACATAACAAATTTGGAGTCTTGGAGGAAATGGATTTCGCTCCATCACAATCCTCCTCACGAGCCCGGAGTCTTTCTCCAAAAAATCATAAAGGGAGAATATCTCCTGTAACACACAAGAAATCATGAATCATCCAACATTTATTCAATGGAATTGTCGAGGTTTTAGATTAATTTCAATGAACTATCCTTACTCATTCAGAACTATAATCCGGTAGCCATATGTCTACAAGAAACACATTTGAAAGATACAGATAAGATAAATATCAAAAACTATACGATGTATAACCATTACGCTCAAGCAGACAGAGCCTCTGGTGGTTCTTCAATAGCAATCCATAACAACTTCATACACCGCCAAATAAATTTGAATACAAATCTTCAAGCAGTAGCAATTCATCTATTCCTCGTTAAAACAATTACTCTTTGTTCTGTTTATATTCCTCCAAACTATCAATTACAGTCTCAGGAACTTATAAATTTAATACAACAACTTCCAGCTCCTTTCCTACTTATGGGCGATTTCAACGCCCATAATCCGCTATAGGGTAATGATAAAATGACGGATAAAGGTAAACAAAACTCGAAGATGCAATATCTCACCACAATCTTTGTATTTTAAACGACGGCTCTAAAACGTATCTTCACCCAGGCAATGGCTCATATTTTTCAATTGATATTAGCATAGTGGATCTATTCAGTAACGAAGACGCAAAACTGGTTTGAATCTTTAATTACTGATTAAACCTCCTGAGAGGGTACAAAACTGAAACACAAAATAGTGTAACATTTTTAAAAAATCCTGATTTAACTGGCATTTGTGAATATATGACATGAAGTGTTCACCATATTTTGTGTAATTTATATGCAAGTTAATCCCAAGTACATATGACTAGTTTAAAGGACAAATGTTTGTAAAATAATTCTCAAAAGACACAGTAAACATCTGATATAAATCTATTTTGATTACAAAATGACAAAAACAGCTTTCAGTAGATGATATATCCGAGTGAACCGACTAGTAATTAGAAAATGACAAGAATAGCGTTCCATAGAAAATGCATCTGGACAAACTGACCAGTAATATAAACTGTATGACGATTATAATACTTGCAATCATGCTAAGACACTTAAACCTGATAAACAATGCTTAAAAGCGAGTACATAAAGACCCAATCACTGGACTAAAATGTTATGAACTACAATTTAAATCCGACACAGGTTCACAACGTGCGAGCATGTAAACGAACACGTTTTTCAACAATTATGGTATGAAATATATCAAATACACAGCTAGTGAAAATGTACAAATACAAAAGGTAATTATCAACAATGCAAACACTTACTCTGTGGTTTCTGAGCACCGAAAGTAAAAAAAAATTGCATGGTGAAATGGCGGTACAAGATAACTTTTTATATTATAAGTCGAAAAGAAACCGCATCAAGATCCGGAACAGGATCCCTCTTTATTATTGGATTTAAACTGGTCTGTACATGATGATTTGTGCGGAAGCGATCATTTCCCTATTATTGTCAAAACAAATGATCCTCCACAAAACAATCCTGTTAAAAACTGGAAACTTGACAAAGCTGATTGGCCATATTTCGAAACGCTATGTCTGCAAAATATCTCCGTTGAAAAATTTGAAAACCACCTAGACCCCATTGAAAACTTTATTAGAAATAGCAAATAAATGCATACCTAAAACCTCGACAAATTCTACTAAAATAAAAAAGCCATGGTTTACAGAGGAATGCAATGCAGCAATTAAAGCTCGCCAAAAAGCAGATAGACTATTCAATAGATCGCCTTCTTCTTTAAATCTGAATAATTTTCGCATATATCAAGCAAAGGCTCTTAGAACCATAAATATAAGCAAACGAAAATCCTGGAAAACATTTGTTTCAAGTCTAAATTCGCATAGTCCTATAAATAAAGTTTGGAATGCAATATGGAAAATAAAAGGAAAACATCCCGGTAAAAATACCAACATCTGAAGGTAGGAAATCAAATAATCACAGATAAGAAAGATATATCTAACAATATAGCAAATACTATTTCTAAAAACTCATCAAAAGACAACATGAGCCCACATTTCATCTCAAACAAGAATACAGAAGGACGGAAAACTTTGGATTTTACATCTGAAAACAATGAATGTTATAACGAACCATTTACTTATAATGAATTACTAAAATCTCTAGAAAAATCGCATGTATATCTGTAGGTCCAGACCAGATCCATTATCAAATCATAAAACGCCTTCCTAAACCTACCAAAGAATGTCTTCTGCAAATATTTAACATGATATGGGAAATGGCAACTTCCCATCTTCCTGGTCACAGGCAACTATTCTTCCCATTCCAAAACCTGGTAAGGATCACTCAGATCCTAATAATTACAGACCAATACCCTTAACAATCTGCGTATGTAAAACCATGGAATGGATGATCAACGAACGCTTAGTATGGTTTCTTGAGACTAATAACATTCTAACTGATATACATTGTGGCTTCAGGAAAAATCGAAGCACGGTCGACCAGTTAATACGACTTGAAACGTATATTCGAGATGCCTTTGTCAAGAAAGACCGCGTCGTCTCAATATTGTTTGATTTAGAAAAGGCATACGATACCACATGGAAATACGGCATCTTAAAAGATCTTCATAATATAGTTCTTAAAAGCCATTTACCAAACTTCTTTAAGAATGTTTTAAGTAATAGGCATTTCAATGTTCGCATAGGATCTACATTTTCAGACAATTTCGAACAAGAAATGGGCGTGCCACAAGGAAGTATTTTGTCAGTTACATTATTTAGTATCAAAATAAACAGTCTCGCTGAAGTACTTAAAAACGACTTTCATGGAAGTCTGTATGTGGATGACTTTGTTCTCTGTTATAAATCCATCGAGCGTAAATTACAGTTATGTCTAAACAAAATCCAAACCTGGGCTGATGTAAATGGTTTTAAATTCTCCAGAACTAAAACGGCGTGCATGCATTTCTGTTCTAAACGGAAACACCACGATGATCCGCAGTTGGAATTAGATGGCACTCCAATTAAAGTTGTAAAAGAGATTAAGTTCTTAGGTGTCATTTTTGATAATAACCTCACTTTTATTCCGCATATAGCAATGCTCTAAGAGAAATGTACAAAGCCCCTGATATAATAAAAGGTGTTGCAAACACAAAATGAGGAGCAGATAAGAATACTCTTCTTCATCTGTATCGCTCTCTCATCCGGTCTAAACTAGACTACGGTTATATAGTATATGGAGCGGCAAGAACATACTACATTAAAGCCCTTGATGCAATCCACCATCAAGGACTTCGACTGTGCACAGGAGCTTTTCGAACCACTCCCGTAGATAGTTTGTATGTTGAGGCAAACGAACCACCTCTAGATCTACGTAGAATAAAACTTATCTTACAATACGTTGTTAAATTAAAAGCTAACAATGACAATCCTGCATTGAACTGCGTTTTCCACCCACAGTTTGAAGATTTGTATGGAAAAACTAAGACCTGTATAAAACCAATTGGTCTCCAAGTCAAAAAATATTTACATGATTCTGACTTACCAATGGACATCACAAAACTCTCATCACTTTCAGAAATACTACCATGGAAATTACTAAAACCCAAAGTTGACACTTCACTTTCTGAATATAAAAAATCTGGAACAAATTCCGTTATTTTCAAACAAATGTTATCTGAACTAAAACAATCTAAACATTCTACAACTGATATTTATACAGACGGTTCGAAAGACCAAAATAAAGTTGCTGCTGCTGCAGTAATCAATATCAATGTTTTCTCAGCACTCCCAAATGAAGCAACAATTTTTACCGCCGAAGCAAAGGCTATCCAACTTGCGTTAGAGTACATTAAAATTTCTAAGGACAAATACTTCATTATATTCTCAGACTCCCTATCTTGTCTACAGTCTATAAGTAATATGAATATCCATATATTTTAGACATTTTAAACCAGTATTATCTTCTAACTAAACAAAATAAAATAGTTGAGTTCTGCTGGATTCCTAGTCATATTGGTATCCATGGTAACAACAAAGCAGACAAAGAATGCACTACAAAACGATCTTGTACATTTTAAAATTCCTTACACAGATTTGAAATATAACATAAAACTATATGTAAATGATCTTTGGCAAATATATTGGGATTTCTGTGACAGAAGTAAACTGTATTTTATTCAAAATAAAGTAAACAAGTCGTGTAACATTGTAATGAAACGCCAGGACGAAGTTATTATTTCAAGAATTCGAATTCGAATCGGACATTCAAAATTGACACACTCTTATTTATTAAACAGAGAACTTCAACCTGAATGTATATCTTGTGACTGTCCATTAACTATACAACACATTCTTTTTGAATGTAGTGATTTTACACCCAAACTTTAATAATGTGCAATCAATGTATCAACTTTTTACAAATATTGACTATCATCTTATTATAAAATATTTACAAGAATGCGACTTTTACAGAAAAATTTGATCCTTTACAATAGAACCTATTCATATACACAAAATGATATGTATTTTTACCTGTTAACGATTTTTAACTTTTAAGTCCGTCGGATGGGACGTTAAAGGGTGCCCCGCGTCAAGGATTACAACCCCTTGGCACGTAAAAGATCGTTTCCTTGATTTTCGAAAAGAGTAGGCTCATTGAGGGCCGTCAGGGAAACTTCAGCTTTCATAACCAACCATGTTTCAGTTGTTTAATCGCCGTAACATGGCTGAAATATTGCCAACACGGCGTAAAACATCAATCAATCAATCCTGAGCAGGAAATTGGAACCTCAGGCAAGTGGTCAATGTCAAAAGGTTTACCAAAAAAAAAAAACAGAATTACAAGACTGAACCAACTAATACTTACCTTTAAACATTTGGAATGCCTGTACTTCCAACAAGTTGTAATGTCGGGTTTTACAAATGAAAATAGAAATGTTTGTACCAAATCCGCTGCATTGCTTCAAGAGTCAGCGATTTGGTCATGACCAAACAAATTGTAAAGGCTCCGAAGTGTGGTGAGGAGGGGCATGATGGCAAGCACAAGGAACACAAAGGTGACCACATGTCTTTCTCTAAGCATTGTCCAATGTGGATTAAAGAAAAAACAAATACAAAAGGTCAAAGCAGACAAATGCATAACTTACCATGAGGCGAAAAAACTTGTCAATATGTACAGTGTCCTAAAACCAAATCTGCCATCATATGTAAAAGTTTTTAAAATCATCCTCAATGAAGGACATGTCAACACAAGTCTGAGAATGATATATTCCCACAGACTTCTGTAACAACAAAACCAGTTTCTTTGACGTCTCAGGACAAAAGTAAATAAATTCAGTATCTGCTTCTTCAAGGGCTACCTCTGCAAAGTCTGTAACTGCAACCTGTGCAAGACCTGTAGATGCAGGTGCCACCAAATCATCTAGGAGACATAACTCATCTCCACAAAAAATTAAAGCAAAACAGTATAGTGATCGGTTACCCAAGGGGGCGAAAGATCCGTCGCTATACATAACAAATTTGGAGTCTTCGAGGAAATGGAGTTTAATCCATCAAACTCCTTATCACGAGCTCGAAGTCTTTCTCCAAAAATATTTCCGGTAACACATAAAAAATCATGAATCCAACATTTATTCAATGGAATTCTCGAGGTTTTAGAGTAAATTTCAATGAGCTATCGTTACTCATTCAGAACCATAACCCGGTAACCCATATGTCTAGAGGAAACACATTTGAAAGAGACAGATAAGATAAATATCAAAACCCATACTATGTATAATATCGAATGGCGAAGTAAACAACGTGTAAATCGTAATCATTAATCCCCAAGACATATTCAAGTTCGAGTGTAGGGCAACACGGACTTCCGACAGAGCGAAGGTAGGATCAGGTGCCATGGAGGAGTAAGCATCCTCTGCTGACCGGTCACACCCGCCGTGAGCCCTTAGTCGAAATTAGGTAAACGGGATTATCCGTAGTCAAAGTTAGTATGAAAAATGACAATCTAACAAAGGGTATGAAACAAATCATTCCACATATGTCCCAGAGACACTTTGTAATCGCAAACAAGGTCATTATAGTGACCGTAAAATTTGCGAAATGATGACTTCAAACGAGATTTGTTATAACCCTGCACCGTCAACTTTTTTGTCATTACGCTCAAGCAGAACCTCTGGTGGTTCTTCAATAGCAGTCCATAACAACTACATACAGGGGGCCTCCGTGGCCGAGTGGTTAGAGCATCGGGCTCAAAATCACAAAGCCTCTCACCTCTGTCGGCGCGTGTTCGAATCTCGGCCGCGGCGTTATGTGAGCAAGTTTGCCAGTTTACTTGCGGAAGGTCGGTGGTCTCTTCCCAGGTACATTGTATCTGGGTTCTCTCCTCCACCAACAAAAACTGGACTCCACCAGATAACTGAAAAATTGTTGAGTGTGGCGGAAAGCAATAAATAATCAATCAATCAATCATAGCCAAATAAATTGGAATACAAATCGGTAAATGAATATAAATAGGTAAATGAGTAGAATATAAATAAAAAGGAATGGAAACATTGGCTGCTAATGACGGTGCTGTTATAGAAAGTAAGCGGCGAAATAGAAAGCGTAAAGTAGACAGAACAGCACTTAGTAATAACTAGTGGAAGCTAAGCAACATTCATTATAGGGAAGTCATTTAGTTTGTTCATCATACTTGGACGAAATGTCTTCAATCTATGCATCCAAAATTTCTATTTGCTCTTCTCCGCATGAGTCCAGTGAGTGCTATAATCAACAACAACTTTTGTCATATATCCCAAGGTCCCGTGGGGATCCGGGTTAGAATAGATCCTCAGTACCCCTTGCATGTTGTAAGAGGCGACTAATGGGGCGGTCCTCGAGATGAGACCGCAAAAGAGAAGACCACGAGTCACAGCAGGTGTGGCACGATAAAGATTCCTCCTTGCTCAAAGGCCGTAAGCACCGAGCATATGCCTAAATTTTACAGCCTTTCGCCGGCAATAGTAACGTCTCCATATGAAGAAAAAATTCTCAAGCGGGACGTTAAACAATATACAGCCATCTGTTGTCTGCGAGATCAAATTGTTCAGCAGCAGGTTTTTCTTAACCATTTCGATTTTAATGGTAAACCGGTGGCTACTGATCCTTTTACGTAGGTTCCCAGCTTAACCCTTTGTATTGTTGGTCACATATCTTACAGCTGATGAGATTTATGTTGTCCGTGCGACAGGATATACTTTGAAGTATCGATTCTATCGACCGTTGATAGGACTCTTAAAACTGTCTGTGTTCCTGAGCCGATACTTTAGATGTGGGGTGTTGTGTTCTCTCTCTCCCTTTCTGTGTGTGTGTGTGTCCACTTTCAATTTCTAATTTCCACATTACACATAAAAAGAGCAAGATAAGTATTCAATCTCGTAATTCCTATAGAAAATATAAATCAGAGAGATGGGCAAACATGGACCCATGGGCATATCAGAGGTGGGACCGGTCACACCTGCCGTGAGCCCTATATCTTGATCAGATAAATAGAGTAATCTGCATCATGTATACTACTTTGGGGGCCGCGTGGTTAGACCATAGCGTTCAAAATCACAAAGCCTCTCACCTCTAGTCAGCACGGGTTTGATTCTCGCTCACACCGATATATGCGAGAAAGCTTGTTAGTTTACTTTCGGAAGATCGGTGGTCTCAACCCGGGTATATTGCGTCTGGTTCTCTCTTCCACCAATAACCAAATGGAGGCCACCAGATAACTGAAAAATTGTTGAGTATGGCCGAAAACAACAATCAATCAATCATATTACGTTGCTTAGCTAATGTAACTATGTAGCAGTCTTACACTAACTGCACAACTGTTACAGTAGCTCACTGAGGAAAATTTGATATATCATAGGGCTACAGAACCACCTTATTGCATATATTATGAAAGCCGTTGATTTTCAGCACAACTTCATCTGCACACAATTGAAGTACTTTTGTACCGCTGAATCCTTGCGTCATCACTTCAAATTTATAATCAACCTTCGGAAACTGATTTGAAGCACCTACAGCTGGTGACGTCTCAACATGAGTGAAAAATTCTCGACGGGACGTAAAACAAACAAACAATCAATCAACAAATCAAGATTTGCCAGTTTAATTGCTAGTCAGTATCCTTACAAACAAACTGATTTGATTGTTAATTAGTAGAGGAAATAGTATTGTTTAAGAATAGGTATCCTCATTAAGATAAAATTGCATCTACATCACTGCTGGACGGAAAAAGTACTGAGAGTGTCATTTTTTACTGACAATTTCTGATAATTACTGCGATCGTGCTGTGGGTGCTGATATTTACTGCCGTTTTTACTGTAGGTACTGCGAATTACTGACATTTACTGTTATTTTCGATCGCCTTGCGCCCGCTGTGAAATTGAGCCTGTGGCGCAATTTCACAGCAAGCGCAAGGCGATCAACGAGGACAGTAAATATCAGAAATTCTCAGCCCCACAGTAAAAACGGCAGTAAATATCAGAAATTCTCGGCCCCCACAGTAAAAACGGCAGTAAATATCAGAAATTCTCAGCCCCCACAGTAAAAACGGCAGAAATTCTCAGCACCCACAGTAAAAACGGCAGTAAATATCAGAAATTCTCAGCCCCCACAGTAAAAACGGCAGAAATTCTCAGCACCCACAGTAAAAACGGCAGTAAATATCAGAAATTATCAGCACCTACAGCACGATCGCAGTAATTATCAGAAATTGTCAGTAAAAAAATGACACTCTCTGTACTTTTTCCGTCCAGTAGTGCATGTATTAATCAATGTTCGATTTAGTGTTGAAGCAATAGTCGGGGAGAGGCATCGGCAGTTTTGGTTCGATCATATAATTTGATCGCTGTTGATTGTTGAAGGGTTTACCCAAACTGAAGGTCAGGTGAGGAGGATCGTCACCAAGACCTTCAAAACCTATCAGAGGTGGAGACATCTGTTCCACTGAATTTGAACGGGATGCGGTCATAACGTCCACCATTGGATATGGAGGTGCAGGATAACGGGGTAAAGTGACTTCTTGTAGACATGATGGGTATGTGCTCTCTGTTTTGCTGTTTTTAGTCTTATCTACCATATAATTGGACCCGTCCTTAGAAAGGGCCGGTGAATTTGGACGAATTGTGGCAATAAAATCTTCATCGATATTTGTTTCTGAAAGAAAATATTACAGATGAATTTACATTCCTTATTAGATTGTTTGTTTCTTATTTTAACAAAAATAGAATATCATATTGTATTGAAAACTATATACCTCTTATTTTCACTCCAATTCTAGCGGTAGCTCAGTAGTTAGAGCGTTTGCTTCGTAACCGGGAGGTCGTGAGTTCGAGCCCCGCTCGTGCCATGGCCGCGTCAAACCTAAGACGAAAAATAGGTAGTGATTGCTCCTTCGCCAAATGATCGGCATTTAGAAGTGAGAATCAAGGGTCTTTCGGATATGACCTTAAAATTGGAGGTCTCGTGACGAGGTAGGCGTTGGCACGTTAAAGAACCCTTACTGCTTTGTGGTACCTCACCTACAGCAAGTGACGTCTCAATATGAGTGAAAAATGCTCGACGGGAAAACAAACAAACCAATTCTCGTCGAATTAAAATTACAAGAAATATAACATTCAATGAAACGGCACAAGAACACAGTGGATTTTAAACCTTAAAACAAGATTTAGATTTACAACAAAAGAACGTGAAAATACTCTAGACCGATTTCAAGGTTATGTACAAAATACCTTTCTTTTTGTTTTCACCTCTATTTGTCAAGGTGACTTTATTACACACCGCACCATTCATAAACCCATTACCACGTAATAGATTATAATCATCAGCTATCATACTAGTGGAAGACTCATTGATAGGAAGGTTGCTGTTATTTTCAAAGATATCTGAATCGTTGTGGTATATGGAATCTTCAATGAAATCAGAGGACCTTTCTAAGGAATCCTGGATGTAAATTGAGGACTTCTCTACACTTTGTTGTTTGTTACGCATTTTACGTGTCATTGGTGCAGGTTGGGAGCCATGTTTAAGAACATCTAGGTCTGATCCATTTTTTGGAAATGTTGACATACTATATATTTTCATAGTTGGTTCATCATCAACCAGTTTCTCTGGCTTTTTCCTTCTCTGTAATTTATAGCAATTGCTTATAATGCCAATATATTTTACGAATATTACACGCAGAGTTTCTTTTTCTTGTATGTTGTGTAAATTCCTATCATGCATCGTTAACAGTAATTGCACAAGTTGATTGTATTACCGTAGAAGCTTCCTTTGTAATAACATCTTGACCTTGAAACTTTTTCAGTTTTTCCTTGAAAGTTAACAACTCTGGACTTTCTACTCTTTGATTTTTCATCCTATATTATCTGTAATGAGAAAATGATACTTCAGTCACCAAGTCATGCTACACTGTACATGGTTTAGTAAAATCCATTGTAAACCATCATATACAGTTTCCAAGTCAATGCCTTTGTATTACATATAAACAGGATATTAATTCATGCACATATACCAAGGTTGTACATATTACCAAAGTCTCGATTCGTTTGAAATTCTTCAGAGTGAATAAATGTTGGACAATTTGAATATGTACATGCAATATTCTGCATATTTTCATTTTACCACCTAAAATCTTCGAAATTTGTAACCGGTCGCGGTAGTTCAGTGGTTAGAGCGTTCGCTTCGTAACCGGGAGGTCGTGAGTTCGAGCCCCGCTCGTGCCATGGCCGCGTCAAACCTAAGACGAAAAATAGGTAGTGATTGCTCCTTCGTCAAACGCTCGGCATTTAGAAGTGAGAATCACGGGTCTTTCGGATATGACCTTAAAATCGGAGGTCACGGTAGGCGTTGGCACGTTAAAGAACCCTCACTTCTACGGCCCTGAGCGCTAAGCATAGGTCTAAATTTGTGGTACTTCACCTACAGCTGGTGACGTCTCAATATGAGTGAAAAATTCTCAACGGGACGTAAAACAAACAAACAATCAATCAATCAATCTGTGTGGAACTACAACGTAACATTTTCTTTCATAATGAATTTTTTTCATCACAATTACTTTCCTGATGCTTGTGAATTATCTTTGATATTTACCAAATGTTGCATAAATATCGCCGTTATATCGTTTTATCTATTAATTATAATAATTTTCATTCATATGTCGATTCGATACATTCCAGTGAATTCGAAATAAAAGACATCACAGTCTTCCACATATGTTTCACCTTTAGATATTTACGAAAATCATTTTTGTGAGAGAGTGTAAATATCTAAAATAAATGCGACGTCCCCAGGAGTTTTCAATTATGGCACCTGGATGATCCTACTTCTGATATGTCCAAAGGTCCGTGTTTGCCCATCTTTCTGATTTGTATTTTCTATAGGAATTACTAGATTGAATACTGTTAGTTATCTAAGCAGCCTTATGATCAGTCATTCAAAAGAATTACTTCCCTAAACATCACTGATTTTATACACAAGTACTCTGAAGTTGGTATTACAAAGATGCTGAAGTTTCCCATTGACAACATCTTTGTAGTTTTTGTCTTATTAGTCTATCGTGATCAGGTCTTCCAACATTCTGTTGAAATTTCTATGGACACGATTTGTGTTCCTTTGTTAGCTGATTGATTGATTAATTGTTGTTTAACGTCCCGCTCGAGAATTTTTCACTCATATGGAGACATCACCATTGCCGGTGAAGGACTTCAAATTTAGGCCTATGCTCGGCGCTTATGGCCTTTGAGCAGGGAGGGATCTTTTACGTGCCACACCTGCTGTGATAGGGGGCTTGGGTTTTTGTGGTCTCATCCGAAGGACCGCCCCATTTAATCGCCTCTTACGATAAGCAAGGGGTACTGAGGATCTATTCTAACAACCCGGATCCCCACGGGTTGTTAGCTGACTTGTTTTCATATTCTTATGAGGTAGAATTAACAACTCAACTTTTTGACAAACGGGATGATTTCAATTTCTCCATTGTTAACTTCCATCATCACCTGCATATGGTGTTTATATCTTCCAACTGATTCGATACGCAAGATCGTATTCTGCGTATGATCGGTTTTTAAATCGAGGGAGGCTACTGACAAGTTAATATTACAGTGGTTTGTACAATCTAGTCTAAAGTCAGCATTTCGCAAATTTTATGGTCGTTATAACTTTCCGTTAGGTCAAATGCTATCTGACATGTTTCATACAAATTATTAGGCTGTCCTTGGCACCCTGATTGTAACTACGGATTGATCCGTTGACCTAATCGGGATGTAGGGCTCACTGCGGGAATATAGGGCGGGCCTGACCGGTCGACAGGGGGTGCTTACTCCTTCTAGGCACTTGATCCCACCTCTGGCATGTCCAGGGGTTCGTATTTGCCCATCTCTCTGATTTTTATTTTCTATAGAAAATACGAGATTTAATACTGTTAGATATCTTAGCCTTTTCAAAAGATTCTACATGAGAAGAAAATTCAACATTTAGATATCGACAACGTTTTATCTATTGACAATAAACATTATCATTCATATATTCATATTTAATATATCACAGTGAAACTGGACCCGTGGTTAGAATAGAATAGTACCCCTTGCTTGTCGTAAAAGGTGATTAAAAGATTCGATCCTTCGGATAAGACTGAAAAACCGAGGCCCCGTGTCACAGCAAGTGTGGCACGATAAAGATTCATCCCTGCTCAAAAGGCCGTCCGCACCGAACATAGGCCTAAATTTTGCAGTCGTTCACCGGCAATGGAGAGTCTCCATATGAGTGAAAAATTCTCCAGCTGTACGTTAGATAATATACAACCAACCCATAGACCTGAAATAAATAACACCACAGAGTCTTGCACATCTGCTTCGTACTTAGGTATTTTATTGAACATAGATATTAAGGGTAAACTAACAACTAAGTTTTCTGACAAAGGGGATCACTTCAGCTTCTTTAAACAAACTTCCCATATTTGTGTAGCAATATTCCAGTATCAGCTACATACGGTGTTTATGTCTCTCAACTGATTCGATAGTTTTTAAATCGAGGCATGTTAATGACAAACAAGCTGATGTTACTAGGGTTTCAAAAATCTCCTTTAAAGTCGACATTTCACACGCTCTATTGTCGTTATAACGATCTAATTTGTCGATATAACTGCCATTGGGTTAAATGTCGTCTGACTGTTTCATACCAATTATTTGACCGTTTGTACACACTTGTTTTGACTACGGATTAATTTGTTTACCTGATCAAGATAGAGGACTCACGGCGGGTGTAACCGGTCGACAGGGGATACTCACTTCTCCTACGCACATGATCCCACATCTGGTATGTCCAGGGTACGTGTGAATATCATTAATTGATAATGAAGTACAAAATGTCAAGGTTATCTAATAAAGTTATAAAGGAGAATTGTTCTTAAGCTATTCACACCCTTCACCCTCTTAGATCTACTATAACTCTAAGGATAACATCGGATCGCAACAATATGCACATCTGCAAATGACAATAAAACATTATGCAAACTTTCAAGTCTATCGTATAAGCCATATAGCAAAAGTGCTAACAAGCTATTTTACATCTCTATCCCTCTTAGATCCACTATAACTTTTAGGAAATGAATTTCATCCTCACGTCCCGACAATATCCACATCTGCAAATTATAATGAAGCATATTACTTACTTAATTTTGAGTCTATCCGATACGCCATACAGGGGGAGAAGCGTTCGCAAGAATTTAGATTTTATGACGGACAAACTGGCAGACAGAAAGTACAACAGGAGGCCCATGGGCCTTAATGGTGATCTGAGTATCATAGCCCATATATGGGTTGGTTGGTTGTGTAATGTTTAATGTCCCGCCCGAGAATTTTTTACTCATGGGGACGTCACCATTGCCGGTGAAGGGCTGCAAAATTTAGGCCTATGCGCGGCGCGTTTAGCCTTTGAACAGGGAGGGATCTTTACCGTGCCACACCTGCTGTGATACGGGGCCTCGGTTTTTGCGGTCTCATTCGAAGGACCGCCCCATTTAGTCACCTCTTACGACAAGCAAGGTGTATTGAGGATCTATTATAAGATCCCGGATCTCCACGCGGCGTAGAACGTTGAATTGTCAATTTGTCAACAAATACTTTTTTCCCATAGGATACTTATATATTTTGTGGAAATATTTACTCAGTGAATTTCATTCCATGAAAAATTTCAAGATACAAATTATGACGCCAAAAGTTTGAAATTTACGTTATGTAAAATTAACGTTCTCATTAATCACTACACAGTAACATCTTTTCATTAATAAAAAAAGATTATTTTACTATGTTGTTTATTATTATTATTATTGTAGCGCAAAATTACGTATAGTTTCTATGCGCTTTACAGAGGTTGTCTTAATGAAGATGAAACACTTATAAAAAGAACTGTTAAGAATAAAGTTGACAAATCTTTAGTAAAATAGCGATAAGACACCAAATTGCTGTGTAAAGGTATGGCAGTCAGATGTTGAGACGACAAGAAATACATACATAGTCTATGATGTGATATTGATTTATGCTAAAATATATTCACATTTCAAGATTGCTAAGTTCCAACGGTAGATTATTCCATAATTGTACACCTAAATTGTTTATGGCTCTTGCACCGTATTTGTTTGAAGATTTCTCCACTACCAGTTTCCACTGGTCCGTTGATGATCTCAATGTCCTGCGTGGCTGGTATAAAGGAAATAACTCTCTCATGTAAGCTGGTGATGAGGAGGAGTGGAGTGATTTGTGTATGGTTGTCAACACTTTAAACACGACACGTTGTTTCACAGGCAGCCAGTGCAGCTGTTGTAGCACTGGCGTAATATGTTGTCTGTAGCTTGTTCCCGTGAGACATCGTGCCGCGTTGTTCTGAGCCACTTGTAACTGATGTATGGGTCGGTTTGTTACGCCAAGGAGAAGGGCATTGTGGAAGTCAAGATGAGAGATGACTGTTGCGTTGATGGCATTTGCGCAAGCTTCTCGAGTCAGGTGGTGTTTGTTTATTCTTGAATAACTTAGACAACAGAGAATGCACTTGTAAATACAAACTATGTTTTCTATTCTTGAATAATGTAGACAACAGAATCTATATACATGACAATTCGTTTTCAGATACATTGATTTTAGTTTTAATTTCATGTGGTTTGAAATTTACCTTACAACACATGTAAAACTACAACAAATACGACATAAATTACTACATGGATAATCCGGAAATATTGCGCCGATATAAATTTTATTCCTAGATTTAGTGAGAAAGTTATTTCTCCGGTTTATACTGAACGCGGCATGAAATTTAAGGTCAAAGCTCAGTGGTGTTGCTTCTTTAAGAAAGGACAGATATGAATTTCTGAGGTGAGTAAACTAATGTTTTTGTACATTCTTATATACCAAATTAGCTAATATGATTACAATATACGTTATATTATTTAGATGGCAATCACATATTAGATTACGATGACTCTGTTATTGTACATTCTGTACCAAAAGGTCATAAGCTCTCATGTTATACAAATGTATATAAAGGTTTCCTTGAATTCTAGTCAAACACATAGTGTAAAATGTTGCTAACAAATATATAGTATCTGCACTTTCGAATGGGAATATTTTATATTTTAAGGCAATTAATATGTCTTAATGATGCATAAACTACATAAAGTAAATTACAAGGAACACACAAAAATACTATTTTTTCTGAAATGTGAAGTGATATGAATAATATATTCTGTTTGCAATAATACTACATAACAATTAAGTACTGAATAAAACTTTCAATTTTACCCAAGACCTCTCTTTAATATAAATTTCATATTATGAATGTCATAACATACTTAATGACAGCCTTTCGTTTATTTGTTTTACCTCCCGGTAGGCGTTGGCACGTTAAAGAACCCTCACTGCTACGGCCTTGAGTACTAAGCATAGGTCTAAATTTGTGGTACTTCACCTACAGCTGGTGACGTCTCAATATGAGTGAAAAATTCTCGACGGGACGTAAAACAAACAAACAATCAATCATTTTACGTCCCGTCGAGAAAATGTTAGATTATATATTAAAAGGAAACTTCAATCATGGATGCCTAAATTCCGTGGACGAACTTTTTCAACACACGCTTAGGATATAGCAGGACATCAACTTAAATAATGTCAGAAACCTTTATAATTCTATTACCACAAGATCCAACAAGTCATCCGATCAATCATTGTCTTCTTCTACTTTCAACGTACAATGGAACAGGAAACAAATAAAACTGGCGGCGGAGTATACGGTAATATAGAATGATGGACGTTTCGTTGGTAAACAATAATATCGGAAGTTACGCAGTGGAACATTTTCACCATTCGTGACTAAACGCGGAATAAAAACGGTGTTCCGGACAAACCCGAAACGCGGTTATGTCAATTGATGAAATACACATAAAACAGAAGTTGGGATCAACAGTTGGTTAAGTCTGTAATTGCATAAATATTACATAAATATTTTGGGGGAAATCGCATAGGAGTATATTGTTGACCTGTATTTTTAATTTTCCAATTTCTTTGACATTATGTGCTTTACCATATGCTAAAGACGGAGTGGATTGTGCTTGAATTTAAAAAATGTACCAAGAATGTATATATCCTTCAATAATAAATATTAGGAACAATTTATTGCGACATCTTTAGGAAGTCGTTATGCAAAAAAAACCCAACCATCAATTTGTTTGTGAAGGTCTACATAATTTCTTGAGCAGTTAGACATTTGATATTTGATGCTTAACAACCCCCGTTGTTAAGTACATGTAATGGCACTTATCAATGCCTTGATGAAATATACGCAATATGTAAAAGCTATGTAGAATACAGTTAACATACAGGAATTTAAAGCTGTCAAATTGGTGATTCAAGGACCCAGAATACCTTTTGTGATTGCCAGTTGGCTCTGTCTAAATAGTACATTGTTATTGTATGTATTAGGTTTCCTAGTAAATGTACAAGTATCAATATGTAATATACTTTTAATGATCCCTGTAATCATCTTTTGTACGATTCGAAGCTAATTTTGAGGCTAATGCTCCTTGTATAACACTGTGCCAGTATGTAAGCGCTTTTCATAGTACGAAAATGGAAATAAAAATAGTATTGAATGCTAGATAAAATATGTATATATTTCAGCAACACACTTCTTAGGGATAGTTTGGAAATATAGCAACTGTCATGGAGATATCAGGAAATTATAAACATGGTGGAGAAAACTCCAAATAAGTTTCGCATATTCAAACTGAAAGTAAATCCATCAAAACAATAAATGTCTACAAGCATTTCAAAATGTGTCATTTGGTAAACAGAACAAGTTCTACCCATCCTAACTTATAAAACGTCAGTACGCGCTCAACTCTGTGGGACAGACATGAAATGAAACAGGATTGACTTACCTAGCTCTTGATTTTTCCATTCACTTGCAACACGCTCCATCCAATAAACAACGCATGTTTCTAATTTTACCTTTTATACTGAAGAACAAGCCCGAAAGGGCAGTGATGATTGATGTACGGTTTTATAGTGACGTACCTGGACAGTCACGCTTTCTTTTTTACTCTGCCAAATTCATTATTACAAATACTTTAATCTAGCAAAGACATTTACTTCCGAATATTATCTGGTTTACGTGATTAAATGTATTTCACTGCACTTTTAAAATTATTACAAGATATCAACTTCATTTAAACAAGAGGCCTATGGGCCTAAATGGCCACATCACGTGACACATACACAGAGGTAGATGGACAGAGAGAATATAAATTGATCGTATTTTCGTCATAATTCCGTGCGAAAAGATTGGTGACAAGTGTAGCTGCAGAACTGTAGCGTTATGGTATTATATTTTAGTTTTTGACCATAACGGTAAACTTCCCGTAATGCAAATATGGTGCAATTTACGGCTCAAAATTTTCTGCGCACGGTTGGGGATGTACTTCTCCACTTTCCAGCATTGGTCAATCAAATACCTTTCAACCCCAAATTTAGACATATTCTATTACCAACCTATGTATTTTATCCACCTCCTAACCCTTTATAGCCGTTAAAATAGACCAATAAGCTCGCTTGTTTGGAATTTTCTGCCATCCGACAGCCATGTTGACCTACTGACGAGGTCTCGCTAAAACGTCACGTGATATATGGAATGTATATGGGCAGCTGACAAGTGATGATACTCTGAATAATACCGGAACATTAACTATCCCAAGCACCACAAAATTAAAACCACGAACGTCTTCTTGCCTGTCAATTAACTTTTCGATAGCAGGATAAGAACTTTCACCGATTGCAGGAAGGGGCCTTTAAAACCCGACGCGAAAAATTGCTCTAGTAATAACCCAAAAATGTATTTATGGACTGATTTCATTGTAGGTATGTTAAACCTGAAGAAGTATAACGGACTATTTATGATAGTTTTCGAAAATTTGATTATTGTTATAAAAATATAATCTTGTAAAATGTCAGCTTGTTAATATTTTCAAATATTAAATTTCTTACTTTATTCGTAGATAAAATGATTTTGCAAATATTATTTTCTATAAATAATTATCAGTTGTCACCATTGATGATTTTCTATTCATGCAATCCACATTCAATGAAGTATGAATTATTATATAAAACAATATATACCAATTGTTCTATTACGATGGAGGCATAACGAAAATGATATAACACACATGAAAAGAATAGGGAAGTATGTGTTGTGTTTTGCGGATAGGCTATAATCACAAATATTTTACTAATATATAGCATTTTTATATTCATAAATTTGACAGAATAAATTATCAAATAAAATTTGTATATAAATCATTTCTGTACAGCATGTGCTTGGCCTACGAAATAATTTATAACACACAAGATTCTAACAAAATGTCTCGCCATATTTGTTAAAAGGTATATGAAATTATTCTATTATACACAAGTAACAATAGTTGTAAAACTTTTTACGTGCACATTGCGTTTCAAAATCATCCAGTGCATACATGTCTGTTCTATGACATCTCAGTCACCCCATACTCATTGCCCTTCATGCCGGTCGGTAGCTCAGTCACCCCATACTTACTGCCCTTCATGCCGGTCGGTAGCTCAGTTACCCCATACTTGCTGCCCTTCATGCCGGTCGGTAGCTCAGTCACCCCATACTTACTGCCCTTCATGCCGGTCGGTAGCTCAGTTACTTCATATGCCTATACATGTAATACGTTTGGTAACTTTCATCACAAATTTATCAAACTTGCCAAATTGGAATTCAGTTACTTAAAAAATATGGTTTTTGATATGAAATTGCAATTACATTACCATACATAACTTTCTGTGCTTGATCACTGGTGCCCCCTCCCCCCTCCCCAAGTCTAAAAATAGCCTGAAAAAATATTATACCCAGATATTTGAATTAATTTTCATTTTCAATAATATTCCCATTGGTTACTAAGGCCTTTTCGAAAATACTAAAATCTTTATAATGTTAACTTCACCACTAAGTTCATGTTAAGCACGAATGAAAAGAAATATGTACAATGTACTTTGTAAATCATCGTCAGTTTTAATTACAATAACAATCAATTGCCTAACAGAGTTGGTGTTGAGCACATAGAATAGATAATATTTTCATATACATGAAGTAGCGTTATTAAAAACAGAAAGAAACTAAAACTGTTTCGTGTCTTTGTTTTCAAGAAAGCATTCATCTGATTTAGTAATATTTATCATAATCTGGTTCATATTTGCTAGTTAAAATATCTTAATTCTCCTTACGATTTGCCTTGAATACCTATAAAATGTTCTATGTATTCTTCTTATATAAAATGATTAGCTAGATATAAAAGAGATTATTATTAACTTTTAAAAGTAATTAAAAAGGTCCTGGCATTGGAGACCCTACAATGCAATCAAAGGTGTTCAGAATTGGGTATATATATATTTCCGACTGTATATATTGTTTTCACAAAATAACATTATCACCAGCATTTTGGTGTATTTTTAGGACAATACTTAAAGCGGCAAAATCATAAATATTCAAAATAAGAGATGTTTTCCGGCTTGTTGAGGCTCTGAGATGCTACCGAAGGATTACATTCCCCAAACGTATCTTGTTTGCAATCATAGACTATTTTTCAATAGTTTTCTAAAAAATATGAGACACGATCTTTCTACAGATCCCTCTTTCCCGGAGAAATCCTTACTAATAGACAAATGTGCATAAAACCTTAGTAAAAACAAAATTTCTAAGGAAAATATGTTGGCAACCCATTGGTTGATTGATTGATTATATATTGTTCAACGTCCCGCTCGAGAATCTTTCACTCATATGAAGACATAACCATTGTCGGTGAAGAGCTGCAAAATTTAGGTCTGTGCTCGGCGATTTTGGCCTTTCAGCAGGGAGGGGTCTTTAACGTGCCACACCTGCTGTGACACGGGGCCTCGGTGTTTATGGTCTCATCCGAAGGACCGCCCCATTTAGTCGCCTCTTACGACAAGCAAGAAGTACTGAAGATCTATTCTAACAACCCGGATCCCCACGAGGAGCAACCTATTGGAGCATAGGACTTGGTTGTTATCATAAAAAAGAGAAGTAGGCATGCTACATCAGTGATTTTATTGCAATAAAGTTATTCATCACTATCCTTTACAGCATGTACAATATTGTCAAAACTTGTTAAAAACGTGCATGGTATTGTCCATGTGTTCTATTTATAACTGGTTTGAATTATCATAACCAAGAAAATAAACATAAACAATGTCTATGTCTTCGACTAGTTTTATTGAATCTATGACAACTCTACCAAGTTTAGTGAGTCACTGAGTGACAACTCTCGCTGTAACAGTTTTGGTTTTGCATCGAGAGCAGTGAGGGAAATAAACTGAAAACATTGTCTATACTTTAAGTAATCGATTGTATACATACGTAAGAGCCGTATTTCATTTTAATGCACAGACATGGGATCTGTACGTACATCTACGTTATGTCCGAATGTTTTGTTTTTCGTGGATTGCATTTCTTTTACTTTGACCAGTGCTGAAGAAAAGACAATCTAAACAACGTTAATTGCACTAAAACAACTCGATACACGTTTTACTACGTTCAACACTTGCAGTATCGAACACAAGCTTAGATCAAACCCAATCATTCAGAGTTCGCAGTAATAGGTATACAGTTGAACACATACTCGGAGTTATCGCTCTTCCACAGTCTCAAAATAGGTCATGTTGAATCATGGACATATCCAAGATTATTCCTAAAATTCGGATATGATTTATCGTACTTTTTTAATATTTTAATGTATACACACACGGTTGAAAATCCATTTTTGTTTTCATACATATGCACGTTCGTATTTTTACCAGCATTTGTAACGCTTACCAAAACGTGACCACCCACGTAAACAGTGAACTAGGCTGAAGCTAGCAGCCACCAACATGTTGAAGCTAGCAGCCAATAAGAACATTAATCAAAGTACTGAGAGTACTCAGATAGAACTCGAAAAGGTAGCAAATAATGGATCATAAGTGATAATTTTTCAAACAATTAATTAACCTGATTTTAATTATCAAGTTTGATGCTCAAAGGCAATTGATCTCACCTGAAAATTCATAATGTTACATCACATGAAGCCGTAATGAAAGTTAATAACAGTTAATCTTTGAAGAGTCCACGAAAGGAAAATTGATATAAGGTAGGGGATTTATAGGACTAACATTTTCTGCCCTCAGTTTGGGGTTTAAATGGTACCAAGAGGCGGTGCCCAAGATTAGACTGTTTTGTAAGTCATCTTTAATATGGAGTAAATGAATGACACAAAAGTGATACACAGATAGACAACCATGTATACAAACACATGGAATACAAACAATGGTCATGACAGCTTCTGACGGCAATTTAGTTTACCTGAAAGTTACAAATTTAACATCATGTAGGGTCATAATGAAGTCCAATAACAACTTAATCCTTGAGGAGTCCCCAACATGAGTATGCAGGCAAGAAAGGCGATTCTTAGGGTTATCATTTTCCGCCCACGGTTCGAGGCTGTAGGGGTACAACCGGTGGTCTCCAGAGGGTGGGGCCAGTTTTCAAACCTCTCTAAAAATTGAATATGGGGTGATATGAGGGAACAAAAGTGATATACTAATAGAGAACGACGAAGACAAACATAGTAAACCATTGAAAGTGTCGCATATGCCTTTAAGGGTCATTGTGCTCACCTGAGAGTTCCTAACCTAACAACATGTGAGGTCATAGTGAAGGCCTACAACAACTTAATCTTTGAAGAGTCCACAAAATGAATAAGATCAGGTAAACGGAATGATGTGCAGTCATAATTAATTTGCCGAGAACAGCCTAGCAGTTGATATGTAACACGTCAGACAGTATTTGACCTAATGGAAGGTTGTACTAGCAAACTAGATCGTTATAACGACGATAGATTTCATGGAATGCTTACTTTAGACGAGATTGTACAAATCCCTGCAACATCAACTTGATTGTCAGTAACCTGTCTCGATTTAAAAAATGATCATACGTAGCAGAACAAGCTCTTGGGTATCGAATCAGTTGAGAGATTTAAACACCATATGCAGATGAGTGGAATACTGTTACATAGGTGAAGGAAGTTGACAATGGAGAAATTGAAATCATCCCGTTTGTCATACAGTTGAGTTGTTCATAATTAGATTGAAAGATTAACACTTGAATTCAAATTATCAAAGTTTACTTTTTGATGCATAACCTGCACTCCATATTAGGTAATAAAATAGTACATATAACAAATTAATCATATTTTTAGCATCATATTATTTTCACAAGCATTTTTTATGTTCGAGTACAATTAGGTATAGCATCGTCAATCACGGAATCTATTGATTCATTAACTTAATGACCCGTCAAATCTAAATCATACTTTTGAATATACTATTGGTTGTTAATTTTTCACCTCATCAACCCGTTATCCCATTTATCCGTCAACCGTCGACTTGTCAACCTGTCTTCCTCTCAGCAACGTTAAGGAACCCTGCATTAATATGAGTGTTGTTACGCATATGGTTGGTTAATAAATTAAAAAAGAAACATAAGTGATACATATCTTGTAGTATACGTAGCGCTTCACTGTATAAAACAATCCTATTACATGGTTACCTAAACTTGGATCATCCTCTGCTGTGGATCACGCGACTAGTGAAAATTCGACATACGTTTATCATACTGTAAAAGTACATACGGCAAGGGCAAGGCATTTTTAAGTCAAATAAATTTAATACGACTTATTTATAACAAAACCTACGTTCTACGTTTTTTGATGTGATCCCCCCAAAAATATATTTACTTGAGGAAATATTCAGAAAATACTTAGTTATTGATATTTTATCTAATTTAAACCCTTCCCCCTACAAATTAGTATGCGCTTTTTGCAAGTACAAATAGCATCGCAACACTCTACGCATAGAAGGATTTAAT